>JAGFBZ010002829.1:1290000-1606915 GCA_018398805.1 Hirundichthys speculiger
AAGTAAGAGTGGCTAGAGTGAAACAGTTACAACACAAAGAGGATGGACGGTAAACACATTAGTTGAAGGGTGTGAAAGATGGGATGGCCAGGCAGGACAAAGGAAGGCTTAAACAAAATTAAAGAAGGGAAGACCAAAGAGGAGATTTCTGGATGTGGTTAAAGAGGACATGGAAATGCAAATGGTTGATGTGACAGAGTAAGATATGCAAGACACCAGGGAAGATAGAAACAGATGTTTTGCCATTGCAACCCATAAAAGGAAAAGCCAAATGAAGAAGAGGAACCAAGGAGTGCCAGTGTACGAAGTCAACCAAGAAGTTGTAGTATTTTAGTGAAGTGTTGCGATGTAACCCAGCAGGGCAAAAACATTTATCCTATGTCAGTCTTAAACTGCTATCCCATGTGGTTAAAAGTACTACATGAAATGGTGGCATCTGACAAAGCTGACAAAATCTTAAAACATACTATGTAGTGCTGAAATGTTTGCAAATTTTCAATTCACAAAAGGTTTTTTTTAACCTCCCTGAAAGTATTTTTTTTTCCTTTCATGCATACAAGTATAACATTTCACATTTCACTTGAGGAAAGATACTGCGCTGAAAGAGCATGGTGTGAATCAAAGTACATCTTGATATGCTTATCTCCACAGGGACGCATCAAAAAACTATGATAGTTTCTTTTTGATGATGAAAATAAAGGTCAAAAACCATAAACCACACCACTGATTATTTAAATGATGTTAATTATAAACTAATTGAATAATCTCAAAGGTGGTTAGGTTTTACTGTGATGAATGGCAGATCTTAAAATGTCAGACAAGTTGGAAACAAAAACCAGTCTACTGTCTGCAGCTTCATTTGACAGCAGTTTAAAGATGTAAGTTTTTACTGGATAGCGTCCTAGTTCAAAAATACTTTGTCTTCCAGAAACCTGGCTGCACATCAGGCAAACATTTTTAGATATTGCACTTCCAGGTTTTGGTGCATATCTAGTTACTTGAAGTTTTGTTTTTGAGTAGAAGGTTTCATTTGCACAGATCACATCCTGGTTCATCTGCATAGTTTTAAAAAGCAGAAACCTTACCCGTCGAAGGGTCTATATATGTTGGGAAAGCTTCCATTGATTTTGACTTCCGATCCTGGCCAAAAGAAAGTCCCAGATTTCAGATCCTGGTACCTTGCCGTGTGCCAAATCTGTGAGAAAAACAATTTTTTAGAATATTTTAAACTGATTAAATAATCAAATAATGGGTGGTCCCTCACTGGAGAAAAATCAAGTCAAGCCAACTGTATTTATAAACCACTTTAATTTTTTTAAATACATATACAGTAAATTCAGTACTTTGGTCAGTGGTTGCTGTTTTAAAGTAAAATACATAAAAGTAAAAGGTAAAAAACACAAAACAACACAAACATTTCTTCATGTTTTGATTTGGAATGAATGTGCAGTGTTTTTTGTTTGTTTTTTTAAACACACTGCTATTTAGGGTAGGTAATTTATTAGCAAGATGCTATTTTTCATAACTGCTCCAATAAGCCAAAATACATCACTTTTATTTCCTCAGGATCACAACATCCTACAAACTGAAAATTGAGCTGACAATTCTATTTCAGCTAAATGTGTCTGCCTGTACCACTAATGATAAACAAGACATATTAGTAAACACGTACAACTTTTTTTTCTTAATACAGTGCTACACAAAAGGAATGTCAGCCATAAGGTGTCATTGGTAACTTATACACAATGAGAAGATACCATTTCAGCCAAGGCTCAACTCTGTTACTGTGAATTAACTGATGGCAAACTGAGAAAGACTCACAGGTTGTCCAAAGTACCAGGCAGGGTTATTTTTCTCAGGACTGGACAGGCTGAAAGTTGCATTCAACACTGGGTCATACATGAAGTTGTCAATCAGACCATTTGACTCTGGGTAGAGACCCTGATTGTGAAAGAGAGACAAGGGAAGAGATGTGAATAACAGATACTGAATAACAACCATTTTATGAGATAAATATGCAAAGAGCAAGTTTTTCGATGAGTCACTTGCTAATAGAAATGGAGTGATACTTCCAAAGTAGTGAGTCAAGTGTCAAGTGGATTTGTCAACTGTGTAAACTGCATACTACAGTCCTGTGTCTTGTAACAGAGGCTTTTACTCAGCATAAACAGATTGTTTCTGCTCCCAAATCAACAAATTTCTTGGAAAACTCCATGTTGTATTTCAAGAGTTTGAAGTTGTTGAAATTGTTCAGCTAACTCAACAACTTAATGAAGCATGAAATGTTTACACAGTTCATATGGCAACTGGAACTGAAAAATAGATATCCTGATTTCGCAGTGGTGAACTCTGTGAAGTACACGTCCAAATATTTCTCCCCCGAACATAACCTCTTGGTGGGTGGATGTATCCATGATTTTACATGCATCAGTGTGAGTTCCTTTACCGTGACAATAGTGTAGTGATTAGGGAATGTCTTGCTTGGAAACGCTGCCTGCATGTAAGGAGCTGATGTTCCACAGTTCTCTGTTGTGCAAATAGACAAACAAACATGGTGAAATTGGAGTATTATATTGGAGATAATTTAATTCCCGTTAAGCCTTTCCTCAGAAAAAGGATGTAGATGTTATTTTTTTAATATGTGCACTGGAGCTTATTCATTACCTTGTGGTAAATACAATTCAATGACAAAGTTTAAGGGAAGATCAATGCAAAATCATGTTGCAACAAGCATTTCCAAAATGACTGACTTGTAGCTATAATAGTTAGTCATATTATATATTTATAAGTTGAGACCATGAATTTTATGATCTCATAATTTAACTTCCACTATGAGCCCTATGACATTAAGGCCATCAACTCAGCAATGGTCTCATTGGTCCGTAGGACATTTTTCCAGAGGCCTTATGTAGGGTCTGAATGTGAGTACTGCACAAGCTGATCTTCGCATAAATTTAACTGGACTGTTCGTTCCTGGGAAGACTGGAATTTGTCTTGAATCCTTTTCCGTTGTGAATAATATTTCTCACGGCTGAATGTGACAATCCACTTGTTTTGAAATCGTTTTATAGCCCTTTCCAGATTGATGTGCAGTAACAATTGCTTATATGAGATCAGAGCTCGTCTTTCTCTCTTGGCTCCAGATCAACAAACTGCCAAAATGTATGTTTTTATAGAGTTCTTGACACCTGGTGATGACTAGTTCATCAGGGGCATCAACAGTAACAGATCTTCTACAAAGCTGATCTATACTTCTACGTAGCAACTACACATGCGGTTCAAGCATTGGGCAAGTGGAATTGCTGGTGTTGCTTGTACACTGTCAAATGCTAGGTGGTAGTTATTTTCTGCAGCACTGTAACTTGCAGTGCTGAGCTTGCTTTTGTTTACTAGGTATGCCCTCAATTAAACACAGAAGCATGGACCAGTAAAGCATTTTTGTTAAAACATTGTTTTCGCCCTGAACACATAAACCTTAAAAGTCAAACACAGCATAAACACAGATGATTTACTAAGCTTGTCCAGAACAGGAACAAGATGACTCCACATGTCCAGGTAGTCAGCCCTCAGTCCGTCCAAAGACACAAGGAGCAGTGGCTGTTGTTTGAAGCTGTGACAACAGAACAAATGAATGAGGAACAGATTATCAGGTTAACTGACTTAAGATCAGTAAGAGTAAGTGTTACACATTCATATTCCATGAGTTGATGCAAAGTCAGTGATCACTCATAAGCAATTGCAATAATAAGCAGTTCATTTAAATAGGGTTGAATATTCCATTGTGTGTATTCTGTTGTGATTTGAGACATTTAGAAAGGAACAAAGGGAACAGAGGATTTCATTTATAAAGTAGAATTCAAAGGATATTCTGGATAAAATGTAGGATAAATTTTTACCCTGCTGGACATGAGGGGCTCGACAGGTCATCACACGTGTCCTCCACCCACTCTCTCTCTCCTACAGCAAGGTAGAAAATATAACTAGTACCAATCACTGCATATCATCCGTTTGTGCATGTCCCTAAATCTCATCATTAAGAAAAAAAAAAAGCCTTGCGTGAGTGACAGAGGTGAGAGTACAGAACACATATCAACTATCAGTTCGATTTAAAGAGATTTAATGGTGCTTGTCACCACTGAACCAAGAGTGGAACTCCAAGTTGAAACACTCCAGACCAGAGTTGGCTATTACTCAGTTCATGTACGCAAGATGTGAGGAAGTCAGAACTATTCTGAACAAGTATTTGAAATGAATTGTGTCGCAGAAGAACCCTTTTTCTATCATGACCTTAATTTGAACTCCTGAACTGGCTTTATCATGTTTTTTTTTTCCTTGTTGGCTGTTGGTAGAAGAGTGATTCCTCTGACAGCTCCGTTGACATCCTAAACCTCACAATAGATTCCAGGCTGTGTTTCTGTCATTTTAACAAGAAAAAGATCAGCACCGACGGCTGCACAAGTGGTGTTCCTGTTAACTTTGCCTGGAATTACCAGGGAGGCGCCATTATTACAGGGAAGACCAGGGAGAGGGACAGATCTGCAAAGCCCCTGAAGAGTGTGGGTGCTTCCCCCTTAAACATCATGTTCCGCAGGTCCTGGGTAGCCTCTATTGGTGTATCATTAAAATAAAATCAAACCCCCTTTTTAAAGGACCACTCAAGAAAGTTTTTGAATTTTTTGTTTTCTTTTATGGTTTAGAAAGCCACTATATAGGTTTAGTCGCTTTTACAACACTGTCTTGGCTGTCAGTCAGTCTCTCTTTATGTCTTGTTTCTCTTCTATCATTACTTTCTTATATCCCTTAGTCCCCATAGTTGCCATGATGTCCACCATTGCTTCATTGTTGTTAATGTATAACAGTGCTCCAAAGCTATATGCCGCTGTCACATGAGCTGACTAGGACAAGAGTCCAAAGTTATGTTGGATGGTTTTTACCAGCAATAAGGATGGGAGACCTTGAGAGCTAGACTACACTTCCTGAAGCTAATCAGATGCTAGTTCAAATGAAATGGAGATTGCTATTTTACAATGGAAGTAATAATATTGATAATGTATTTGCAGATTACAGACTGTTCCAAGCATAGCAATAGATTTATATTAATATTCTTTTCCTCCTTCGGGTAGCTGCTCAACTCTGTACTTAGATAAAAATGAAGGTGTACGAAAAGGCGGGATTTATTGTTGTCAGGCTGCGTTTCACATTGCCAGAGCCAGAGTGCTGTGAGAACAGATCATCTGGCATCCATGGCCTGTAGGGTGTCAGAGAGAGCTGATATAAACCTCCCAGCTGTATGTAGAAACAAATGGGCAGAAAGTTTGCAACAGAAACAAGGTTATTTGTAACCACTGTCAAGTTAAACTCCCTGTTAAAAGTTTCTGCGACATCAAGGAAAAGCAATATCCTTATCACTTCCATTCTCCCAAGAAGTCAGTCCTCTTGAAAATAATCTTTGAAGCATGAAAAACGGGCTTTGGCCCATTTTTTAATTTCGTATTTTTGATCCAAGTCTTAAATTGAAATACAAAAATCCATGCATTTTTTCATTTTGTGTTAGATTAAAAAACAAAAAAAACAAAATAAAACATCCCTTTTTCATTTTTTAATTTTTGATTGACAATTGAAAATGGAAAGAACGATTGATACATGGATTTAAACCAATACTCACAGACCTAAATTCATGTGGATACAAGATAAAATCCGTCAGAATTTCAGATTCAGATGACGTGCATGGATGATGTAGAGTACGGCGTCTGTGTGACTTATTTTCATTGCATTTTCTGGTTATAGTCTGTGTTTTCTGTATTCTCACCATGACAGATGTGCTTGTAGTTTGTGCAACAGTCTCCCAGAGATAGACAGTCATCGGAACAATGGCATTTGCTTTCTTCCAGCCTCTTCTCACCGCAGCGTAGCTTTGTGCATTCCCACTGTTGGGCTGAAGGGGATGGAGTTAAATAGCAATTCCCTTTGTTTGGCATACTATTAATGGAAACTTTGTATTTCAGATTTAGTAGATGTAGTAAGATAGCATTAAAAACAAGCAAAAAAGACAAACTAACCCTTGACTGCTACTGAAATTAAAAAAAAGAAAAGAAACATTGTCTCACTTGGAACGGTGCAGATGTCATGGTAGTCAAAGCAGCAGCTGTTTGTGGAATTGCAGTTGGTGTCACACCTGCAGCCAGGCACCTGATCATCAAAGGGCTCGTAGCATCTGTTTCTGCAGGAGGCGTGGGGGGTGACTGAAATGGATGGCAAACTTTTATCTTTGAGTGTTGCATCCAGTGAGTTAGATAATGACTGGAAATAAAATATAAATGGGGAAAAGAAAACAGCTAAATGAAGTGAAAAAGAGCTCTGAGTAATGGCTAATTACAGGAGTGTCAAAATGATCTGTGAAAGGGCAGAGTGGCTGCAGGTTTTTGTTCCAATCATGCAGAAACACACTTGACTTGTTTCATTCAATCAAATTAACTAGTTTAGACCTTTAGTGAAGACAACCAGTTTATTGACTAAAACAAGTCAGCTGTGCTGCTGCATGGCTGGAACAAAAACCTGCAGCCACACGGCCCTTTTGCAGATCAGTTTGACACCTGTGGCCCATTAATTAAACAGTAAATTACACACTTTTTTAAATGTATATTTTCACTAACCCTGCAATGTTTGCTGGTCCCTGCCTCTTAAACATGAAGAATATATGCTTTTGTCATGCATTACGCAGGTTTTTAAATGAATTAAATTAACCTGACTTGCTTTTGTGACTTCCTGCTTGTAGACCAACTTTGTCCAAGATGGAAAACAACTGATTTTTGGAGCACATTCTGATATGAGTTCCACTGAACTGCAATACTTTATGCCAAACAAGTCTCCTCCACCTCCCTGCATACTCCCTAAAGACAGCAGTCTTGCGTGATTTCTACACTGGAATGCATTCCATGAATATCTCCTCACCATCTCTTTCCCACCCATCTCATGAGTACACCATTTAAAAAAAAAAAAAAGAAGAAAGTTCCTCATGTACGGCCTTGGCTTTGTAAACTGGAAACAAACAAACAAACCGCTGCCCTAAGTCTTAACGTTGATCGCTAATTACTCACTCAATAAAATATTTTCAGACTTAGGAAACCTTAAATAAGGTTTTTCATCCCAAAGATCCCAAAAATCCCACGTAACTTCAGCCACCCAAATTTATGCTATTGATCGCAGAAAATCTGATTTTATAATACATTTTAAACACAATGTGCAAGTTTTTATGATCAGTTTTACTCATAACAAAAAATCAACACTTGCCCCAAACCTCAGGCCGTGTATGAAAAGGGTATTTCTGTTACATGCACGAACCAGCTTTTCTTCTGAATTAATTGAAACAGACAACAGCTGATTAAAACTTCCAGGTGTTGCCTGAGTTTTGACAGTCTGTGGTGTCACGTACTGTTCATTGGTAAATCCGCTGGTTTTGAACACATCCATTCAAGCCAGTTTTCTACTGCTGTGACAAGGAAATAAATATGTTTTAATTATGTTTCTGAGGTGTTTTTTTTTATACCACCATGATTTGTCATTTCTTTCTTTTACCTTTTCATTTATGACTTTCCACGCATGTCCCCGGTGTTCTTGCACCACTGCAACTGCCAGCAGCCCTTGTGTAAGTCAGTTACATCTAATAGTGCAAACTTTTGTCCTTTCCCTACGCGTACTGCTTTTGATTTCTACCTTATACTTAGCTTTGAGTTTATAATTGTTTTCTGTTCTGGACGTTTCCACTGTTGGATTCTTTTTTTTCCATGGATTTTGTTTGTTTATCCATCCATCCATCCATCCTCTATCATTTTGTCCTATACAGGGTCACAGGGATCTGCTTTTTTTTTTTTTAAGCCTTTAGTTTTAAAACCAGAAGTCCCCAATGCTGCCGTACTTTTTGGGGGCTTAATTTATCAGCTTCTTAGTATATTTTATCGGTCTGCTGCTTGACCGCAGTAATTTTCTGACGGTCCCTAAGCTCCAACGCAGCAGCGAGGTACTCAGAAGGACATGCAGCGCTGTTCTTTAGAGTTTTAGCCACACTCACTGAGCTTGGAGGGTTGATGACACTTGTGGAATGTCTGGCATACTTATATCTACAAAATGATGTTGAATGTTGAATTTCTCTTTTGGGATCAATAAAGTATTTTTTATTTCATGATACCAACCTGGATGAAATCGGTCCTGCTTTCATGACGCTATTATAAATTAAAGGGAAAAAAACAAGCACATGTTGGATGTGAAACTAACTTTACCAAGTCCTGTGGTGGGAACTCAGTTAACAGCGACAGTAAATACAAACAACCTTTTTCTTGTTAACAGACCCATCTGGCAGCACCTTAAGGCTAAACCTGCCTTTCATAAGACCCTTCTCTGTCACCATGTCTGTCCCACTCGTTGACTGTAAATACACTTATGGGCCGACGGTCATATTTACAGAAACCTGTGTGCATTAATCTCGCGTAAAAAAAAAAAAAATAGTGGCATTAAACAGAATTTGGGTTAACTTTGACAGCCCTGCTATTTATATATGTGCTGCTAAGCTGTTTTTATGTTGCTCTTATGTTTCCCAAGAGCACTGTTTTAAGAGACCTAGTTTGCATCAGCAGATGCTTCCTATGAACAGCATTCTTAAAATGTTTGTCTACAAGCAAAATGTTTGCTTGGACAAACTACTGATTTAGCTTTCATTGCTTAGTAATAAGACTGTGGGTTCACTTACTTTTTTCTCTTGGACTGTGAATACATTTTTTCATCTTTTTTTATTTTTTTTATTAACCATTATATTAAAATTTAAGAGGTGCCCGAGCCAAGACAGGCTACAGTTAAAGGCGACAATAGATACAAAACAATCATGAATACAATATTACATAAAATGCTTACACATACACCACACAACATCTAAAGATCGTCACTGAGGACCAACGTTAAGGTATGCAATAATTTTTAAGGTAGAGGACACTAGTTAATTCATCAAGAGATCATTATTAACAAGGCTAGTGATGCATAGTCATAGCACCTCTGTAGCAACAAAATAATCAAATCTTTGGAGTAACGATACTAACTTCCAAAGCTCTTTGGAAGTTAGTAGGATAGGATAGTAGGATAGGAGAACACCAAGAACAGCTTTGTGCTAGTTTTGTTAATGAATTCCAGTGTTGAAGTCTATGACAGAATAAAACACACCATCTGACCCAAACATTCATCATATAGTGGAGAGAAAAAGTTCTCAGGTGAGTGATAAATCTCAGAGATGCATGGTAGACAGTGTTCAGTGTACGCAGACATGGGAAATTATGTCCATTATCAGATCAAACATGTTATATTTGTCTATTGTTGTGGCTTACTTGCATTTTATGGAAAATTAATGCAATGCTGCTTAGGGCGACAGATGTAATGTCATATTACAGTTTATGATCATTTTTGCAAACTTCCAACCATGACTCAAAAACCAGTTGCCCCTCTAACCAACTGAACTTCACTCTGACATTTAAAGTAATTAAAATGAGGAGCTGCAATAATAAGAACAGAAGAATACAAGAAGAACAAGGAATTACTTGTAGGGTATTACTGATATTTCTTTAAATGTATACTCTCAGTCATACTCAATGAGTAATCAACATCCATGACTGACTATGAACACACCAGAGACAGATTCTCCTCCATTAAAAACATCTGTCTGAGTCACTGTTGAATCATCATATTTAAAATGTTACAACTGATTGTGAGAGATCCAGAACATATCAAGAAAAGAAGAACAAATGTTTTGTACAAGTCAGTCACAGGTAACGTTGAGTATATGAGCACATTTGAGACATGTATGCATGGTGGTAAAGGTGTGTGTGTCTGTGTGTGTGTGTGTGTGTGTGTGTGTGTGTGTGTGTCTGACGGCACCTTTGTTTTTACATCTCTGCAAATCCAGTCCAAGGCCCAGCCCAAGACCAAGGATTAAGGTAACAATTGATACAGCCAAGACACCGATCTGTTTCACACACGTGCACACCATAAAAAAAATGCATGCCCACACACACACACACACACACACACACACATACACATCATAGGATACAAATAAGGATTTATGATAGAAGGAAATGATATGTGAGGCTTCTGGCAAATCTTTACCTCACAAGATGCAACATGAACTTCATGCACTCAGTCATGTTGTAAAGACACATCTCCACTTGTTAATAATAGAGCTGGGCTTTTTGTTTATGCTGTTGTCAAAGCAATTTTGTGAGGAAGAGATGTGGATTTTATACCTCAGCTCTTATTTAAAAACATAAACGGAGTTTAAAGCTACATGTGAGATGCTTTTAGCATTGCTGTGCAGTTCCAGCATGTTACTCCAGTGAAGTACACAGATCTGCACAGCTCTCAGAAATGGAGCATTAATCTCCAACCTACTTATTGTTTGAAGTAATTTATTTCATGCCTGTTTTGGATCAGTTCTGTTTATTTGCTTGAATGAGTCTGATGTGATTTTATCTTGGAGCAATTACAATTTTTGCCACGATGACGAGTTAACGATCTCATAGTTTATCACAATATCATGCTACAGTGGAAAAAGACTAATTCGGAACAGAATTTCAATGGTAAACAGACTCATTATTCAATAATCTGTTTTTTCGTTCTTACTTTCTTTATAAAAACATTCATCTCTGTTCAACATAACCTCTTAAAAAATGCATCTAAAAATCAATGAAAAGCATTGCCATTTTTTAAATAAGCTACAGTCATGTATATTATTTCCAATTTTGCTTGGACTGCAATAATTATTGAAAAAGAAATCTTATATTATTATCTTATGTGGATAATACTGTATAATATTGTCCAGTACTGTGCTATGTAAGTTACATATATCTATCATATCTATATATGTAGAGCAAAACTAAAAATCTTTTTGGTTTTATTTTGGTATTGATTTGGTTTCTCAAGAAAAACCTGAAAAGCATTAATAAAAGCTCCATACCATCAATATGCAAACAGAAAGGTAAAGGCAGAGCAACATGGTTTATTCCATTCAAATCAGTATACACCAAAGAAAATTACTCACAATGATCCTCTTCTTGTTTCTCTGTGATGTCTTAACCCAGTCCATGGCTCCCAGGAGTTTGTGGTTGCACACTCACACCAACAAACAGAGGGTCAGAATGCAGACAGACACGGAGGGAAACACAAAGCGAAGATATGGCAGTGTGACCTCTGGACCAAGAATGGTCGTTAGATAAGTAACTGATTATCGGAACATTTAGATAACTTCACATCTCTATGCTTAAGTTCTGTCAAAAAAACCCAAAACAGATCAATGATGATAGTTGGGACACATTTTAAGTCCACATGCATACTTAACTGGTAGATGGAAATGGGCGGAAATAGATAAGTAGCATTTTGTGAGTACTCAAACATAGGGACTGATTACAGCCGGTACACGGGAAGTGGGGGTGCTGGGGGTGCAGCCCCCCCCTGTTGGTGGGGCAAACACTGGAATAAAGGGAGAAAAAAATGTGGGAGGAAAAAAATAAAATGTTAAAAATTTACTATAAAATCTAGTGGTCTGATTTAATGTTTATTACAGTATTATTCAGTGGCGGGTTACAAAAGATGAAAAATAACAAGAGGGTGCTGCGCAATTTAGAGCTTATGCATCACTGTTTATTCATCAATTAGCCTACAATTGATTAATTATGAAGAGTATATCATTTTGAGAGTGAATACCATTGTTATTAAAACAAGAAAACAAGAAACCCAGCTGAGACAACTCCAAGTTTTGTAAATGCAGGTGGTAAGACACTTTTCCTTTTAAAGGCTGCCGCCGTGCATTGCGCCTTTACGCCCAATGTTCAGCACCGCAGCTACATGGACAGCTTAGCTGTGCCAAACTGCTGCTGATAACAAGTCCTTTAACCATTAAATTGACAAAGACTAATATTGATTACAGGCATAAATAAACCTGGAGCAAATATTGGTTTATTGATGATGCTTAGATAGTCAGGAATATTGACTCATACTTTGCTGCCAGGAACTGAGGATCTGCTGTATCAGAGCATATGAGATGACACATGTTACTCTGTATCATCAACCTTGAGCTTGTAACTATCACAGCTTTACTTGATAAGCTTTGAAGGTATTTTAAATGCTGAAATAACCATGAACTTTGGACTTGAAAGGATTCCTTGATGATGGCACTGTGGTAAAGTTACCACAGTCTCCTAAAGACTCGTCGCTTTAGATCAGTGCTTCTCCCCAGTGCCCCCCATACACATGCGTGCACACACACACGCACGCATGCACACACACACACACACACAATCACACACACTGCGACTATAAATCGTATAATTTGTCTATAAAATTGTTGTAAGTACACGTCTGCATTACACTTTATCCTATTAACATTAGGGAAAACAAAAAATAAAGAAATACAGATCAATTTCCAACAAAGAACAACTTCATTAAAATTGCTTTTTTAGTCTGTAAAGATGTACACCTCGTACACCTCCCGCTAGCCGCTAGCCGCAAATTGCGGGTTTAGGAACCTCCGCTAACCGCTAATGCAATCTTTTGCTTCCCTAAAGCCGCTACCCGCTATGCCGACTCCCTTACTCACATTGTAGGTGTGGCAATGGGCGTGTCTCTTGCGCTTTCTGCAAACTCGGTATCTTGCGATCGCGGGTTTAGGGTAGCGGGTAGCGGGTGGTCAGTTCACCCACTACCCGCGATCGCAAGATACTGAGTTTGCGGAAAGTGAAACCCGCATGTTGCCGCAT
Organism: Hirundichthys speculiger; assembly: GCA_018398805.1. NCBI lineage: Eukaryota > Metazoa > Chordata > Actinopteri > Beloniformes > Exocoetidae > Hirundichthys > Hirundichthys speculiger. The sequence continues at coordinate 1,302,792 of JAGFBZ010002829.1, forward strand.
AAAAGGGTGCGTCCAAATGGCATAAATGTGCGTCCACCTGGTCACATGTCACAACGGCTCTACCTCTCAATTATGCATCACCGTATTACTTGCACATGTTTTTATTCTCTTGAGGTCAGAGGATGTCTGGTCAGCAGTTGTGGTGGATGTGGGAATAGTCACGGCCAGACACGTCAGTCTGTACAGCTGTGGCAGCTCTCATTCAGATGTTTACTGTGTAGGAAACCAAGGGGATCTTTGGGACATTTCCCCTCAAAATCCGTCATGGCCTACATCACAGTCACTTCTGTTATTTCCGATATGTCTGAAACTGTTGGTGGTCGAGGAGGGACAGGAACATTAATTGTTTGCGATTGTTAAATGCACATCCAATGATTCGTTGTGCAGTATTTTAAAAAGCATATCAGCTGTGCTAAGACGCACAGCTGTGCCAGACTCCCAGCACCCCCTGCTGAGAATATGTTCCTGCGGTTCTGCCTGGCCATGTTTACCGGGAGTGCACCAACTATCTGGGACTGTCAGGTTGCCGATAGGAATTGTCTGTGTAAAAATATTTTTATATATGTCCAGTGCAGAGGAGGAGGAAGGAAGGGAGGAAGAGGAGGAAGCTCTACAGCAGAGTTCCAGACAAGCTGGGCATGAGAGCTGCTCTGATCTGGATGAAAAGACGCTCCATAGTGGTTTGCGGGTAGTGGGTTGCAGGTAGTGGGTAGCGGGTAGCGGGTAGCACAACCTACTCTTAAAGGCAATAGCTACTGACGCACTGATTGGTTTGACAGGTGGAATGCCCTAACCACTCCCATGCAATATAAATATAAAATATACAATAATATGCAATAAAATATGCAATAAAATATAGCGGTTAGCGCAGGTAAGATTGTGGATTTAGGGAGATGGAAGATTGAGTTCTTTGCGGGGGAACGCCTTCCCGCTATCCCTTAATAGAGGGTTTAGGATGTTTGGCGGAAGATCAGTCCCATAGCATTGAGCTGTCAAATGCAACAATTTACCTTGACATGTGTGTGTGTGTGTGTGTGTGTGTGTGTGTAACTCCACCACCCAACCCCTTTTACCTCCAAATGGAGACTTGGTTTTGGCCTGTCCCATCTGTCATTGGGCAGATGGGACAGGAGGCATTATATACCCTGAACAGGGTGTGAACGTTCATCCAATCTAAGTCACAGACCATCTACCTGTGAAGAACATATTCATGTTCTGCAGGATGAAATCCAAATTTATACATGTGTAGTTTTACCAGCATTATCATGTAGATGTCTGTACTTCAAGCTTCTGTAGTTAGGAGTTTGCCAGTTTAAATTTCGACACATTGTGCAACAATGGCTGACTTGCATAAGATCATATCACCCTCTAAATAATGGTATATGTTAGGGACAATATAAATGATGAGTAATGAGTAGTAAGTGTATTACTACCCAATATTTGGTTACAGTTTGGTGTACTGTTATTTAATTGAGATCATTTATTAAGTCATTTTCTATACCGACTTCAATCCCATTCATGGTCAAAGAAGAGTTGGAGTTTGTCCAAGCATTTACTGATGAATTCAATCATAGTGCACCCCAGTGTAAATAAAAGATTTTACTGCAGCATAAAGCCATGTAAAAAAAAACAAAAGTGTAAAAAACAAAAATAGAGCAGGACTGCAAGTACTTTACACATAAGATTAACATGACAACATACTTACCTGGGCATGAATCAAGTCACACCGAGATACAAGACACTGTATCTGAACACTTATCCTACAGATACAGTGCAATGAAAATCCATTTAAATTTCATTATATTAATTTTACAATAAAAGTTCAAACCTAAAACTAGTGGCTACAACTCCTATTTCACTTGATTGACTTTTCATTCATTATTTTCTGTTCATTATGATAGTCACTGACTGTTTTTATCTGATTTAACGTTATAAATGCAGTAATGGTAATATTTAATAGGGCATGGCAGTAGTAACAAATGCAAAATGAAAAAGGAGTTGTTAAGCAAATGTAGCTGAATTCAAAGAGAATTATTTTGTTTTATTTTGGACTTATAGTACCTTTTTATCAGACATTTTGCTAATACAGGGGTTCTCATCATTTAGATTAACTCATTAACATTAATGCCTGTTTGAAGTAACTCTCTTGCAATCATTGATTGTAGCACAGAGCTTTGATCCATTTGCAAATAAGAATTTTCACTAGAAATGTTGATATTTTTTTAGTTGGATTACATGCATAAGATTTTTAAGACAGACAAGATATACTGGAACAGGGTTTCACAAAGACTGAGAAAAAAGAAAGTTGATAATATAGGATGCGCTATAATGAACCAAAACATCTTTGTCCAAATGCTTATTAGCTGTGAGGTAACCATTTCTCTGATCTGTGTTGTTGAGTAAACTGCAATCCATGCCATTTGTAAGAAGAGATAAAATCTAACTTAGAAAGGTAATTGATAATTGTTGCACTTTTGAATGCTGAAAGGGGGCATATGAAAAACAAATCACTTTCTGGGATGAAGCACTTTTATTTGCAAGTTTGTAGTCACTAGCAACTGAAAAACAATCCTGTCACTTTGTTTGGGGCAAACCAGGTCTTAATCATTCAGTGCGCCACTCAGATTTTTAGGGCGCTGTGACATCACACCCCCAGGTCAGAATGGAATTATCAATCTTTCTCGCTGACTTCCCATAATGCAGCCTTTGTTAGACCTGGAAAGTGGGTGGCAAAAAAACGTATAAAAGATTTGAACATTTTACCAAAATGCAGTCTGCAATGACACATCTGAAACAATAATTTTCAAGGATGTAACTAGTGGAAGGTAACCAGAGAGTTTTTATTTATGTATCCACCTTTCCTTAAAGTGTTAAATGCTACCTGTACATATTTTCAAAAAGAAAATATCTATGGATTTTTAAATCTTTTTCTCTGTGTAACATTTTTTACATGTAAAAAATAATTTGACATATGAGAAATATGCATATTTGGTTATTTGTGTATTTTGGTGAGAAGACAGATAGCACTTTGTGTTACATACAAAGCAACATGTAAGAACAAATTTAACATAACTCCAAGGCTGGAAAGAAAGCATGGTATTTGGTGTTATGCTCAAGGCCAGTTACCCAGCTAGCCTACCCAGACAGCAGACCTATTTGGGCCACATCTGGACTACTTTTGGCACTTATGATCAATTACAGCACCAGCAAGTGCTATGTGGGTCAGAGGTGTCCCAGAGCTCTTGAAGTAGGCCAACCTTGGGTTTTAGCATGTGTTGTGTGAGCCAAATATGGCCCAAAGTTGAGGTGTGGTGAAGGCCAGTCATGGTCCAAAAGCCCAAAGAAAATCAAGAACTGGGCCAAGTCTAGTGGATATATGGCAAAGTTTAGGTCACCTTGTTTCAGTGCCAAATGTGAGCCAAGAAAACTGCAGATATGACCCATGTTTGGGCCAAACATTCTTTGCTATCTGGGTAGCTTTGTCTTTTCTGAGAGTGCATTAATTTGATCATCTTTTGGGAAAAACAGGGGCAGCTGCCTTTCCTTGCTTTGACCATCTAAGATATGATATGCAAACCATCACCATACTGTCACCTCATATTTAAGACATATTCCACATAGCTACAAGATTATATCTGCATTCTAGCTAAGCTATGCAAACCCTACAGCCTAGTAGCTCCAAATTCACATTCAATCATATCTACAGTAATTGATAAGACACATGGGCATTTTCCAGAATTTTTGAAGTATTTCTTAACCTAATCAGAATTTTTCTTATTCTAACATATGAACCACAACCACTGACATTCTCCTGAGTTTCATATATATTTTTTTTAAATGTATCTCTTCATTTCTAAAACTATAATTTCAGGGTTAGGTTGCATGCAGGTTCCTATAATTAACTGATTAACTGAACTAAACACATTTTTTTATTTGATGGTTAATAGGAATAAGCACAGATAATTTATAGTTATAAACCTAAAACACTGGTATAGTCCTTTATGTATGCTGCAAAAGGCAGCTGTGTTTGTGAGCGGCAGCTTCAAGTCCCCCTCTGCATCATTAATGTGCAAGGCTATGCTTTCTCAGATTTTGTGATAGTATTGAATATTCCTGTAATAGTCTTCCAAAATAACATTCTTTTGATTGTTTCATTTCTTAAAAATGAACAACCCTTTCAAAGCACATCTTGGGCAGTTCCTCAGGAGTGGAACGCCACTGCACATTCTGTCCAGAGAGCATGAAGTGAAAATATTGGACTTTTACAAAGGACAATATCCAAGATATTTGTGTCTGTCTCTGTGCATCTAGTCGTCACTCTCAAAGGTGTGCAGGTAGGTTTTGAGTCTTAGGGTGCTGACATAGGTCAAATTGGTGGATCTGTAGAGGTCCAGGCCCGTCAGAATCTCCACATCTCGGACTCGGGCTGTGTGGTGTTTCAGCAGGTCTTCAACCCACTGTGACTCATCCTCAACGCTCTGCAGAGACACAGCCAGAAAATGTTTTTTTATCTTTACTTTGGGCTCCCGTAAATGAAAGGGATGTTAGTCAAAGAAAAAATAGGCCATAAAGCATCATCTATATTAAAACAGATGAGAAGGTTACAGTGGATAGAAAAAAATTATATTCATAGGAGGTCAAGCTGAAAAGTTTATTCAGTGATCATTAATCATTGTTAAGCAACTGGTACCACAGAATATGGCTCACTCTACCAGAGCTTTACAGGCCTCCACCTTTCTCCATCTTTTGCCTTCTAAAACAATGGGAGTTTTGTATTGTTTTTTTTTTTTTCAAACTGGAAGCTTTCGTACCATCAAAAAACCCCAAATGAAACAGTAATAACTGGCTACTACTGGTGCTGCCACCAAGTGGATAACATTTTTGCAGTAGTAGGGTAGCCCCATTAAATTAACATCATTACCTGTTGTCCGGGTTTACATGTCAAGTTAGACCCAAAGAAGACATTAGTCATTTATAGTAAATGCACAGGTGTACACTGCATTGAATATTTGTACATTTTCCAATTTTTTTTTTTTTTTTTGTCAAAAGTAGATTTATGCTTTTTCCTGAAGAGTATTCTTCAGGAAAAACTTATCAACTCACTAAGATTTCCTGCATACATAAGTTGAAAAAAAGGTTGTCACAAGGCTCCATCCTGCATTTCTGTCAACTGCCAGGCTGAAAAACTGAACCTGAAGTACAGCTTCAAAGAATTTACAATGTCAAAAGCTAGCCAAAAAAGTAATCTGAGTAAAATAATGAGATTTTAACGATTTTAATTCCTTGAAGGGATGTTGCTTTTTTCAGTAAAATCAAAATGTCTGAATAACATCCTCCAGGAGGATGTTTCAAGGAATTGTACATCACATTGTTTTCCCGACATGGTAAACGCATACCACAGAAAATGTTTCCTTCTGGTGCTCCCCTCCCCCGATGTTGAGAAGACACAGAGTCCTTTCTACTGACTTGGATATCAGTTCCTTATTCAGCAATTTAACCCACCATACACAACCTCCTTGCTTCTTTCTTAAGAAGTTCCTTGTGGGATCATGTAGAAAACATATGTTGAACGACAGATGTTGCAAAATCATAAAAACCTCCAGTTTTCAACAGTTTTATTTTATTTTTTTTAGATAAGCTTTAAAGGAGCACTGTCTGACATGTTCACTATTAAAACTGAACATGTAAACATTTCACCAATTAATGACTGGTAAGTGATGTGGAGGCAAAGGACCAATATCATTGTGCATCTTAGTGTGGCATAACTACGCACTGCGGTAAATGTCTTCAAGGGAATTTCTTCAAAGGAACTTCAAAGGATATTTTATACAGCACTGCAAGTAAATTAAAGGCAGCACATCAACTGACCATTTATCAAGAGAGAAAAGAGAGTTGAACCCTACTCCAAGCCACAAAAATTAGTGTATGGGACCATGTTACAAAAAGCAAGCAATTGTCAAATCAAATCACAGTTAAAGTTGTAATATTTACATCTTAAAATACATGATTTGGTAAATAAAAAAAAAAAAAAAAAAAGCGCTCAATTAAAAGCATAAAAAGCCACAATTGTAAATATCTATATTGAAGCAAATATGTACCTTGCACCCCTGTTATACACCGATAAGCACCGATAAGCACTAGCACCATATTAGACTCAAATACCTCAATCCTTGGATTTGGGACAGACAGAAGGGGACTGCAGACAGAGTTTCGACAATTGAGAAGGAAGGAAACTGTTGAGAACCAGTTTCATAATTCCCCATATATCTTTGTGTGACAGAAGTTGCAGTTTGCATTACTCAGAAGAACGTTTGAGCAACAGCCAATTTTCAAAAGAAAATTGGCTGTTGCTCAAAAGTTCTTCTGAGCAACAGCCAATTTTCAAAAGAAAATGGATGATATAAATAGTATGCATTTCCACATGTAAAGAATATTGTTGCATCACATTCAAGGCCCAGGAACTGTTAAATCTTAATATTTTAGCTCAGTTATATTGAATACAGGAGTGTACTTGCATTGTGAAATGCAAGTTACTTAAGGCAAACCATGTGTTGGACATTGTTTGACAATACTGGATCAGATGGGGCTCAAATGAGAAAGACATGATTTTAAAGGACAGGCCTAGGCATACAATGACTTTAAGAAATGTGTTTTCACTAGGGTATATGGTAAGGTTGGAGGTGCTCCTTGTGGTGAGGATCCAAGTGGTGGGTGGGTGGCAGCCCAGCAGTGGCTCACTGTCCTCCTTGCCACCCCCTAACCACTCCTGCATTCCAATTTTAATGCAATCACCTACTCATATTCACTTAGTTGGGGGTCACACAGCACTGTTGGTAGCACTACTGTTCTCTTATCGGGGAGTTAGAGAACAGCCTAAACTTCACTGTACTAGGGTTTTGGTCAGGGTCTCGAGGCTCCACGGTGTGGACCTGCTGAGGGAGGATCTGGTGACGGGGCGGTGCCCCTGATTTTGTTCCATCTCCTCGTTCTACCCCACGGCCTCCCCCCCAAGGTCTGGCTCACTGTGTGTGGGTGGCTGGCTCTTGGGTGGGCTGTGGTGGTATGAGGGTTGCCCCCTCTGGTTCCGGTGGCGGGTTGTGTGGGGGGTGGCTGGCTGTGGCCGGGGTGGGGCCTCAGGCACGCACTGGAGCACTCCACCCCTACAGTTACTTCGACAGCTGGCTCACCATGGTATTTCTTTCCATCTGGATCCCTATAAGAGGCGGTTACACCTATGGCTGGAGGATCTCTGGGGGGCGGCTCCGGGCCCCGCCCTGTGGGTTTGGTGTGTCCCTTCCCTTGGTGTCCTTTGGGGGCAGGGGGTCTTGTGCCTTGTCCCCTGCGGGGTAGTGGTACGGTTGGGGGGCGGGCGGGGTCACCCTTCCCCTGCCCTTGTACTGTACCCGCGGCGTTAGTGGTATGTTCTGGTGGTGCCTTCCTGGACTGTGGGCCACTCCACCTTTCTGTTGCCTCTGGTGTGTGTGTGGGGGGGGGGGGTTGGATGGGCTGGATGGTGCCTGTCGGGTCTGGAGGGAAACCCAGTGCACTGATGGAGGTCTGCTGCATGACACTGGCCCAACACTCCAGCACAGACTGTGGTTCAGCCAGTAGTTGTGGTCACTGGTTCGTGCTGAAGAGGCGTTGGAGGCCAACATCACAGCTTACTGTCCTGGATCCAGGCTGCTGGTCTGCTTTAACTTTGGGGAGGATACTGGAGATAAACACTTTCACAACACTATCACAACTCAAACCACCACACATTCATCTATATGCACCACACAACTCACACATACTACACTACACATATTACACACACCACACCATCACAGTCTGCTTTATGTCTTCTTGTTTAGTGTCTTCATCTGTTCTTTTGTTCTCCACTGTTGGTGTTTTAAGTCTTCCCTGACAGAACCAAGGTTTTAGGAGTTAATAAAGCACTAACTCACTATCACTCACACTTGTGCATTTATTAAAAATATATATATATATATACTGCCAGAGAGGACTGGTGAAGGGCATGTCCACTTTTCACATTAGCACACAAAAAAAAGCTACAAGATTGAATTGCATACATACATTAGTTGGTTATGCCAGATGATGGCACTGACCATGAACGTAAATTAAAAAAAAAATAAATAAAAAAAATAAAATAAAATGTTTTTTTTTTCCCTTTTTAGGTTTGCTTTGTTTTTCACTTTTTGAGCCTTAGATTAAACATTTCAGTTCTGCCAAAACAAAAACAAATGCTGGAAATTCAACCTCAAATTGAAGGGAAAGAAGAATTTCTGCTCTGCGTTACTGCTCTAAAATCTAAGTTGCATACTTTGAAAGCAACCTGTGATTATGCAGTCTTTGGATCTGTATGATTGCAGACTCAATGGAGGAAATTGCTCACTGATGATGGCAATTTCCTCACACAGCTGGGAACATTAATAGCATTAAAGTGGAATGGAGGCTTGTGCTCTTGTGAAAACTGATGCACTGCTCACCATTTTGCCTCTGCTACAGAATCAGTAACCTCCACAGGTACTGCCACTGCCAAAGAGGGACACAAAAATCTTGACTCTCACAAAGTCTCCTAGTTGGTATTATTAAAAAAAGGGAAGAAAATAAAGAAAACAAGTTCATCTTAGGCCATAAAGCAAAGACAGCTGTAATGAGTCTGTAAAGACAGCTCAGAGTGCATAGCTGTATATATATTTTTTTTGTTTTGGCGCTTACATCTAGTACATTTCTGAGAACATATTATGAAGTGAGTGCGCCACGACCGATCTGATCTGCTGTGACAGTCTCTTAGCACCACCGCTCAAGGGGAATGTGTCGTCATCAGTATGAGTTAGATTGTAAGTCAGAGATCCTGCTTCTCTGCCAACATCATTTAGCTCTGATTCTTCTCAGAATAAAACAGCATACTCTCACTGATAAGATCATCATTTTTAAATGCTCTGGATGAGGAAATCAAAAAACAAAAAATTAAAATGCTCCAACCGGATAGATATCAGAGCTCAAGAATGTCAGTGTAAGCCATGATCTGGTTTACTGTGTTCAGATAAGCTTTGAGTAAATGTTATGGGCAACCTTCAAACTGAGAAGGGATTTCCATGATTCCATCTAGATGCCCTCCTTTGCTTAAAAGCCCACTAAGAACAGGACTTCAGCATGATCCGGTATAGGTCTCATGTGTTGAAGTGTGATGAACAAAAATGAAATCAACAAAAGTGCAGTTTTTATGCGGTTCTTGCAAAATGCTGGAAATCTTTGTAAGGATCATTTTTGAAGGTCTAAATAAAGGTCTGTATAATTAATACAAAGGAGCAAACAGCAAAACACAAGTGTTGTGACTGTCAAGGCTCATAAAGCAAATGGAGCTATTGAAACCACACTAAGTTATGACATTTCAAGAGTGTCTATTAAAACAAATAGTATTCTTGTCTTGTGAAGCAAGTGTCTGAAGAGTAGGGTTGGGAATCGAGAACCAGTTCCTTTAGAGAACCGGTTCCGTGTGTTTCAATTCCATGGAATTGTTTGGCAGTTTATCTAGCAATTCTCTTATCAATTCCAACCAGCACAAATCTCACGTAATTTACGCAAGTTACGCACAGTCAATTCCAGAAAGCACTTACGTGATTAAGTTACGTCGGTTTAGCACGCGCATTGGAGTTGTAAACAACAATGGCGCCCACCAGGTTCAAACGCTCCAAAGTTTGGCTTCACTTCACCAAAGAAATATGGCAACAAGGCAACTTGCAGTCATTGCAAAGTGGAGATAACAGCGTTGGGAGGGAACACGACTAACGTGCAGTAACATTTGCGCACAGAACATGCGATAACGAGTGTCGTGTTTTTGATGCGCATCGGACTGATGGATCTCAACCCAGTAGCAGTGGCAGTAGTCAACTATGATCACCTCTGCAGTTACTCTGGTAAGTAGCTATTCCACTGCCTATGTGCTTCTTTGTAAAACATGCTATAACATTAATGCTATGCTATTAAATGAATGCCTTTTGCATTACATTTAGAAGATGACCGTGACCAGAGAGAGAGTCTGGCTGGTTCAGAGGCTGGCAGCACTCGCTACAGCTCACTACCTACCTCCAGAAAGATCACGTATCCTTCCTGAAAAAGCAGACATGCATATTTTTCTGCATAAGAATAAATAATTCTTCATAGCATTTGAAGATTTGCACTATGCACTATTCCGTTGTTTTTAAAAGTATTTATCTTTCTTTATTATTATTTTTGAGTGCTTAGTGAGCTCATATATCCTTTTAAAAGGGAGATTTTTTTCATCTCTATTAGGAAAAATATGTTGGTAAAATGTTACACATTCTTGTGTATTTGCACAGTTACATATTACAACAGTCAACACGTTATCCAGGCTTTGGGCCTCTTTTGACCTCGCCGTTGAGTTTGTAAGATCGTGACTTCTAAGTAAATAAAAATGTATGCTCATAAAACTGTTTGTTCTCCTTTTTCCCCAAATTAGAATCGATGAGAATCGATAAAGAATCTATTTGTTAAACAGTATCAATAATGGAATCGGAATAATCTTATCAATTCCCATCCCTACTGAAGAGCCTGGTGAAGTTTATTGTATGAAGAAGCTGCTCCACTGGTATACCGTCTATATACCTTCGATAAACATGGGGAAATTAAAAAAGAACAATGATATTTTTGTCAGTCAGGAACTCTCACTCTTGACACTTGACTTTTGTGAGCACTTTTAATACTTACGTTTGGTTTTGTGAGTTCAAATCCCTCACAAAAAATGTGTCTGAGGTCTGGGTTTCAAGTGATCTTTTATCTCTGAGGCACTATTGACAGAGGTTATTTGCAAGTGTCTGAATCTTTAACAGATCCTGGCTTGCTTGCTTTCTTGGTGATCCTGATCATATCAGGCATGAAAAAATATCGATGAGTAACAATCATACTTTTGTCATTTGTTATATTAGTCATTTGTTTAACACAGAATTGCTACATTTGTCATTTGTTATATTAGTGGGTCGATGTGTCATCTATGAGGTATGTAGTCAGTTCCTCCACCGGTCAACACTATTTATGGTCACACAAGACTGGAAGAAGCCTGCTTTGACGTTTAGAAACCATCTTATAATGCTATGTGTCAAAAGTCATCAAATGAGCTTGACATGTTATGACATTCTACACCCTATTTTAACACAGAATTGCTACCTAAATACATTTTTAAAAAGTAAAAACAATAAATCTCACGATGTCTCTAACTTAATATAACTTCATAAACTGCAGAAATAGTGTAAAAAAAGTAAAGTTAAAGAATCAAAGAATTATGCTACAGTGTCTTATCTGTGGTAAGGAAATGAGAAACACAACAAAAATGTCACCCCGAAAATGAGCTGGCCCGAGAGAGAAAAAAGTGAAATGTAAGTTGAAACGGCACCGCACACATCGCCACAGTGATGATTGACAGCACAGCGTCTGACCAATCAGCGATCAGATGCAACGACAGACACTTATATTGTCGTTTGATCGCCGTCTCTTTATCATCAACAGTCTGATGAAGAGATGGCGATCAAACAACAATATAAATCAGAAGCAAGTAAAAAAAAACAAAAAAAAAAAACAAAAGGAGGCTCGTTCTGCACTTGAAGGGGAGTATGTTGCTGAAATAAAAGAATAAAAATGTTGTGGCATAAACACCCAGCTACTGACCTAATTATGAGACAGAAAAGAGGAGGATTCTGTCTAGATGTGAATTGAAGGTAACGTCTTCCAGCGGCCCTTTTTAGGATTTAATCACTGTCTCATGTTAATTCCTCACACTTTCACACAAAAAAAAAAAGAGATGAGGGTGGTAATTGACCAGTTTGTGGCCATATGTGGGCTCAGGTTTAGTCTACCATCAATAGAGACTTTTGGCTATGGAGGTGAAATGTCACATATCTTAGTGAATCTAATTCATAAAAAGAAAATAGAATCTGTAAGTGCTAATGGAAAAAAACAATAAGTAGGCAACTAGACTATACAAAAAAATAATCAAATATAGAAATGTTATTATTAATTGTAGTTGTATTTCCATTAATTGCATTTTAATCTCTGAGGTTACTATTTATTTTCTTTGCATTCTGTTAGATACCAAAACAAATCATAATAATCTGCTTATATGATGTATTTCTTGTCATACTAGGGTCGATGGTGAGGTTTCTGAAGAAGAACAGAGATTCAACGCCAATACCTCACAAGGGACACCTGCCATATTAACTGATGCAGCCTCACCCAGCACATCACCTGGGCTATCAGGTACCCCAACAGTGGAGGCCTCAGCCATCACGTCACAAGCGCCATCACGTACCCAAAAGGAGGAAGCCTCAGCCAGCATGGCAAGGGTCCATCCTGTATGCCAACATTAAGTGCACCACCACTTGATCCTGATCCTGATCCTTGATCCACTTTTCCTAAGACAGATGAAAGAATTTTTCATAGTAGTCTGTCCTACAGGGTACTTGCAAATGGAGAGAAGGTAACAAGAAGTTGGCTTGTGTTCAAAGCACAACAACTTTTAGTGCTCAAGATATCAAGCTGACTACACAGGGCCTTAGTGATTGGTCAAATATTAATGCTGCTTTAAAGAGTCATGACAATAACCCAGGTTACACAAAGTCGATGCTTAAATGAAGGGACCTTGAGCTTTGTCTGAAGAAGGGCAAGACAATTGACCAACAGGAGCTGACTCTACTAGAGGAAGAGAGGACAAGATGAAGAAAAGTCCTCACACATCTCATTAGTATCACACTGTCACTTGCATCAAGGAATCTGGCTTTCAGAGGTTCATCACAACAGCTTTATGAGCCAAATAATGGTAACGTCTTGAGGAAAATGGAGGAAAGTTCCATCCTGTGATGGAAAATCACCTCGCCAGAATAAAAGATGAGAGTCACTACCTTGGACAGAGAACACAAAATGAACTGATACAGATCACTGGTGACAAAGTCCTCCAAACCATTGTCACCTGTGTGCAAGAGGCAAAATATTATTTGCATATCCTTGACTGCACCCCAGATGCAAATCACAAGGAACAAATGTCAGTCATCTTGTGCAGTGTGGCTGTGAAAACCCAGCCAGAAGTTAAAGAATACTTCTTGGGATATCTGGTGATTGAGGAAGCTACTGGACAGAACATATCAGATGTCATACTGAAAAAACTGGAAGAGCTTCACATCCCCTTTGACAATGGTAGAGGCTAGGCCTACACCAATGGGGCTAATATGGAAGGGCGGAAGCAAGGTGTACAAGCAAGACTGCTCAACAAAAAACCCAAGAGCTCTGTTTGTACCTTGTGGTGCACATACCATGAATCTTGTCATAGTGGATTCAGCGAAGTCTTCCAAGGATGCTGGGGTTATTTTGGCTATGTGCAGAAGCTTTTCACATTTTTCTCAGGTGCCACACAGCGATGGAGCATCTTGACCGAGCATGTCAATGTGACACTGAAGTCCTGGAGTGATGTTAGATGGGAGAGCAGACTGCAGCTGTCAGACATCAAGCTAAATAAATTAGGGATGCTCTCCTTGAAGCTTGGCAAACTGTAAATGATCCAGCTGCTAAACTAGAGGCCAAGGCTCTGACAGAGGAGGTTGCTTCCTACAGGTTTTTGATTTTCTCAGTTGTATGGTTTGACGTTCTGACCTCCATAAACCGGGTGAACAAGTTGCTTCAGTCAAGTTCAATGCAGCTTGACATTGCTGTCAAACTCATCGAAAGAGCAAAAAACTCTGACTACAGACAGACTGGGTTTGCAGATGCTCAGTCAAGTGCCAAGGACCTATGTGAGACCCTTAACATAGATCCCAGAACTAAGGGAGAAGAGACTGAGGAGTACAAAAAGGTAGTTTGCCTATGAGGCTGCAGATGACCCCATGACTGATGCCCTGAAAAGGCTTGAGGTGAAATTCTTCAACACTGTTGTTGACTCTGCTTTCAGATCACTGCAAGACAGATTTGAGACAAGGAGAAATTTAGTGTGCTGCTTGATTTCAAATAACTTCAAAGGATGCCCAAAGGCACTTTGCTGCAACACTGCACCAAGGTGGAGAAGACATTGTCTTCAGAGGGAGAGTCTGATATTGATGGTGCAGAGATGGCCCAGGAAATCTTGAACCTCCCAGAAGTGCCAACACAAACATCTACTCTGGAGATGTTGGGATTTCTATATGAAAATCAACTGCAGAAACTCTATCCAAATCTTTGGATTGCCCTCCGCATTGCAGTAACTCTCCCTGTAACAGTTGACTCTGCTGAGCAAAGCTTTTCAAAATTAAAGCTCATCAAAACATACCAATGGCACAAGAGTGCTTGAGTGCCCTGGCTATTTTAAGCATGAACTGGCACAGCAGCTGTCATATGATTACGTAATTGATGACTTCACATTCCACAAATGCAGACGTGTTCATGTGTAAAGAGGTTGTGACAGTAAAATGTTGAAAGATGGTCACTTTTGTTCCAAAAAGTAAAAAATAAATGTTGTAAAACTACATGTCACTTTGTGGTAGTCACGTAGTTTCGGGGGGGGGGGGGGGGGGGGGGGGGGGGGGGGGGGGGGGGGGGGGGGGGGGGGGCACTTATCTTATCATTGAAATGAGGATGTAGTTCCTTTTCACCATGCTTTTACATAAGATCACAAATCACGCATTTTCTGCATTTTATAAATGAAACTCATCTTAACGTGACAAAGTGAGTCAATAAAGCATACTTAAAATGAAATGGCTCCAAAGTCATCAGATCATTCTGAAATGTTATGACATTTTAATTTGTTCAGTTCTAAAGGTCCCTTCCTGCCTGGGCTTGTATACCCTTGGGTATACCCTTGCAGAGCTGCTGCACCCTAAGTGCAGAATGTACTCTGATCATACAAATAATTTCCATAATTCCAGGAGAAACCCTGATACGGACACGAAATCTCCACCATCAACACATTATTCTGTTACAATCAAGGTTAGACAGGAGGTGTTGGAAAACCCCCATGAGTCAGTGACATTTTGAAAACATACAATTAAAAATTGCAACCCTCTTAGGTCTCCCTCTGCAACCACTCCTCCAAGGCGTGCAAATGTGCAATGACTGTTGTTGAGTGATCCATGAGATTTTGGGATCATCTTGGCTATTATGTTAATGAAATATTTAAGAACCATTCTCTAACTGTGAAATAAGGCAGTGTGTCTGGATGCAGAGTGAGCGTTATCTGTCATGTGAAGCAATAACAGCCAGCGCTGTGTGCAGCTTAAAAAAAATAATGATTTGGATCCCCTTTAAAAAAGAGAAAGGAAAGAGTGTGCTTGTTTTTATGTATTAAGAAGAATTTAGGATTGTAATTAGTTAAATTCTGTAGAGGAGAAGGCTAGATGGAATTGTTCAAAAACAACTTTAATGGTTAAGACCAACTCTAAGGCCAATAAAAGACCTTGGAGGCACTATATGCGGCTGTTATTAAAATATTAAGATTATAAGGGATCTTTTGCATATATGTGGAAAACTCATGACCATGGACGATAGGTGCAGGAAGTTGGATGTTTGTGTAAGACTTGGAACGTGTACCAATCATGTAAAAATATGTAAATATGATTACGCATGTCATTGTGAAATCAATCAGGAGTGGTATGTAAATATGTTATTGTACGGCCTTCATGAATTATAAACAATCAAGATGTGTGGACTCTGAGAGGACTTTGGGGGGTGGAGCGAGTCAGGCGTGGCCAGCCGGGAGGTTTTAAAAGCTGAGGAGTGAAAGGATTCGGGGTTCAGGAAATAGGACTAACTTGGGACCGAGCAAGCTAAACCAACACCAAAGGATATATTCAAAAGGAATTAATTCTTCAAGAAAAAAGAAACAACACTCCCACTCGGATTAACCATTTTTTCCCCATTCTTGAAGGATATTTTTGGAGCTTTTTTGGATTTATCCTAGCTCACTGCTAGCCAGGAGGAGGAGCCGGAGTCGAGTTCCTAGGGCTTTTGGCCGGCACGACCACCTCACTCCTCAGCAGCCTCGGAAAGCGCAAACTGGCCATTTGCCTACCCCCCAACCATCCTTGGATCAACGCAGATGAATCAATTTCTAAGCCACAGCTTTATTTTAGAATCAATGATTGTATTTTCAATGTTTAACCAATGAATGCTGTTGCTTAACCTTACCAACCTGCTTAAATAAATACAAAATGAACACAAGATGTCGTGGTGGACATTGGATTTGTCCTCACAACTCTGCAACTTTGGGTGTTCCTCTGCATAAAAACACAGGTTCTGATTGGTTACTTTAGCCCCCTATTATAACAGACCCTTGGGGCCTACTGTCCAAGCCACTAAACTTAACCTAGCCGGTAACAAGAGCCCAGATCATAAGGGGGGAGCTGCAGTTAACAAATGTGGCTGATAACAGTACCTAAAGCCAGGCTATTTCTTTAGGGTAGTTATCAGAGTAGGCAGGGTAGACATTTCGGACGGATTGATGCAGTGAGAGCGAGGCAAATCTTCCCCGTCACCAGCTTAAACAAAGTTGAGGAATCATAGCGAGGTGAACCCCCCCAGGACGCAACTTCGTACCCGAAAGGATGGAGAGCTGGTCCCGATGACAGATTCTGCTGATCAGAGACTGATCTTACACTGTTCATTGAAGATTAAGAGCTTGTCAGACAAGCCAGCAATCTGATGATGTGACTTACAAACACAAAGCGCTATGACAGCACTGGCCCCTGCTGGGCTTGTTTTCAAACTTACATTGCAGGCTTCGCTGTTGTCTGGCCTGTGAGGCAGGAGGAAGGAGAAGACGTTGAGCGCTCCATCACACTCCTCCACTGTCTGGTTTGTCTCCTGGCAGCTTGTCACTATAGTGTAGAAGTGTGTGGGGACAGGGACGCCATCAACCGAGAACCTGGAATAGATGAATGAGGTTACACACAACCACAATCATTCAGAGAGGCCGAGGTTTGGTATCTTATTTTTTTCCCTTTACTAGTTCCAGCCCATCATTCTTTTTCCACTATACTCCCTATCCCTCCTCTGTTCATGTCCAAACCATCTCAGTCTGGCCTCTTTGACTTTCTCTCCAAATCATTTGACATGCACTGTCCCTATGATGTTCTCATATCCATCCTCGTCCCTCCCAAAGAGAACATCAACATTTTAATCTCTGCTAGCTCCTGTATTTTCCTCAGTGCCAGAGTCTCGAAACCATAGAACATCAAGGGTCTCGCCACCCTCTTGTACCCCTTTCCTCTCATTCTTTCTGATACTCTTTTATCACACATCACATCTGACCCTTTTCTTCTCCTGTTCCAATCTGCTTGCACATGCTTCTTCACCTATTTTTCAACATTCTCTGCTGCGCTGGATTATTGACCCCAAGTCCATCCCGGGGTTCTCCTCCACTGGTGCCGACTGGCGTGGTGATCGGCGACCTGGTCCTCTAGGCCATCTCATCCCAGTGCTGCTGCCTCCATCTGTTTATGTTTATATATCGCATCCTTTTGCTTGAAATCCTACCCTTCTCTTTTCTTAAACCCAAACCCCCTCCTCCCCCCTCCTCCCCCTTTTCTCGCGCACACACCTCACCTACACTACACCCCACTCGCACATTATTAATACTCAAGAGCCTATCATGGCTCATTACGCTGACCACACGCCCAAGGGCCCTCCATAGCCCGTTTGCATTCACCCTACAACAATTCCACTACTTCTTTATCATTATTTTTTACTTTTTCTGTGCTCTCCTCTTTCTGTCCTCCATCTTCTCTCTGTCCTACATCCTCTCTCTGTCCTGTCTCCCCTCTTTTCTTTCTCTACCCGGCTGGCCTTCGGCAGGAAGGTACCCCCATATGAGCCAGGTCCTGCTCAAGGTTTCTTCCTCTCAAAGTGGAGTTTTTCCTTGCCACTGTTAGGTATAAAGGTTTTTTTTTTTTCTTTGTGGGAGTTTTTTACCTGCCATTATCATTGATTGGATTTAATGATATAATCTTAGTTGATGATATTTGCTCGGGGGTCATGCTCTGGGTCTCTGTAAAGTGCCTAGAGACAATTGACATTGTAACAGACGCTATATAAATAAAATTGAATTGAATTGAATGGAAGTACTTAAAATCCTCCACCTTCTCTATCTCTGCTCTATGTAGCCTCATCGTTCCACTTGGGTTCCTTTCATTCACACACCTGTGTTTTGTCTTGTTGTGGTCAACCTTTACTCGTCTCCTTTCCAGGGCATACCTCCACCTCTCTAGATTTTCTTCCACCTACTTCTTGCAGTCACGGCAGATCACAATATCATCTGCAAACATCATAGTCCATGGAGATCCCTAACCTCATCTGTCAGTCTGTCCATCACCATAGCAAACAAGAAGGGGCTCAGAGCCGATCCTTGATGCACTCCCACCTCCACCTTGAACTCTTCTGTCACACCTACAGCACACTTCACTATTGTCTTACAGCTCTCATACATGTCCTGCACCACACTAACATACTTCTCTGCTACTCCAGACTTCATCATACAATACCATAGCTCCTCTCTCGGTATCATCTGCTTTCTCAAGGTCTGCAAAGACACACTGCAGGTCCCTCTGGCCTTCTCTGTACTTCTCTATCAATGTCCTGAAAGCAAATATTGCATTCATTTTTTTTTGGCATAAAACCATGGTTCGAATTACGGGGGAGCTAAGGGGAGCTCGGCTCCCCCGAGAGGGACATGAGCTCCCTTGAGAGCCTGCTCTGAGACATTCAGGGGAAGCTCTAAAGAATTGTCCACATTAAGCTATATTTTATTTTCTCTTCATTGAAGTTTCTGAAATAAAAAGAATAAACATGTCATGGCTGTGTGTGTGTTTATGTGCTATTTAATGTTCAATATTTCTAAACATTTGCCTCAACTAATTAACATAATTCCATATATTCCTGTTATGGTAGTAGCAGCGCTGGAGGAGAATTGTTAGATTTACGTAGCCGTACCTTAACTCCTCATTAGTGAATGGGTGGACCGGGGGAGATTTTTGGCAGTATACGGTATTTGAAATTGAAGGAATGAACGCGAATGATATTTGGCTTATCCTCAATTTATATTGAAAATGTCCAAATGGAAACAGCCAAGGCTTGGACAGTTTGCATTTTTGAAGCAAATGAAGACAACAACAGTCATGGTTAGTACTGACAACAGTGCAAGTGGACCGATTACTTCAGCTAGTCAGCTAGTGCAGGGTCTTGGTAGCAGTAACAGTGGTGCTTTGGCAACAGCTATCTCCGCCACCAGCAGCGAACCTGGGCCTGATCCTGGTGGAGCACTGCCTTTCAATTGGACAAGCAAGCAATGGAGTGAGTGGCAAAGCAGAAATACATGGCTCTTCACCAAAAATAAAAAACTTGGACGTACAGTCTGTATGACTGCAAAAACTCTGCTGCTTGCCAAAAAGGCATCTGGAGTACATCTGTCCGATGAATGAATGAATAGAGACGTCAGCAGCGAGACACAAAATAACTTGCGGAAATTTTTTTTACAAGCACCGAGACAATATAGCCCACAAAAGAGCAGTTGAAATATCAGAGATGAGGGGAAAGGATTTTCTCCCAAACAAGGTCCTGGAGGTAAATGCGTATTTACCTCCAACAGTGGGCAGATGGCTTTTTATACAGGTGACTATTTGGAACAGGTGTCTCTCATGCAGGTAATTACTTCAGTGAGATTAGGAGTATGTCAGTGGTCTGTGGGAACCAACACTGGTCAAGGTTGATCAGGGATCAAAAACTTATTTCCCTCAACTTACAAATTAATTTTTATTTATTTCATGTAATTTTCTCAATTTCTTTTTCAATATTCTTTCTATAACTGTTAAAATAAAGCTGCCAATAAAGCTGAGACTGTTTATTTATTTCTCAGTATGACAACTGCCAAAATCAGCGGGGGATCAAATACTTATTTCCTCCACTGTATATGGTGGGAATGGAAAAAATGCCCTACAGAAAGCTTCCAGCTATAATGTCTCTACAAAAACTTAATGATACAAATGTCGGAAATGTGCACAAATCTGACCACGCTTGTGCTGAACTAATTGGGCACATAGCCAGTGAAATGAGAACTAAGTTTGTTAGAAATGTTAAAGAACTGCAGTCCTGAATCAGTATCACCACTGATGAGAGCACAGTTCATGGGCAGTCATATATGATCATTTACGTGAGATGTGATATGACAGGCCAGGGAGAAGTGGACAATGCCTTTCTGGATATTGTTGAGCTTTCAGAGGGCACGGATGCTGAATCAATTTACAGAAGCTTGAGGAACAGTTTGAGACAAACAGGACTGGATGACGAGTTTCTGGGGAAAAACCTGATATGTATAGCAACGGATGGAGCAGCGGTACTCTCAGGAAGAACAGGCGGAGTCGTTGCTAAACTCAAGCAAGAGTTCCCTCAAAGTACAAGCTATTCACTGTCTTGCACATCGACTTGAACTGGCTGTTAAAGACTCCCTTAAGAAAGTAGCTGTATATAACTGTTGAATATTATTATTTGAGTGTGTGCGTGTAAAAAGAGAACAAGTTCAAATTTGACTTTACATACCTTTGATCATTTATATTTGTAGAATTGTGGTTCGTGAAAGTGAAGAATGTGAATATGCATTGATATTGAGAATCAGTTGGTATATGAGAGGTCTTACTTCAAGCTATTCAAATGATAAAATACTGCTTTCATATCTTGGTGGAGAGATACGCGATTTCTTTTACACAAGTCATTGGGGATTTTTGTCTTTAGTTCAGTTTTAAACACACTGAACAGTTTTGTGATAGAGACATCTCGTCTCCCCTGAGGTGGTGCCCAAACCATAACTATGCACTTCTTTTCTTTGTCTAGTTATGAAAATCGTTAAAGCCCCATACCTATACTTACCAGTATTTGTCTTGCACAGTTTAACTAAGCCCTGTAAAGCCTCTGGATACTTCCTCCATAAGTGTGTGTAAAAAGTGTTATTTCAGTGGTCAGCAGAGATGGCCAGTTTTTCTAAATTTCTACCTTTCAGTATATGCTATAGGTGTATCTGATGCACCAATCTAATCTTGCCATGACAAAACAGATAAAACTGTGGTTTTATAATAGTCAAAGTGTTATGTCATTCTCACAAGTTACTGCAGATAACTTACTCTTGAATCTGCTCTGTAGTGTCTCGAAGGCCATCGTAGTTGAAGTCAAAAACAGGTCCAGAAAGAATATTTACACCATTTCTTACTGCTGCATAATGCTTCAGCAGTGTCCCCTGCAGGTAACTCCATATTCCTGCAAGAAAAAAAAAAAAGAAAAGAATATGTCAATGCAGTCCATGTCAATGCAGGGGTGCACTGCTGATCACATCTAGAGGACCTTGGTTCTCACATCACGTCTAAACAAGTAGCAAATGCAAGACTGAAGAAATAGTGTACAGATTCAGCATTATGTAAATATAATTGGCCAACAGAATTTATAGAGTGATGGGAAGGTTACAAACTTTGATATCCTCAATTATTTGTCAAACAATGCCACCATATGTCAGGGTAAAGTACTGACATATTTTTGATTTTATGGGCTTTATAGATGCTGCACAGTTTTCCTGCACAGTTTTCCATAACAAACAAAACTGAACTTTATATATTTTATTTTTTTCACGGGAGCTAAAACAACAACAAAAAAGACAAACAAACAAAAAAACACCAGTCGCAATAAGAAAAGGAGAGTTTAACTTATTCTGAAAAAGGGACCATATTTTCTGAAAAAGTTTTCACTTTTTCACTGAAAAAGATTAACGTCATTAAATGATGAATCAGCAAGAATGATTGTAAAATGTCCAGACTTCAAAAAAACATCTAACTCTTGAGTCTTAATGAAGGAAGTTTAGAAGAATTTCTGGCCACAAAAATAGTTTTGAACCATTATGATGTAACTGTTTGAGAAATAAAAGAAAAAAGTCCATATCACCTTCTTGCTATTTCCACTTAATCTTCTTAATTTATCAGACTTTATAGCAGAAGGAATAATTTCTCAAAGCCCACACACAGAGATCAGATGACAACGATGCTTTATCAGTAACTGCATGAGGCAGCGGTTCAGAAAGACAGTCTGTGTTCTCTCTCTCCAAATAAACAATGGGTGTCAGGCCGCCCTCGCTCAGACTTAACATCACCAGTTTTCTGTCCTTTGTCTCATGTGACACTGCTGAGAGTGTCACTGATGTAAAAGAAGAGCCAAAGGACAAATATATATCCAACATGGCTAAATGAAATAAAAATAGTTACATAGGGCATTTGTTTGGACGTCAAACTCAACTATTCAACTTGTCAGAGGTTACAGTTTATTGCTGATATACATTGATTCCTGCTTAGAACACCATGGAAAAGTCCTAATTCAGCAAAGTTCCACTGAGGTCACAGACTCACTCGTGAAGGCAGGATACATGGGAACAGTGTTGGTGATGAGCGAAGCATCATATCTGGACTCTGGAGATGTTGCCAGCTCTGTAAACAAAAAGATATCAAATAAGCTTTGATATACACCTGTGCCCCTGCCTTGGACCTGAGATAGGCTCCAGCAGATCCCCGTGACCCTACATAGGACTAAATGGGTATGGATGATGGATGGATGGATGGATACAGTGTATCTGGTTGTGTGTTTGTACTGTGTGCTATTACTCATCCAGAGCTGCAGCTTTACCTGGTGGAAAGAGGAAGCCATAGGTAAGGTGGTTGTTCTGGTTGTACGTGGTGCAGCTCTGACTGTGGTCAGGCAAAACTCTTGGATCAACTTGGATGCATTTAATGCTGGGAAAATCCTTCGGGACAGCAGTAATGTCATCCTGAAAAGTACCAAATTGAGACAAACTGGTAATGGGATGGCAAAATGAAGGCCTTTTAAAAAGTTTGTGCCGACAGCAGTACTCACTTGTACCTGCTGCTGTCGGCCTCCTTAATAGCTCAAAGTCAATTTTTTTTTCTGTAATATCAGATCAATAAAATTCAGGACTTCAGTATTGAAAGGTAAAAGAAGCTGTGTTCAAGTAACTAAAGCTCTAACGACAATGTTTGTAAGAGAAATTGGAGGAAATTGGATATTTATCCTGTTAGCATCTTCGTGGCAATTAGTTAGCATGTGGCTAACTTAGCTCCCCTTTAACATGGAAGTATGCTTGAATGTAAACATTAACCATGGAGTCAGTACAGCTAACATGAAAGTAGTAACATTATGTCCCAAACATTTTTTTTTCCTCTGTTAGAGTAAAATGTTATTACAATTAGTATGTCAGGAACAGATTTTAGGACCCAAGTGCAGCACAACATCAGGAAATATCTTCAAAGTACTTCATTTACAGTTTTCTTAAAAAGGCAAAAATAATCCATGAGGCAACAAAGTCCAAAGGGAGCAGACGACAGGCCTGACGTGGATGGGCAGAAGGTCGGGACAAAGACAAGGAGACAATGTCAAAGGCAAGCTGGAGTCGAAACCAAGATGTCAGGCCAAGAATGAATGCTGGAGAGTAGTGCATGCTGCAAAGACAATCTGGCACTGAGTGCAGGAAACAGTGCATCTTAAATGCTGGCTGGCTGACGGGCAGAGATGAGCTGCAGCTGAGGCAAGGCAGGTGAGGAAAACTGGAGCTGATGAGGAGGTGTGGCAGAGGTGAGAGAACTCACCCACCACAGCAGGAGCTGGCAGGGCAGACTGTGACAGAGTACAATCAAGGCTGCTACGTTCAAGCGATCTGTCTGAATTATGTTTTATACTTCATCTTCAACTGCGTCATTTATTTTCTTGTTCGGAAGGCAGGATTACATTCACTCGCCCTGTTATTTCTGCCACACAAACTGTTTTTTCCCTCACCACTGCAGCCATCTTACATTACTGCTGAAAACCACGTCATTGCAATAAAAGCTCTAATTCAACAAAGAAGAGTAATGAGATCTCTTCCATTTAGCTGGCGTTGCCGTGGTGAATGACAGTAATGGTCCCGCATACACGCAGATTTTGCTCTCAACAGAAGAGAGAGATAATACAGTATGTAGTTTCTTTATTTACCTTGGGAAGGCTGGACAAAAACCTAAACAAGTATTATTATTAGGTAAGTAATGTGCTGGCCTTTTAAAACTGCATCAATAATTGTAATTTGAAAAGTTCCACAGTGTGTGTGTTTACCTGTCGTGGAAGTGTGTATGCTGTCCACAGTGGCATGGCCAGCTCTTTGCTGTATCCACTGATAAACTCCACATGATGAAGAAGACTGTACTGGGTATCAAACATCACCGCTGGTCGACCAAATGGTAGATGAGTGCTGTCTAGAAAAAACACACACACATGCGTGCATTTTATCAAAGATCCTAAAGTACTTTACTCTTGTGGTTAAAGTACAAATACATTTTCTGGTTCACTCTGCTCTACAGTTTGATTAAAGGTTCATTTAAAGCAGCTTTGATTTGTACTAATGACTGTCTAAAAGGAGAACAGGTTGACTTTGGCCATTCTGGCAAAAAGACAATAAAATAAAAAAAATGAATTCCAAGTCAGAAGGGAGCCAAATAGACGGTAAAGGGTAAGAAGTTCTGGTTCTCATCAATTATGGCTTGTTTTTTGGTTAACCGGACTAATGTATATTCAGAGATTTCTATTATACACAATTTTCCTGAACCTGTACAGTCAGAACTGATATCGTTCTTAATGTGAATTACAGACAATGTAGCTTGAAAAAATGGACACATATTTGCTTCTCAGTTGCAACAGGCATTTTGGTGTGCGTGGCTCAGTTCACTATTTTGAGACTGTGGTTCTCAATTGGAAAATGGTGGAACGCCCTTTGAAGATTTGGGATGAGGTGCTTTCCCAAGTGGAGGAGTTTTAAGTATCCTGGGGCCTTTTTCAAGAGTGACAGAAGATCAGTGCTAAAAATCGACAGGTGGATTGGTGCAGCATCTGCAGTGATGGGGACTGTACTGGTTTGTTGCGGTGAAGAGAGAGAGCTGAACTAAAAGGCAAGGTTCTCTGTTTACTGATCAATTTGGGTTTGTGCCCTCATCTATGGTCATGAATCGTGGGTGATGACCCAAAGTATAAGATTGCGAACACAAGCAGCTGAAATGAATTTCCCCCGGAGGGTCTCTGGACTCTGCCTAGAACTCGGGTGAGAAACTCAGTCATCTGGGGCAGACTCAGAGTAGAGTCACTGCTCCTTCACATCGAGAGGAGCCAGATGAAGTATTTCGGGCATCTGTTTAGGATGTCTCCTAGATGCGTCTCTGGGCAGGTGGCTTGGGCATTTCCATCTAAGCGGAGGCCCCGAGGCAGACCCAGGACAGGGTGGAGAGGGTATGTCTCTCAGTTCACTTGGGAACCCGTCACTGTTCCCCCTGGTAGAGCTGGAGGAGGTTGGCTACGGAGAGGGAGGTCTAGGCCTGAAGGTTCTACCTCCATGACCCAAACTCAGACGAGCAGAAGATGACAGATGAATGGATGGTTCAGTATCCTCAGACTGTGTTATTTGTCCCTAAAAATGAAAAACCTACTGAAATTGTAGACTCCATCAGGTGCAGGACTGAAGGCTTCAATCACCTCCACCTCATTCTGAAAAAGGAAAAAAAACAAACAAACTTAGCTCATTTTGAAAAATTATGATTGATAAAGCAGAAAGGTTTTTTATATATATATATATATATATATATATATATATATATATATATATATATATATATATATATATATATATATATATACACACATACATACATACATACACACACACACATTTATATCAGGGCTGGGCAAGTTATCACATTAACGACATTTATTTTATCGCGCGTTAATGCATGTTGCTCACGTGCTTTTGTTTTGAAAAGTCTGTTAATGGCTGCTGCAGAACTGGAAAATAATTGGCCGGCAAAACTAAAGCAGACATGGAGAGCGGTAAAAATCAGTGTACTTTACAGTTCGGGTAGCAACTCAGGTAGCAATATTAAAAATTCTGTCTGAAAAAAAAAACTTTCAAATCCCTTTGTTCAAGACGATCGCATAATTCCTCCATTTATCATCAGATCAGCTCCATGTGTTCACTGTCGTGCTATTCTCTAGCTTAGCCATTCCCAAACTTCAGAATACCAAGGCCCAATTTGAAATGTGAAAAATCTTCGCGGCCCATCGAAACCTTTAATCACAACTGTGGTCAACATACAGGACTAGAAGCTGTGTTCTGACATTAATGTAAGGGGTCAACAAATAAGGTGACACTTGTCATATTAAGTTGACAGTAGAATAACACTTAACTGGTTTGTTTTGTTACTTCTTAATGTTTTTTAATCATGCCATTAATATTTTACAGTAATTAAAAACATTTAAAAAGTTTGAGGATTTAAAACATATTTGTTTAATTTTAATGACTTGTCACGGCACACCTGCAGTACTGCGACGGCCCACTAGAGGGCCGCTGCCCACACTTTGGGAATCGCTGCTCTAGTTGGTTACTTCAGTGCGGCTCTATCTAGTGGCACAGATATGAAACGACAACAGAAAGTCTATTTCTTGATTATAAAACAAAGCCATTTCTGGGTCAAGTAAACCAGGTGCATACAGAAGCATATTAAAAACAAATTCAGTCCCGTGGCCTGTTTGCTAAAATTGAAATATAAAAAAAAACACATTTTTTTTGTTTTTTTTTTGGTGTTAGATTAAAAAACTGAAAAAATAAAAAAGTCACTTTTTAATTTTTTTTTAATTTTTGATTGACAATCAAAAATGGAAAAAAGAAACAAATGATACACAGATAATTATGGGTTGATAAAGTTACAGAACTTTAACATAAACATTTTCATTTTAAAGTTCTCCCAATTCAATTCAACAGAAACAAAGTTATTTGTAACCACTGCCAAGTTGAACTCCCCGTTAAAAGTCTGTTATGATTGTGGCCTCTTGATTGTTAGGATTTTGTTGGTAGATGTTTTTTATTTTTCATTTAAAAAAAAAACAGGACAACATTAATGCCCTGGCAGTGGCAATAAGCTTTATTTTATTTTACATTTTTTAAGATGAGATTTACACTAAACATGAGTTACTGACAAGTGCTGATGTTAAAAGTGTTTGAACAACAAATGTTATGGTACTTTAGTTCATATGGCAGCAGAACATTTAAAAGTGACCTTTACACTCCTTTTAAATTCATTAGTTGATTTTCCGTATACAATGCGATTAATCATGATTAATTAGGGAAAATTTCAATCGTTGCCCAGCCCGTTTTTTAACTATATAAATAATTTTTAAATATATACATATATAGATAGATAGATAGATAGTCATGGAAAAAATTATTAGACCACCATTTTTTTCTTCACTTTCTTGTTCATTTTAATACCTGGTACCACTAAACGACATCATGTGACTAAAACAGACAGAAAAGAAAACACTGAATGCATAAAAGCAGTGTTTTGGCAGTACAACACCATAGCTATTGATGTAAAAACTTAAGTGATTTAGGTTATAATCAAGAAAACCATGGAAAATGGTAAGATATCAGCTCTTAAATAAAACTCTATGAGAGCAATCTTTGTGGTTATCGTTATGTTTGTCCAAACAAATGTACCTATAGTTGTACCAGGCATTAAAATGAACAAGAAACTGAAGAAAACAAGGGTGGTCTAATAATTTTTTCCATGACTATATATATATATATATATATATATATATATATATATATATATATATATATATATACATATATATATATAGATATATATATATATATATATATATATATATATATATATATATATATATATATATATATATATATATACACACACGTGGACAAAATTGTTGGTAGCCCTCAGTTAAAGAAGGAAAACCCACAATTCTCACTGAAATCACTTGAAACTTACAAAAGTAACAATAAATAAAAATGTATTGAAAATCAAATAATCAAAATCAGCCATCACTTTTGAATTGTTGATTAACATAATTATTTAAAAAAACAAACTAATGAAATAGGGCTGGACAAAAATGATGGTACCTCTATAAAAGATTGAAAACTATTTGACCAGAGTGACATGATTAACTCAGGTGTGTCCTTTAATTGACATCACAGGTGTTTCCAAACTCACAATCAGTCAGTCTTCCTATTTAAAGGGAGACAAGTAGTCACTTTGCTGTTTGGTGAAAAGGTGTGTACCACACTGAACATGGACAACAGAAAGCGAAGAAGAGAATTGTCCCAGGACATCCGAAAAAAAATCATAGACAAACATCTTAAAGGTAAAGGCTATAAGACCATCTCTAAACAGCTTGAAGTTCCTGTGACAACAGTGGCTCATATTATTCAGAAGTTCAAGACCCACGGGACAGTAGCCAACCTCCCTGGACGTGGCCGCAAGAGGAAAACTGATGACAAATTGAAGAGACGGATCGTTCGAATTGTATCCAAAGAGCCCAGAACAACCTCCAAAGAAATGAAAGGTGAACTCCAAGGCCAAGGTACATCAGTGTCAGATCGCACCATTCGTCGTTGTTTGAGCCAAAGTGGACTTCATGGGAGACGACACCACTGCTGAAAAAAATCATAAAAAAGCGAGACTGGAATTTGCAAAAATGCATGTTGACAAGCCACAAAGCTTCTGGGAGAATGTCCTTTGGACAGATGAGACCGAACTGGAGCTTTTTGGTAAGGCACATCAACTCTTTGTTCATAGACTCAAAAACCAAGCATACGAAGAAAAGAACACTGTCCCTACGGTGAAACATGGAGGAGGCTCAGTAATGTTTTGGGGCTGCTTTGTTGCATCTGGCACAGGGTGTCTTGAATGTGTGCAAGGTAAAATTAAATCTGAAGACTATCAAGGCATTCTGGAGAGAAATGTGCTGCCTAGTGTCAGAAAGCTTGGTCTCAGTCGCAGGTCATGGGTCTTCCAACAGGACAACGATCCAAAACACACAGCCAAAAACACCCAAGAATGGCTGAGAGAAAAGCGTTGGACTATTCTAAAGTGGCCTTCCATGAGCCCAGATCTGAATCCCATTGAACATCTGTGGAAGGAGCTGAAACATGCCATTTGGAGAAGACACCCATCAAACCTGAGACAACTGGAGCAGTTTGCTCATGAGGAGTGGGCCAAAATACCTGTTGACAGCTGCAGAACGCTCATTGACAAATACAGAAATCGTTTAATTGCAGTGATTGCCTCAAAAGGTTGTGCAACAAAATATTAAGTTATGGGTACCATCATTTTTGTCCAGCCCTATTTCATTAGTTTGTTTTTTTTTCAAATAATTATGTTAATTAACAATTCAATAGTGATGGCTGATTTTGATTATTTGATTTTCAATAAATTTTTATTTATTGTTACTTTTGTAAGTTTCAAGTGATTTCAGTGAGAATTGTGGGTTGTTCCTTCTTTAACTGAGGGGTACCAACAATTTTGTCCACGTGTGTGTGTATGTATGTATGTATGTATGTATGTATATGTATATGTGTATATATATATATATATATATATATATATCTATATATATATATATAATATAAAATGATGATATGACATGACGGCCCTCCTCTGACCTCATCATCACAGCTGCAGCCCAGATCGAGGATGACCTTGCTGTCTGAGCCCAACGCCGGTGAGGGAGGCGTAACTTCCTCTGGCATGGTGGGGTGGAATGGCGGCTCTTTTAAAATGTCATTCAGGCTGCCGTATGTCCCATTATTCGGAGCTGGCTTCAACCCCAACAAGTCTTACATCGAGATGATCAGAAGACAGAAGAAAATGTGCAACATGGCTGAGAAAGATCATTTAAATATTATATTTTGAGAAATAATACGTTGTGTCTTGTGATTTATTGCAGAAAGTCCACCAAAGAAAATACATTTTTTGGGGACTTGAAAATGATATTTCCAATGCTTTTGAAGTCTGGTCACAAAAACATAAGAGTTGTAAAGTGGTGCCAATACATTTCCTCTAATAATGTGGATGTAGCTGTTTGTAACTCAGGACATACTATACAAGACCCAGATTAAATTTGTGTAAAGCTCTATTGGACTGTAAAGTGTTACTGACATTGCTTTAGTAATTTTTACCTCATTTAACTAAACTAAAAAAAAACTCAAAAGAAACAATAGTGATTTTTTTTCCCTAACATTTTTTAGGATCATTTTGTTTTCTCTGCATCTCACTGTGAAAAAAGAATGAGAGTATTCTCACCACACATGACGTTGTATAACTCTATATTCTCAAACTCGGGCACACTTTTCTGAAATTTGAAACTCGGCCCATGACCCAGGAAGATCGTCTGCATGCAAAAGGGAAACGCACAAGTCAAATACACAGAAATAACCCACTCAAATGTGACCTGTGGAATTTTCTTAGAAAAAAATCTTTAGATTCAGTGTTTTATTTTAAAGCCCTGTGAATAGAAGGTCTGAGGTTGGTCTACAATGCAAGAATGGTCAAGCTGTACTTGCTTTATATTCTAGTGTATGTGGGAAAAACAATATTTTGCCTTGTTTAAGACAGCCAAGATCAAGATGCTGCAACAGTACCTTCTACATAATGGTGCTTATGTCTTTTCTATGTAAGGGTGGGCAAACATCAGTCAATAATTGCATTTATTTACAGAAGAGGATGTAAAATTGATATTAAAAAAAAAAAAAAGGTGAAACTTGATACACTACCCGCATGCTGGTTATCTTGTTGTCAAAGCCATGGTCACCAAAGAAACCGCACCGAGACCTTGACTTTTCTGGCATTTTTCTGAAATGCATACATTCCCAGGCTTGGGCATCTAACTTCAACAAAATGCATTCAAGACAATTTAAAATGTTGAGTGAAGGTTAATTTCCTTCCAGTCGTCCCTCAGACAATGGTATCTCGTGCTCTGTATGCCTTAGGTTACCTGGCAATGTGCCACTTCCTCTCCATCAGCAGGTGGACATCCTCGATCCTGCGGTTGTTGGCATAGTGAAGCCTCTTGGGCAGATGTTGCTTTAGGTATGGCTTGAAATGCTGCGTTGGCATCTTACACTGAAATGGTAAATTTATAGAGTTGAATGATCTGAACCTCCTCTTTGTCTCTCCCACAAACATTCCTGCAAATGGACCACCGGGCAGTTTGTGGCACTGTGATCTCTAATGTTGCGTTACTTACAGTGAGGTTTGCAACCACAACTTTTGGGTCATCTGGAGATTAAAAAAAAGAAAAAAATGATAGAAATGAAGCATGTTTCATATTTTATGAGCATCTGGCGGTACCTGCAGATAAAAACCAGTCACTCTCATCTTACATGTGGCGGATTTGGGGTCACGTGGACGTACTCTCCCCAGTGAGCCAGGGATCAGTGTGATCTCATCTATGTTGAGAGGGTAGCTGCTGAGAAACTCTATCCTGTCACAATGGGCTTCTTCCATACCTGACAGAAAATACAGTTGTGAGTTATTTTATGATCAGTTTTGTTGTCTGAAATATTTGCCTTTAAACCTCGAGTCACCACTGGAAGTAAAGCATCACTGAATAACACTGTAAGAGGTAAAAGATACATAATGCATATACCTTTTGTCTCTTAGTTTTAAATGCATAAAAATGGCTTTTAACAATTTTTGCAAAGATGAATCCGTGGGTCAGATTCCTATGAAGAAGAAAGCGACACCAAACCCAAAGTGATATACCAAGTCTTAGGATGTGTCCTATTTTATGTGAACCATGACAAGCAAAATTTGAGAACCTAAGACCAAAGGACTCATTCCCCTAATCTCTCATATACTTTCAGCACAGGGGAGTGGAATAATTGCTCTTTTTTTAAGTCCTCTTTGAACTGGAAAATGTGAGAATTTTCAGTTTGTTGTTTATCAAAATGTAAGTATCAGTAGTCAGTAGGTAAATTTCTTCTACATCCTTCTTTTTTTTCTGGATTTTTCTGCATTTGGGTTTATTATCAGTTTCTAAGTTATTTTGTTGCACCGACAACTCTGTTGTTTTAACAGACAAAATCCTGTGAAGAAATCGCAATACCATGGTCTCCTACAATGATGACGTTGACACAGCGGTGAAGGTTCATCTGCTTCAATCCATTCATCAGCTGACCGATGATGTTGTCAATTTCCCTCAGAGGGTTGTCCAGCTGAGGAGGGGACACATGATTGAAACAGACGAACAAATTAATGGCACGATCAAGCTTAAAGCTTCACTGACTCAGGTCTCTCACTGACCTCATTGCTGAGTGGTCCCAGGCGATGTCCGAAGGTGTCAGGTTGCTCTGAGTGGACAGCATAAACATATGGCCTGAAGAGACATGACAAACGTAATTTAACAATCAAGTCAGCTTTTATCTAGAATTTTTTTAATGTGAGAGCATTCTGTGTTGCTTTTTTTTAAAAGTACTTTGTTGTTGTACTGCCAAGTTTTGTGAATTTCAGGCTGATCTGAGATCTTTGTACACCTTGGGAAGCAACAACTGCTTCTCCATCATCAACGCTGCTGTCCTTCCTTATTGGCATTGTCTTATTGCACACCTGAATGCTCCACTCCAGCCAGCTTTTTACAGAGGTGCTCACTCTTGCTGATCATCAATTGATTGATTGTATTTAATTACAGTGATCCCTTGCCACTTCGCGGTTTAAGTACCGCGGTTTTAGTGCTTCGCGGATTTTTTTCAGAAATATATTATAATAAAAAAATCAAGAAATAATGGCTGAAATTCTGCGAAAATCTACCCCACAGCAGACGAGAGGCCGCAGCTGCCAGCGAAACATCAAACAATGATTCTCAGCCTCCTGTAAACAACACGAGAAACACAGACGGCCCAGAACTCTAGAATGTGTGCACTGATTGGCCGAGACACATTACTACAGTTCAGAAACCAGAGACTGTGAGGGAAACAGAAAGACCACAGTTTAGCGTTTGTATTGTGTCACTGCAGTGTCTCTCTACTTTTTTGCGGTGTTTAAACATATTTTAAACACATTATTAAGGCTCGGGGGGGGGCTCCGGCTCCAGTTCGGATTTTGATTGTCTGGGGGGGTGGGGTCCCCATTAACCGCAAAAACTAAGGGATCACTGTAGCAGCCTCGTGTTGCTGCTTGTCCTCTTAATTAATAAGAGTGATAGATTTTCAAGCACTGCTCAGACATTTTAGCTTAGGGTTTGGCAAATAATCAGCAGTACACTGTAATATGTTTTGTTGTTATGCTGAGGTTTTCTTAACTTCATTATAAGAGCTGATAGGTACAAGGAGTTTTTTCTTTTTTTTTTTAAGTACTTTCTGTCCTTTCTTTTTGACATGTCAGAAAAAGTGATAAAATACACAAAGTTTCAGCACAAACTGCATAAGATAACACTACCCATACAGCCGTGCACTCAAACCAAGCTTGAAAGATCACTGAGATTTTCACATTCTTGACCATGAGGCATCACTGATCAAATACAAAGACCCACTACACAGTTTATACCAAAACATTGACAAATACGTTTAAATGTCTTACAAAAATATGCCCTAGTTCAACGAACAGTTTCATATGTTAATCATTCATTTCTGCTATGATGACACAGCTTGACACTGCATTAGAAAGAGAGCAACGGTCACATCCAATATGCTGGGATGATACCAGTTTCTGATATGAAATGGTCTAAAATGGAAAGTTGTTTAGACATTTTTGATATGTAGTACAAAGAATTATCACATGCTATAAATACAATCGATGTTGCATTTGAAGAAACAGTACTGTGCAGAAAAAGTCATGCTCTGTCTAAAATAGTTGGTGCCAAAAAGTCTAGAAGATCTGAACGAACACACCTCTCATCATCAGGCAGATGCAGCCAGCGCAGGATGGTCAAAATCCTTCTTTCAAGAGGAATCACCCTGGACAAATGGAAATTGAAGATTTTTAAGTTGAACGTGAAAATAATGTAGTATTGTAGAGCAAAATGTCTGATACATTGCAGTATGCGCTTTTATCAAAAGCTGATACACACAAAACAATTGTTATCATAATGACAGCGTGTGATGTTTGTTGTTTTCTAAAGTGCCTTTTTGATAAGTTGATTTTGGCTCTTGCTGAATCTGGATCTTGAGTCTTTATTTGTTTCTGCTGTGACTAAGTGAGTGAAGGTATTGTCCTACGTGTGTGTGTGTGTGTGTTCTGGACTTCAGTTGTTTGGACGCCGCAAGTGTGCCTTTTCTTTTCTTGTTTTCATCCTCACACTTGTGCTAATGTTTCCTCAAAAACGTGTCAGAAACGTGATGTGTCAGTTAAAGGATTTTAAGCAGTTATTTCAATTTGTCCACATATCTACAGTAACTGTTTTATCAACTGATAAAGTAAACAACAAAAACTAAGTACAGTATAAGGGGCTGAACACATTTAAAACAGGACCACATTTGTTCTTGCTCTAATGTAGCTCATGATTTGATTAAATTAAAAAAAAAATCTATATATGTGTGGGTATATATATGTGCATTACTAGATTACGAAAGTAATAAGAAATTATATATATATATATATATATATATATATATATATATATATATATATAATTCCCTTTTCTAATTTACACATTTTGCAAAACAGAATAAAAAGAACACATGAACTCGAACTAAACTGCAAGTAGATTGGTCATATTTACAAGGAAAAATGAAAAAATTATTGAGTAAATTAACAAGAATTATATATCTCTGGATGATACAAAATTCAGCCAAATGTCCGAAGCTATTGAGAACTATTTCAGTACCAAGGCCAGAAGAAAGTGGCTGCTTTCACTCCTTGTTTCTCTGCTGTGATCCAAATCTGCAAAACAGAAAGAAAGGAAGTCATTAAAAATGTGAAATATTAACACTGCTGTGTACTGACTTCTAGGTCCACCAAAAGCATGATGGGAACTGAGGACAGTGCCTTCAACCATAAAGCACGTTATCAAACAGTGCCCTCTTGCAACATCCAGCAGATTTTAAGATGGAATATTTGATGCTTGTCGCTGCAGAGTACCTGTGATTGTGAACGAATTAACTTTGACTGTTCTCTTCAATTACTTGATTTCTTAAGGTAGATATGCTTTTGTATTTTATTCAGATTATGTAAGCATTTCCCACAAAATGTATAATTTTGTTTATAAATTGTGAATCAGTTGATTTTGGAGGCTGGGACACAGTTTTTCCTTCTTCCTCGTGCTGGTTTGTTATCTGTTTCAATTCTTTGAGCTAAACTGTGCTAAAAATTTCAACTCAGCGTGGCACATGAGCTGACTGCTCATCAATGCGAGCCAAGCACAGTGTTACTCAGGTGGATTTAGTCAGCATGAGAGTCTGAAGTGGTCCCAGTCCAATCACCAGCTGGAATTTGGGGCGTACTCACTGGCTGTCCGCCCCACCAGCGGTGGTTCAGTTTCTCTCTGGTACGTAGGCTGAAAGTGGCATTGAATATTGGATCGTGCATCGTGTTTCCCACAATCCCATGGGACTCCGGATACAGGCCCTGCAGAGAGATCCCAGTGCAACATCAACATACAGTAGTTAATGTTAAAACTCAGTCCAACAGCAGAATCCCAAAAAGAAGAACAGATTATGAGGCCATACTGAGCATAGCTGTTTGCAAATATTTGTGTTTCCTTAGCTGTCAAACAGGAGTACTCATTAATAGCCTTACTGTACTGCAGCCCTCCAGTCTTGGACTATAAAAGCATGAACCAGTTTATCCACATGCTGTAGAATCACTTACTGTGGCAAGGGTGTATAAATTTGGAAAGGTCTTTGATGGATAGACTGGTCGCATATATGGTGCTGTTGTACCACATGTTCCTGAGAGAAAAGAAGTGTGATCTTTGACGCACTTAAATCAAGATCAGTTGTCACAGTGTTATTTATCACAAGGTCATTTATCACTTAAATGAAACAACAGATGTTAAAACAAATCCTAGGTCTATTATTAGATGGTAAGGAGTGTGTTGGCAATTGATTTAAAGATGTGAATCTGAGAGGTTTTGAGTTAGAATAGAATATGTGTTTGCAAAATGGCAGTTAATGTTAACCCTTATGATAATAGACTGACAAGTGGAATGACATTTTTGAGTCTTGTCAGAGAACTAAAATTGTTATTTTTGATTCCCATTTGAATGCCAATACACATTCCATTCAATCTTAAAAATGCTTTGATTAAAGTAATTTCGGTCTAAAACAAGAGTTTACGCTCTCTGCCATCTAAGAGCAGGCCAAGGGTTGCTTTAACTCTGAAATGTGCGTTCAGAGACAGCAGTGTAAGAAGGAAAGATATCCTACTGAGTTTGTGCATGTTGGGGATGACAGATTTGCCTTTCTTCAGGTAGGACGCTCTGAACCCATCGAGAGACAGCATGATGAGAGGAGGACGGATGAAACTGAGGAGCACAAGAATCACAAAAATGAAAAAACCTGGAGTTTTGGAGGCTTAATGGGAAATTTTAAATTTGACGATTGAACAGAAATAGAACAAATTGATAGGGTCATTTTTGAGCTCATTAGAAGACGAAACAGGAAAACACCCATTGACCATGTGTGGTGGCCATAGCTATCTTCATTCTTTTGAAAGTGTGACGCAAGCAAAAAATTGGATTTAATCTTTTGTGTGCGTGTTTTGTTTTAAGGGATTTAGATTTTACTTCTCTCCACTTGGAGTCCCCGAATCTGAGAAGGCTAATCTCAGGAAAACGATTGCAGTTGTCATGTTTTGAGGCAGGATGAAGGACCCAAATGCAGGAGTGCCAAAACAAAAGCTATTTATTTAATAAAAGACAAAATCCAAACTAAACTAATCCAACAAAAACCAGGGAAGGAGCAGACAAACCGGCAGGGGAACATGGAGGAAAAATAGGAGACAAAACTAGCAGAGAAACTTACAGGGCGCAGGACAACGCCAGCACAGACAGGGGCAATGACAAGACTTAAATAGACAGAGAAACAGACGAGAGGCAGGTGCAGGGGATCAAGGTAACGAGAGGAAGGAAGAAAAGCAGAAAACAGAGACAAGACAGACCTTTAAAGTAAAACAGGAAACAGACCAGACAAGAGACAGGGAGAGACGCCAACTTGACAGACACAAACACAAGGGCTGCCATGGCCGACCCAGGACATGACATCCAGTAAATATTTTCTTTATTCGTGATTCTGATGTACCCTTGGTTTATTCTCATTTACTGGACTTGTATATGTAAATTTCTGTATGTGTGCTCATTTTTTGGAACAACTGATGACCCCACATAACAGACACTTAAGTCTCAAGAGCCCTTTTTCTGGTTATTTGTTATATGTTCCATAAACATGCATGCAAAGGCAACCGATTTACCAGCCAGAGTATGTCAACCTCTGTCATGATAAGTAGCGGTAATCTGTGCCTTCAGTTTGTTAACACTGGGGTTTTTCCAGTTGGCATTCATGTCATGCCCCATAAGAACAAATAAATCTTTAGTTTAGCTGCGAGTGGTAAACTGGAAAAATGGCCAACGATGAACTGGTGAACAAGATGAACAACATCTTGTATGCTCTGTTGCAGAGCCAAAAAAAGACAAAGAACCACACTCATGCCTTTACACAACAAGAATGAAGAATCAACCAAATATGCGTATCATTGGGACTGGATGAGGGAACCAGAGCAAGCAAAGAAACCCATGGAAGATTTTGGAGCACTGCTATGATGAGGTTTAGGGAGGACAAAAATAAAATAAAATAAAAACGCAGACAGCCAGAGAGTGAGGAGTATAAAACTATAATGTTTATTCGACAAACAATACTGCCCAAACCACTAGAAATGTTATTTTGTGACAGTTTCATCACAGATCCTAAATATGACTCCTCTTATTGGATTTCACATCATTGTCTTGGCCCTTGGCTGAAAAAATATGTAATATTATAATATGCAAAAAAAAAAAAGCATTTCTATTATATATAAAACTTCACATTATTGAAGCACAAAAATTAAGGATCAGGAATTATCATCAGTCTTACCCTGCAGGGCATTCAGCAGACTTAATCTCTTCACAGTCTCCATGTAACCATGACGTCTCACCTTGTAAAGAAATGATAGCCCACACTCAGAGCATATTTTCCACTTCCTAACCATACTTTAACTATGTTTCTATAAACTGGTAATGAGAAACCTGTATCACTACCTTTGCAGGTGGATTTGTAGTTGGAGCAGCAGTCTCCTCTTTCCAGACAGTCCTCTGAACAGTGGCAGGCATAATTTTCATTCCTCTCCTCCCCACAGCGATCCTGCGTGCACTGGAAACCTCCATCTGAGACGCAGGAAGGGAGGAGGGCA
Source organism: Hirundichthys speculiger (assembly GCA_018398805.1). Taxonomy (NCBI): domain Eukaryota; kingdom Metazoa; phylum Chordata; class Actinopteri; order Beloniformes; family Exocoetidae; genus Hirundichthys; species Hirundichthys speculiger. The sequence goes on from JAGFBZ010002829.1 coordinate 1,341,059, forward strand.
GTTTACTTTATATTGTTTGAATTACAGTAACGCCACTGTTCTTTCAGTTGCAACGACGCTAAAAGACCATGAATGTCCCGCATCTAGATGAATCCAAACAAGCAGAGCAGAAAAAAGATACAAGTATCTCATTGTTCTCCCCCCTCTTTTGAATAAACAAATAAATGATGTCTTTTGGTTGCCTAATTTTTTCAAGATGAAACTGCTGGGCCGTCTGCTTCACCAAGCCAATATCTAAATCAGCATCAGATGAGAATAAGGACTTTGGCGTAGTAGCAGTTGCATCAGTTACAGGAGAAAACATTTATCCAATTCTGCATTCTGTTCCATCTGCGTGTTTATGAAAAGTGTTTTCATAAAAATGACTTTAAGCTTAAAAAAGAAGTATTGAGTTACAGCACTCAACTCAAGGGCAGCTTCCTTATACTCTGCTCAAACATAAAAGTTATTGTTTACAGAGTGGACATTTTTCTTTAAAACAGTCATCTTAAAGCAGTGCAAAGGAACTTTTGCAGTTTTCAGTTCAGAAGGTCCCAGGCAGCTTTACTGCCTTCTAATATTTACTTTCGTTCTTTTTCTTGCTGTCTCTCATTTTCTCTACAGAAATTACTTTCTTGAGACTTCTTGAGACTCTGTGAGCTGGCTTCACTATTTTTGATGTGTGAAATAGTGCTAAAAAACAATACGCAGCTGCCCCACCAGGATGAGAGCCCAGTGATGCTTTGGGTGGTTTATGCTGATAGTAGGGACAGGAGACTGCGACGGCTAGGCAACGTTTCCTAAAGGTAAGTAAACGTTCCTTCAAATGAAGGTGAACGGATATTTTATTTTGAACAAAAGTCCTTTGAGCTGCTTTAAGAGACAACTGAAGTTTATAACACTATTTTACAAGTAGTGCCTGTTGTATCTGTTTCCTTTGTACTAGTGCGTATATATATATATATATATATATATATATATATATATATATATATATATATATATATATATAATTTTTTTTTTATTTGTTAATTCCCTTGACAAAGGAAGGAAGACATGTGTCAACTCATGTAGAAGCACAGGTGAGTTCGCACACCACCTCAACTCAGATGGACAGGAGGACCGTGGACACATTTTAGCTCGTTCTTGGGAAAAATGGATGAGCAGTTCTACTTCCCAAAGATGAGAAAATCCATCCAGGGTGTTATCAACAAAAGGGACCTTCACAGATACAAAATGTGCATGAACTGTCCACTGTTACAGTCTGTTTCATATTAAAAATGCATGAAAATGGGGGGATAAGATAACGATGACCATAGAGTGTTGAGTGGCTCAGATCTTGTGTTCAGCAAGAATGGACACAGATTCATCTTGTAAAACTGCAACAAAAAAAAAAAAATCTTCAGTTCACCAGAAATGAAAAAGTGTATTTAAAAGGATGATGTAATATCATAGAACTCTCCCAACTTTGATAATGGCTTGCTTTCATCAAATTCTGTATATATTTTCCATAGATAACGGGATTAGTCGGTGATGACAAGGAAAATGATTCCATTTGTACTTCAAATAAATAAAACAAAGTGACAAATTGCAAACTAAATTTTTGAAGCAATTTTAAAAAATTCACAAATTCTCTGGAAATGGTATCATATGGTATTGGTATGTGGAGCAAAGAAAAGAACATGCAAAATATATTTTAGGACAAGAGTACAGGAGAAGTGGTGGGTTGATGCTGTCTAAGACTGACCTGTTTTCAGGCAGTGCTCATCGAAGTCGGAGCAGCAGCTGTAGTAGGTTTTACACAGATTGTCACATCTGCATCCCGGAGGATCGGCCTCCTCCAACTCAAAGCACCTCCCCTCACAGGAGCCCGCTGTGCTGACCCACTCTGAGATGACTGGAGGGACAAGAGGGCCACAGTGAGACAGAGAGTTTGCAATTTTGAGATCTCCTACTTTCTGTATAATGTATTTGCAAACTATTCAGTCAAGCATAACTTTAATCTCTTTTGTCTTGTTTAGTTTGTTCTCACCCATTGTCCATATTATATATAGTCTGTTATATATATATATATATATATATATATATATATATATATATATATATATATATATATATTAAGGCTGTCAATTTCTCAAAATAATTAATCAGATTAATCGCATGACTGTCAATAATTAATCATGATTAATCGCAAATTAATCGCATATTTTTATCTGTTCTAAATCTACCTTATACAGATCTTTTTCAAGTTGTATTACTCTTATTAATACGAGTCCTGACTAGAACCAGGAAATATGACCATATTAGTCCAGTCCTGAGGTCTCTGGCTTCCTGTCACTCAGAGAATAGACTTTAAAACATCTCTACTTGTGTTCAAGTCTCTTCATGGCTCCAAAGTCCATCTCTGACATGTTAGATTCATATGAACCAACCTGGACTCTGAGAACCTCAGGTAGTGGTCTCCTGCTGGTGCCCAGAGTCAGGACTAAACAAGGTGAAGCTGCATTTCAGTTTTATGCTCCTAAAATCTGGACCAGTCTTCCAGAAGATGTAAGACAGACCTGAACACTGACAATGTTCAGATCCAGACTGAAAACAGTTCTGTTTAGATGTGAAGATGATGACTGGAAGGATTTTATCTGCACTCTTCATTTTTAATTTAATTAATTATTTTTTTTCATTAATTAATTTTTATTATTATTGATTATTTTTATGCTTGTATGGAATGATTCTATTTGCCTTCTTGTGACTGCATCTGTAAAGCACTTTGAATTGAATTGCAAATAAAGTTGCCTTGCCTAATATGAGAGTACACAAATGCTTGCCTTATGCAAAACAAATGCATGCTTATTTATTGCTACAATGCCAAATCCATTATATATTATATATATATACTCAATATTTTATCTTATGTTCTTCATACAAAATATTTCCGTTTATTTGCTTCAAACGGGGGGGGCTCTCTGCATCACCGCTCTCATTAGCCGTCAAGTGACCGGACTCCGGTGGTAACTAAATTCACATCGACAGCAAACACAAACAACATTTATCTTGTGGAGTTAGCAATCAGGCAAGGTTTTGAAGCTGAACTTACCATTCAAAATAGTATCTTTTGTATCCATTTATTATTTGTATCCAACTACTGCTAATAGTTTGTTTACGTCTGTCTGTCTGCGGCATGGACATCGACGTCAGTGCATGACTTCCTGTTTTGACAGGACTACGGAGGACTACAGGACTACAACTACGGCGGGCCCGAGGCTCATTAAACCTACTCTCCTCTTTACTATTGTACACGGCCAGGCTGTGTCGCGTTAACGCGCGTTAAAAAAATTAGTTGCGTTAAAATTATTTTGCGTTAATCACGCGTTAACGCGTTAACTTTGACAGCCCTAATATATATATATATATATATATATATATATATATATATATATATATATATATATATATATATATATATATATATATAATCCTGGAGATTGTAGTCAGACACTACTCTGGACATCACTGCCAAATGTCCTTGACCTTGTCCCATCACTGCTCATCTGCCCATTTTACCTCCAACAACTATGTAAATGAACTGATGTCGACAACAAATGTCGACATCTGTTAAAGCTGTTTTATTTTATGGATGTGGGGTTTTTTTAATGCTCTCTTTTCTTTTATTTTCTTTAACAATGTTTTATTTATTTTAATTTTATCGTTTATGTTAAACTTCAAGAGACAAAGTCTGCCAGAATCAAATTCCTTCTTTGTTTCCACAGTCCTGGCAAATAAGGTGGATTCTGACTCAGACTATCAAAATGCATATATCTGAAGAAAAAAAAGGTTTTACAAAGTTTTGGCTCTGACCATTAATGTACAGTTCATGCAGACAGTTTTTTTTTTTTTTTTTTTTTCAAAATGATTGCCTTGGTCTTTATTCTACTTATTTCCAGATTATTGCTGATGCCATTCCAGTAACAACAACAGCAAGAACTGCATCTAACCCTTCACTCAGCGATGATTTGCATTTTCTGCTTGCTGAATTCTGCCCTTTCTAGCTCTCATTGTGCTCTCTGTTTCCAGGATTCCACTAGCCACTCTGTGAGTCCTGCATCTCAGCAAATTAACAAAGTGAGCTTACTGGACTTTTGCATATTTTTGCTCTATTGTAAAAAACTCAGGGCTCCATGCATGCTTGACGGTTAATACAGTTGCCTCAGAGCCACAAGAGTTTTGGTTTGAATCCGAGCTGGGGCCTTTCTGGGTGGAGTTTGTATGTTTTCCCTGTGCTGGTTTGGGTATTGTCTCGCAGTTTCTGACAGGCCAATGAGGGATTCTAAATTGCCCATAGAAATGCATGTGCACTCTGGACAGATCACAAGTGCATGCAAGGGGAAATGGACACAGGCAACCAAGCAGATTCCCTCTTAAGCTCAATAAGGACCACCAATTAGTCTAGCACACGTGTTTTTAGAAGGTGGGAGGAAGCCAGAGCACCTGGAAGAAACCCATACAAGCAAAGGGAGAACATACAAACTTCACGCAGAAAAATCCCAGTGGGAATTTGAACTAGAACCAGGAATCAGAGCTTACCACGAAGACACTGTTCTTCCCTATTAGCTTATCTCATAATGCATAAAGTGTTATATTTGGGTCTATATAATGCACTCTCTCTTTAGGTTATATAAGAGAAAATAGGGTGTTTTATTTGCTTTGGCAGAATGCATCTTCCCTCAATCACACCAGGCTGCTGCAGAGGCACTCTAGTAAACAACCAGGATTGCTGCTGTTGGGGTGGAATGGGATATTTTTCAATTTGTTTCAACTAATTGGCTAGCCTTGCATGGTTTGCTAATAGTTGGCAATACCATGCTGGTTTCTGCAAGAGTTAGTTAAACACTAAAACACTGAACTCAACTCAGTTCAACTCAACTTTATTTATAAACCACTTTAAAAACAGCACAGCTGACCAAAGTGCTGGACACAACAATTTAATAATAAAATAGTAACAGAAAGCAAAATAAAATTAAGAACAGTAAAAGTCAACATGACAAAACTGGGTTCAAAGCCAAGAAATAAAAAGCTAAAATATAAGATAAAAGGGATGTAAGAAAAGGAGTGGGTCAGCCTGCCTGGAAATAAAACAAAATAACAGAAGATAAAATAACCTAAAAGAGTGAGTCAGCCTGCTGCAAATTAAAGCATGCTAAAATATTGTAAAAGTTAAACACGTTAAAAATAAGGACAATAAAACCATTGTGTCAAAGTGAGTTTAAAGCCAAGAAAATAAATAAGTTTTAAAAGAGGATTTTAAAACAGGAAGTGGGTCAGCCTGTCCGATGTACAGAGGCAGCTCATTGCAAAGTTTTGGGGCAAAGACAGAAAATGTCTGATCACCTCTCTCCCTCCTCAATGTCTTCTGGACAACAAGCAGTGACTGATCTGCTGACATGAAAGAGCATGAGGGAGTGTATGGCTGTAGAAGGTCGGACAGATACTGTGGGGAAAGACCATGCCGTCATTTAAAAGCAACCATCCATCCATCATCTATACCCACTTAATCCTCTACAAGTTCACAGGGATCTGCTGGAGTCTATCCCAGCTCTCTTCGGGTGAAAGGCAGGGGTACACCCTGGACAGATCACCAGTCCATTACAGGGTCACATATAGACAAACAATCACGCACACTCACAATCACTCCCCCGGGCAATTTAGAACCACCAGTTAACCTGACATGCATGAGCTGCAGCATTTTGAACCAGCTGTAGTGACACTGTGACAACAACGTCTGGCTGATCCCAGAATACAGCGCAATACAATAATCTAAAGGTGTGATAAAAGCATGGATTAAAATCTCAAAATGATGCAAAGACATAAATGGGCTGACTTGGGTCAGTTCCTTTAATAGAAAGAAGACCACTGATCTGATCTGTGACTCCAAGCACTGCCCAGTATTACACCCAGGTTTGAACCAGTAACTTACCTTTCGTCAGTGGTGGTGGGTTGTCTCCTCCCTCTGAAGGTCGGCTGGCTTGAAACACGTAAGCTCTGCTGACATCAGTACCCCACAGGCAGAACACAAGCACTACCTGCAGAAAACCACAGACACTGTTATTATTCCGGTCCACATTTCTTTCCAATGTTGAATGTCAACTCCATAATTTGAATTTTGTACTTATTTGCAATGAATTGAATTACAATGAATTGTACTGATCTAGAATATAACCTAGAGTGCTCTGACATTTGACTGCAATCTGCGTTAAGTACCCTGAAACAACATTGTTGTGAAGTGGTGCTGTATAAGTAAAGTGAACTGAATTGAAGTAACATGTAAAAAAAAAAAAAAAAAAAAAAAAAAAAAGCAAAGCTTGAACTGCGAGAAGTGTTTATTATACAAAATATGAATAACTCCAGGTATCTTTTCACTCAGGCTGGCTTAGAATCATAACTTGTTGACCCATGAACTCCTTTAACTCTCAGTGGTGATGACTTTATGAGAGTTTTCGTGAATAAGGCAGATTTATAAGAGAAAAAATTCATTGCCCCCTTCTCACTCTGGCGTGTGATCAAATGAAGCAGATTTGTAAACAACTATGGAATCAGATTTTTGTCTGGATTATTTCTGTCCTACAGCAGCATTCATCTAAACCATCAACATGTCTCTTTGACCTGCGATGGACTGGTGACCCGTCCAGGGTGGACCCCTGCCTTTTGTCCAAAGAGAGCTGGAATAGGCTCCAGCAGATCCCCCTGACCCTGCATAGGATTAAGCGGGTGTAGATAATGGATGGATGGATGTCTCTTAGACCAGTGCTTCTCAACTGGTGGGTCGCGACCCAAAAGTGGGTCGCAGACCCGTTTTCAGTGGGTCATGGGCCTTTGCCTGGGGAAGATAATGCAAAAAAAAAAAAAAAAGTGTAATTCATACTCCTTAACAGTAGATGGCGATAATGCGATCTACTGCGAGTTGACACCCGCCAGTTTACACCATAGAAAAAGACCTGCAAAGTTTGTTTACATATGTTGAGCATGGTGAAACACAGATACAACAAAGAATATATGAGATATGGATTTTCTTATCTTGAAGACAAAGGTCAGTGAGTGCTTATTCAGCTAAAACTATATATTTTGAGTTCTTTTTGAAACTACTGCTCAGTGGTTGTACTTTTATTTCACGTTGTATTTCATGAGTCTTAAATATGGCTGTTACTAAAATGTTCTGATTGTTATGCCAGCCTTATGATTAATGCTTAAAAAAGTGACTAGATAGTTTTAATAGGAAACTGTTATATATTCAGGAAGTGGGTACTCAGCAAATGCTACACATTTGAGTTCTTTTTAAAACTACTGCTCAGTGGTTGCAGTTTTATTTCATGTTTGTGCATGTTGAGTCTGTTAAAAAAGGATGAAGTTACTGAAGTGAAGTGTTTTGGATTTAATTAAAATGCAGCTAATTGAACATCAAAGGGAATATTTTCCACTTGAAGTCATTTTGGTTTACCAATAAACAAATTTTTTTTTTGTGTTGGCATTCTGTGATATTCTATTCTACTATCTCCGATTCAAACTGCACCATCTTTTCATTCAAAAAATTTGAGAAGTTGGAAATTTTCCTTGATTTGGGTCGCGGCTTGTCATTAAGGGAGATGGTGGGTCCTGAAGCCAGACCAGTTGAGAACCACTGTCTTAGACCTTATCCAGACCAGACTGTTCAAAGAGGGTTTTCTCTTAATTAAGATTTCCACATTGTATGTAATCAATCTGTCATTATAGATATCCAAACTCCCTTTTAGTTCTAAAGTTCTTGAAAAGCTGTTGCAAATCAACTAGTTTACCATTTGCACAGAAGTGAGCTGTTCAAAGAATTTCAGTCAGGATTTACATCACTTCATAAGGAAACAGCACTGGTTAGAGGTACCAATGATCTCCTCATGGCCTCACACTGTAGACTTGTCTGTACTTGTCCTCTTAGATCTCAGTACAGATATGATCAGTCACAACGTTCAATTATAGTGGCTTGAACATGTTAAACTAACTGCATTAGTCCACCTTTGTCAACTTTGAGGCAGAATGGAGGACCCATACGCAGGAGTTCACAAAAATGATGTATTTATTTTGCAAAACAAAACCAAAAGTCTAAGGAAACTGGAAAAAAATCCACAAATGTAATCAAGGTATCCAGGCAAGGGAACATGGAGAAAAAAACAAGTGACAAAAAACCGTCAGAGAACTTACAGGACATGAGACAATGGACCAGCACAGACAGGGGTGATGACTAGTGATGTTATGAGTGAAGCGAAGCCCCGAAGCGCGTATCGAGAAATGAGGGGGCGTGTCCGTGAAGCGCGTATCAAGAGTCGCTTCATTTGGGGAGGAGCCAAAAGTGATGACGTCCGAAGCTTCACCGCCTGGCTGTACCACGTGACTGCTTCGGGAAGTGGTTCATTTCTTGTCTCAAGAAATGAACCACTTCCCGAAGCAGTCACGTGGTTCAATTCTTGTCTCAAGAAATGGGGTTTGACAGCTTTATAAACGCCACAGGCTCCATTCAAAATGTGGGTGTTTGTAGGCGAGTTGCGGTCAGTTCAGAATGTGGATAGAGTTTGGATAGCTTGGATACTACAATCTAGATAGCGTGTATATCGTTTGTGGTAGTTCAGTATATAGTTTGTACATGATGGCACAAACATTTTTATGCAGCCCAGCATAAAAATGTGCCATGTGAAAGGGTGTTCTCCAAGGCTGGAGAAATTGGAAAAAAAAAAAAAAGGAATCGGTTAAAACCAAAAACTGGAAATATTGCTATTTCTGAATAAATATACATAAAATAACCCCTTTAATGGTCGTCACTGTCCAAAGCATATCGATTGTACTCCCGCTGTAGTTCCACAAACAATTTTTATTGTTCTCTGCCAGCATGAACTCTGTTGTTCCGGTAGTGCAGTGGTTAGGGCAGGCGGTCTGCGTACAGGTAACATAGTTTTCGTGGGTTCGACTCCCGGCTCATTGACCCTTTTGACGCGTGTCTGCCCAGTTCTTATGATACTACTTTGGGAAACATTAAACAGAGATTACTTTCAGACAATATTTTATGCACTTGATCATTTATGTAGACCAATTATTTGGTCATACACATTTTGTTATTCACGGTAATTCGCAAGAGCCATGACTGATACATAAATTCAGTGCATCACATCTTAAGATTCAGCTGGCTGTGATTATAAACCTGACCAGTAGGTGGTGTCATGTGCATATGAAGCAGCAAGAAATGTACCATTTCTCGAACCATCTGGCCAATGTGTGACACTGCTTCACGGGGCTTCATCTCACCATCACTAGTGATGACAAAACTTAAATACACAGGGAACCCAACGAGAGGCAGGTGCAGAAAATCAGGATAACAAGAGGGAAGGAAGCAAAGCTGAAAACAATGCAGACAAGACAGACCTTCAAAGTAAAACCGGAAACAGGTCACACAAAAGACAAGGATTGATGCCAACTTAACACAGAACAAGGAAAAACCAAAAATGGCCGTCATGGCCGCCCCAGACCATGACCACCTTAACTTACATTTATCTGATAGATTCCAGTTTGTTCGTGTGAATAGGAGAATCTTCCTCATAATGCCAGAGATGGTCATGGTGTTCCACAAGGTTCTGTGCTTGGGCCCTTAATTTTCACTCATTATATCCTTCTATCAGGCCATAGTATTAGGCAGCATGGCACAAACTTCCAATACTATGCAGATGAAACTCAGCCACACCTATCCATGAGGCCAAATGAATCTTTGGCTTATTACTTTGGTATCAGTACTCTGAGAAACATTGGGAGTTATTTTTGACCAGATTTGTCTTTTAATTCATACCTAAAGCACACCTTAAAATTACTCTGAAAAGCCCTTAGCTGATCCAAAATGTTTCAGTGAGAGTTCTGATGATGTGTAGCAGAAGAAATTCTTCTCTAATTTTAGCTTCTCTTCCTAGCGTTCCGAAAGTGCTTAGCTTCTCTTTCTGGTTTCTAAAAGTGAAAGAGTGGGATGCAGACTCTTGAGTTAACAGGCTCTTCTCTTGTGTGTGGATGCAGGCATCCTCTCTACCTTCAGGACTTAAAAACTTTCTTTTTTGAAAATGCTTATCCTTGGCTCAGGTGACCCAAGGCTACACCTTTTAATTAAACTGCTATCAGCCTTGGTTTCTGAGGGACATCCCATGATGTACTGGGCCCTTTCCTCATTCTGCCTGCTTTGCTTTTTGTGTAGTGATATGCTATTTATATTTCACTTTACAGTGTGTTTCTCTTTTGTGTTAGATAAGCAGATATCTCTGGTCAAGTCTTTGTGTTTTTGTCCCACTTCCGTCCTCACAGACCCACAAACGGTTGATTTGGATGATGACTGCATTTAATTAGCCCACATTTGATCACTTGAGTGCCTTGAAATTGCTTTTGTTGTGAATTAGTGCTATAAAAATAAAGTGCATTAAATAAACAGAATTAAGGCATGCAAAAGGTTTTCTAAAAGAACTATTAAATTAAACTGTTTTCAAGGGGCAGTTGATGTTGATTAAAACACCTTGGAAATTTACTTTTTTAAAAACATTCCCATGGAAATAACATCACATAGCCAAAGTGTACAGTCGTGTCGAAAAAAAAAACTCTTTCACTTCTAAGGTTTTGCATATCAGGACAAAGTATCATTTGGTCTTTAGTCTTATACTTTGGACAATACAGCCTCAGATGAACAATACAAGCAATTTCAATTTGTGATTATGTATTTAAGAAAAAAGCAAGCCAAAGTGTAAAAGCAGCATGTGGAAAAAAAAGACCACTAAGTAATCATTTACTGCTCCCCGTAGAATTAAGCCAGGTGCCACTAATCAAATGCTGATGATTAACCACCAGCAGGTGTGCAGATGTCTTTAAAAGCAGAGGCTCTGGCAATTTTCTTCTTCAGACAAGGTGTGTTAACACGGACAAAGAGTGAAAGGCATCAGCTATGTAGCAGCAACTGTAGCTGCCCAGCAGTCTGGGAAGCATTACGTATAAGGCCGTTCTTTCACACAGTTCAGAATCTCTCTTCCTACAGTGAGAAAGATTATTCAGAAGTGGTAAACATTCAAGACAGTTATCCTTCCTCCCAGGAGTGAACATTCCAAAAAGTTTACCCCAAGGTCAGACTGAGTAATGCTCAGAAAAACTGGGGAGAAAAAAGAATCTCATGAATATCTCAGGCTATATAGGTCTCAGTTAGCATGTTAGAAATTAAAATGTATGACAATATAGTAAGAAAAAGACTGAACAAGACAGATTTATTTAGGACTGCGCTAACACCCCATACCCCCTGTCAACCATGTGGTTGAAGGTCAATGATTTGGGCCTGTTTTGCAGCCATTGGACCTGAGCACCATGCAGTTCTTTAGTTGGCCATGAACTCCTCTGTGAGTCAAAGGTGAGGCCAACAGCTAAAACTCAGCTGAAGGGTCATGCAACAGGATAATGATCCCACACATGGGAGTAATTCTACAACATAACAGCAGAAAATTAAGATTCAAAGTGTGACAAAGACCCAGTCAAAATCCAGATTTCCACCCTACAGGAATACCCAGAAACCTCAGTGAACCCGTGAGGTAGAGAGGGGCCAATATTAATCCACAATGATACAAGAGACAAATATTCTGATACATAAAATAATTCCTTCAAGTTATTGCTACTAAAGTTGGTTTTACAAGCTAGAAGAGGAGATGGATTCAATTTTCTTTTTTTTCTGATTCACTCACTGTGGATACAATGAAAATCTAAACTGATTAAATCCTATTTCCTGGGCTGGATCACAACCCAGCTGTGATCATGCAGGAGAGGGGTAAATTCTGAACAGGTCGGCATGACAAACATATATTGTTATTTATTAGCCTTTATTTAACCAGGTTAGTCCCAGTGAGATGAACAATCTCTTTAACAAGGGAGACCTGTGCCATGCATGCAATCACTCCTACAAGCAATTTAGAACAACAATTAACTTAGCATGCTTGTTTTTGGACTGTGGGAGGAAGCCGGAGTACTCAGAGAAAACCTATGCAAGCATGAGGAGAACCTACAAACTCCACACAGAAAGACCCCTGCCAAGATTTAAAACAGGGACCTTCTTGCTGTGAGGCAATCGTATGGTCAGCTGTCCAGAGAGGGGCCTGACGAAAGAAACATCCAGACTATCACTTCTTCAGTTGAAACCAACAAAAATAAAGTAAGATTATGTCTGCAGTGCCACTCTGCCCAGAGATTCAAAAGCTCTTTCAAGTCAGGAGCTCACAGAGAGAGGTTTATGATTTAATGTGATACACGTGTTTGCTTCCTGACCTTGAACTAACATTTTTTAGGAAATTTGACAATTTCCTTCAGGTTTCCATCTGTGCTCGTGAGATTCCTTTTTGAGTCTGAACATTTCTTCCATTGCAGCTAATATTCCCAAATATTAAAAAAAAAAAAAAATGACTGAAACCAACACACTAATTTTAAACAGTCAAAAAAGTAAAGTTTGGGGGAAAAAAAGTTCATGAAGTTCATCTACTCATTCAAATATATGCCCAAGACTTTTCATTTTCCAGAGTGATGCTAAATATTCCATTTGAACCATGATTGCTTCTAAATGATCATCATTAATGATGTTGAGCTTTCAGGGGTTTTCATTCTTCAGTAAATGATGATGATCACAAACCCGACCAAATGTAGGCAGTTCCAGACGGAAACGATGGCAATCTACAGTGTAACCATTAACCTACAGCATTTGCTTACCTTTACCTCCCCCAGGTAAACAAGCGTGTGTCATTGTTGACATTGAACTCTTCACGGCAACTCATCACCATCATCATCCATCAAGCAGTCAGGCCATTAGCAGTTACTCCACAATTCAAGTCCTCCCCCACTAAGAGTTATGTAATTTTCCCCTTTCTTAAGCTTCCATATTTCCGCGCTTGCGCTCCTGTGAGTCAAAGAGCGCTTATGTCACTGACAGGTCGATATATCAGCTCCTCGGCGGTGCTATCTATGTTTTCGGGGGAGGGCTACAGGGGGGGAGCTGGGGGATATTTTGGCCACGACAAATGAACAAACGATGAAACTGCGACAGTCTTACCGTACCAAATTGCCCTGCAGCATGTTCCAAGCAGCGAATCAGCTCTTTGCATTCCAAAAGGTCGAGAGCTCGGAAGCGTGTGGCCCGTCCCGGACAGCAGAGGATCCTCGGTGAGCCGCTGCAGGTCGATGGAGCAGAGCGCAGGGGTCTCTCTCTCTCTCTCTCTCTCTCTCTCTCTCTCTCTCTCTCTCTCTCTCTCTCTCTCTCTCTCTCTCTCTCTCTCTCTCTCTCTCTCTCTCCTCCTGTTGTTTGCTTTTGCTCAGCCTCTGCCCCTCTCGGTCTTGGGCCAATAAGCATGAAGTAACGGTGACAGCTGCGCTCTGGTACAAGCGTGCGTCAGGTCGGGGTGACGCTCCGGGGTCCAGCACGGTCAGTAACACTGAACTGATCAGAGGGAGAGAGAGAGAGAGAAAGAGAGAGAGAGAGAGAGAGGTTGGGGCTCACGTGGCAGGACAGATTTCTGTTTAATCTCCACTTAACACTTTTCAGACTGTCGTGGTGAATTGTAGAAGTTTGGCCTCTGTATGTTCCCAGTAGACAGTTTGTGATAAAACTCCAGATAAGTCAATAAATATTCCCTTAACGCTAACATAATATGAAACATCTGAAGCCCTGGAACAACTCCACGATGTCTTGATATGCATTAAAACGGAGTGAAAATTCCGGGTTGAATCCAAAGTACTGTAGACTGACTTCTCTAATACATTTCCTGACGTATTGTGTTGAAATCACAGCAACGCGCAGCGACTAAAAGCTTACACTGCAGAAATAAACTCACAATACAGCCAGATTTCACAACTTGTGAGTCATTACTATTGGCTATACAGAAGGTCAGTATACACTTCTTGGTAAAACTACTCACAGCCCACTAGGCAAAGTTTGTGGAAAAACCTGAAATTTGAAAAAGGAAAACAAAACAAACAAACAAAAAACTTGACGATTGTATTTGCATTGACGACAACTAAGCCAACAGTTTATTTCAGATATTTGAACAGATAGGGATATCGGTGGTTGTAGAAACACTTACAGTTCTTTCTGTTTCAGTCATGGAATAACTGCGTGACTGCAGCAGCGAAAGCACCTCTGCTGAAACTACGGTTTATAAAACTGCTCTACTGCAGAAGGCAGTGTAATCATTTATGAAATCATTTATTTACATGCTGTGTTTACTCTCTCAACAAATGCTCCAAAGCAAAGCTATGCGGGGGAGACCAGATGTCATCTGTGTACAAGGCTGAATCACAGACAGTCATGAACCTGCCCAAGAAAGGAATGTCTGAAGTTACCTGATCATAACACTTTTTCTTTTTTGAAAAAAAAAAAAAAAAGATGAATTATAGACTATTTTTTGAAAACTGCATAATCTGGTGTATCCAGGCTGTGGTGGCCTTATAAAGAAACTCAAAGAACTTAGGTTTCTTTGCACGGCCAGTGTTTTATGAAAATGAGCAGGACTGGCTTGGAAGACAGTCTGACTCAAACATTTACCTATATTGTGCAGAAGACCACCCATTTCTCACTGACCTCCTCTCCAACTTCTCTTGCGGCTTATCTAAATCACAACAAGCAGTCTATTCAAGGCCATCAGGAAGCCATGCATTCAAACCACCCACATAGCTCATCCTGTCTATTGCACCCCAGCAGAGATAACAGTCTCAAGTGTTTGGATTTGTTTTCGGTCGTTACTTGAAAGCCCAGTTATGGCACAGCTTCACTTAAAAGCTGATTTTTGAAGTACTTTACTACGTGTTTTGTGGATTCTTTGCCTTTAAGGCACATACATGTGTTAGAACGTCAGCAGTGATGTCAGGTCATCAGACTCTCCAGGTTTACTCAAAAGTCCTTTTTTATTTTAATTTTTTTTAAAGGTTCTATGAGTTCATGCGACCCATGTGAGTGTTTCCAGTTTCTTATATTACCTGCCAGAAAGTAAATGGAGCAAATGACATAATGAAGTAAAACTATAAAACTGTCATCTCATAAGGGGGCTGGAGGTGGGGGTCTTGTCAGTCAGGTAAGGTTTGTCTGGAAGTTTTCTCACTCTCTCATTTTCATTCATTTGCTTTTTTTTTCTTTGGATTTCATTTGTCATTTACACACAGAAATTACTGGTTTCTGATTAGTCACTTACTCTTTCCTCCAGCATTGTGAATGTTTGATGGGTGTGCTCTGCAAAGATATGTGGAATTATCATTTCAGGTTGCGTTTTATGTAAAATGTAATTAATTTTGCAGGGACTTTTATCGGAAGCAAGTTACAAGCAATCAAGGAAGACTGTAATGCTGTCCTTACAGGTCTCCCTAAAAAGACCAGTTAGTCCAGAACACTGCTGCTCGAGTCCTCACTAACATCAAGAAAGTGGATCATATAACTAACTTTTAACATATAACTGTTACACTGCTGTTAGTTTACAAAGAACTGAATGGTTTAGGACCAAAATACATTCAGCATCTTCTGGTTGGTTATGAACCCACCAGATCCCTCAGGTGATCAGGGTCAAGTCTACTTTCTGTTCCCAGAGTCAGAAATAAACACTGAGGGGCAACTTTCAGTTTTTATGCTCCTTACATGTGCAACTAACTCCCAGAAAACTGCAGGACTGCTGACACTCAGCAGTTTTAAATCAGGGTTACAAAACTTCTCTATTTACCACCTTTTATCAAAACAACTGATAATTAACTTTTATTTCTTGCATTTTATCTACATTTTTAACTCCTCTTGTTTTAAATCAAACACAACTGTTGATTAACTTTTTGCTTTTTTAATATTTTTGCATTTAAATGTTTTATTTTCTTTCCTCGTGTTTTAATGTACTCTTTAATGCTCTGTAATACTTCTAATGTTTTATGTAAAGCACCTTGAATTGAATCTCTTTTGAGATCTCCTGCGCTTGGGTCCTTCATCCTACACTGCAAACCATGACAGAATGGACCCACCACCAACAATGGGACCTAGCAGGAGGTCCCGGTGCCTTTTGGGGCACCCGACTGGCCCTGGGGGGGGGCAGAGCTTCCAGCGCACCAGCCGGAGTTTGGAGTTTGGCCCGGCTCATTATCTGGCCGAAGTTCGCCTCAGAGGCAGATGGCGTGACACCTCGGAGAAGGCGAGGCAGGCGTTCGCGGTCTGGAGCGACTCCACGTATGGCCAGTCCTCCAGGGGTTCATGTCGGCGTGGTGGCTTTGGAGGCCACACCACCCTTAACAACTACAACAGAGGGGTCTGGCCATAAAGTGGATCCAGCTGGCGGGGAAATTATAACGTTATGGGAGTAACAGGAGGCAGCCCGGAGCTCCTCCTGTGTGGAGGAGCCCGAGGACGAGGAACTGTCGATGTTCAGGGGCTCCAAGTGGGCTCGCAGGGGATCCGCCCGGAGGAGGCGAAGAAGACATTCCTCCTCTGTGGTGTTTTCTCCGGCTCCCTCCTCAGTGGCGGTCCACATGGACACTCTTTCCCCTCCAGTCTCCGAGACGGTCCTGGACGTACCTCCGTTGTTTCCGGAGGTGGTCCTGGACGCGTCTCCTCTGTCGTGTTTGAGATGGTACAGGACGCACCTCCTTCGTTCTTTTGCGAGGTGGTCCAGAACACATCTCCTCCAGCATTCCTGATTCCTCAGCCGCGGACCTCGTTGCCACCGCCACAAACAATGGCGTCCTCTGTCCCCACATTGCAGACCCCGCCGTCACTGCCCAGCCCCGTTTCCGTCGCTGCCCAGGACAATTGTCTGGCAACTTATGAGGAGGTCTAAGGCTTCTATGATTGCTACCACCGTCTCACATCTTCTTCGGTTGAGACCCCGGACGTGAGGTGGTGGAGAATTATGTACGACCTCCTCCTGAAGCACCTGGCCGCCATGCCCCAGCTTCTCGCCCTGTCAGCCATCAAGTCACTCTGTGCCGATCTGGTCAGGTGCAGAGAGGAGCTGGAGGCACAGACTTCAGCACCCGGATCGGTTCCCGGTGCAGTTGTAGGTTTTCTCCCATTCGCAAGGTGGTCATCGACGCGATCTCTCCAGTTCCAGTTCCCGAGACGGTTGTCGACGCGCTCTCATCTGTTCCCAAGGCGGTCGTCGACGCACTCTCTCCCGTTCCCCTTCTCGAGGCGGTCGTTGCATGCTCTCACCCGTTCCCGAGGCGGTCGGCGCCAACACTCTCTTCCCGGTTCCCGTTCCCGTTGCCGAGGCAGTCAACGCCAACGCTATCTCCCGTTCCCCTTCCCGAGGCGGTCGTCGACGCGCTCTCACCCGTTCCCGAGGCGGTCGACGCCAACGCTCTCTCCCGTTCCCCTTCCCGAGGCGGTCGTCGACGCGCTCTCACCCGTTCCCGAGGCGGTCGACGCCAACGTTCTCTCCCGTTCCCCTTCCCGAGGCGGTCGTCGACGCGCTCTCACCCGTTCCTGAGGCGGTCGACGCCAACGCTCTCTCCCGTTCCCTTTCCCGAGGCGGTCGTCGACGCGCTCTCACCCGTTCCCGAGGCGGTCGACGCCAACACTCTCTTCCCGGTTCCCGTTCCCGTTGCCGAGGTGGTCAACGCCAACGCTCTCTTCCCGGTTCCCGTTGCCGAGGTGATCAATGCTGACGCTCTCTTCCTGGTTCCCGCTCCTGTTCCTGAGGTGGTCGACGACGCTCTCTCCCGTTTCCGTTCCCGAGGCGGTCATCGACGCGCTCTCACCCGTTCCCGTTCCCAAGGCAGTCGTCAATGCGCTCTCACCTGTTCCTGTTCCCGAGGCAGTCGTCAACGCACTCTCACCTGTTCCGGCCATAACTCCTCCTGAGCCCCTGCAGCAGGAGCTGCAGCCGTCCCAGACCCTTCCGTCGCCACTGCAGCAGGAGCTGCACCATCCCAGACCCTTCCCTCGCTGCTGAAGCAGGAGCTGCAGCCGGCCCAGACTTCCGTCGCGCTTCAGCAGGAGCTACAGGTGGGGCTACATCGCCTCCTGGTTCCCGTCCGGCGCCGCAGCCGCCCTCCACGTCGCCTCCTGGCCCCTGTCCGTCCGGTGCCTGAACTCTTCCTGCAAGCCCGGAGGCCTAGTGACTATTTTGTTTTCTTTTGTTTTTTGGTTCCCGGCCTTCTGGCCCCCTCCACCCGCCCTGCTCTGCTCCCTTTTCTTGGTTTGTTCTGTTTTGTTTTTGGTTTGGACCGTCTGGGAGCCGGTCCTTTTGGGGGAGGGGTACTGTCATGGCCTGGGTCGGCCATGGCAGCCCTGTGTGTGTCTGTGTCTGTCAAGTTGGCGTCTCTCCCTGTCTTTAGTGGTTCTCGTTTTACTTTGAAAGGTCTGTCTTGTCTCCGTTGTTTTCTGCTTTGCTTCCTTCATCTTGATACCTTGATTCCCTGCACCTGCCTCTTGTTTGATCCCTTGTGTATTTAAGTTTTGTCATTTTCCTCTGTCCTCTGTGGGTCCATTAGTCGTGTTTCCATGTTTGCAGTCCTGCCTGTTTTCCCTCTCATCGTCTCCTTGGACTTAAGTTAAGTTTATGTTTTTGTATTTTCGTATTTTGGACTTTTGTGTTTTTGATCATTAGACTTTGTGTTTTCGTTAATAAACCCATTCTCTTTTGAGATCTCCTGCTCTTGGGTCCTTCATCCTACACTGCAAACCATGACAATTTCACTTTAAATAAGGTGATGTCAAGCGTTTCTGAACAGAAGCGTGGTTTCTGTGTGTTGCGTGGGCAGCTTAGCTTCTATCAAAAGTTAGGGAATTTTTGCTCTTCTAGTGTACAACTACTTAACAGATTATTTTATTTTATTTTTTTCTTTTTTCTTTGCTTATGCCAACATACACCTGACACCTGGCTAACACAAGTATTTGTTTTAGCCCCATAAACCCCTACCCTGTATCTACTCATCTGTAAACCCAACCATGCAGTTTTAATACCTAACCAATTGCTGGCGACTGTGACGCTGCAAAATGAAAGGACTTTGGAGAAAAAGGACTCGGATGAGACTCAAACATGGGTGTTCTGCACAGCAGACTATATATCCAAGCTGTCTGACATGTTTACCTTTTTCCCAGGGTTTGCTTGGCCTTCAACAGTATTTAGAGGCATTTCCAAAAGAACATGATTATGCATGATTACTGTAAGCTTATTCACTTCACTTGTCAGGAGTTTTGACTTCGTGACTGTCTTGAGTATGTTGATAGAATCTGTTGCTGTCTGTTAAACAAGTAAATTAGTCAACGCTGGCTGTATTTATCATTGGACAGCAAACGCCCATGGACACACACACACATGATCCCCCCCCCCCCCCCCCCCCCACATACACACACACACACACACACACAACCCCCACTACCGGAACTATTACAACCTGCCTACCTCCTCCTACCTACCTCCACTGCACCTTAATAATTAGCACACCAGCCACCTTCTACCTCTATTTAAAATTTCATTAAAATTTTCTTATGTTACTTTGTATAGTTTTGTTTGTAAATAATTTCATATTTTTAACTGTATTGTAAATTTTCATATTTCATATTTAAAATTTATATTTTATATTCCATATTCTATTGTGTGCGACAGTGGAAGTGACTGAATTTCGTTGTACCCCCCTGGATACAATGACAATAAAGACATTTCTATTTCTATTTCTATTTCTATTCTATTAATAATGTAGGATTAGCTAACAGGATTGACTAATTAGTAAATACATTCCATATAGATTTCACACTTCACTGTCTTACAAAGCACAGTGGAACTTCTTTTTTTCCAAGCAGCAATTATGAATGGACTCTCCAATCTGAATCTAAGTCCTATCCAGTTGGACAATATTGACAGTCGCGTGGTGCATCTGGTGTATATTTAGTATTTGTATATCTAGGTGGCTATAGCTCAGCAACAAGTGATGGTCCTTCAGTTAGAATATTGCTGGTTTTATGCGACATGTATAACTTGCTTCTGATAAAAGTCCCTGCAAAATGAATATAATATGCTGTCTGTGACACCAGTGGGTTTTTACACAACTATGGTATTTGACATTCTTGGATGAATAGTTGACCAAATACATTTTCAGTTTTGCTTGTCCAAGCAGATTTGTCACATTTCCCTGTAAGAAGTATGTGACTTCCTTTCTGAACTGAAAATGTGTTACATCTTGTGGTTTTAGATCATTTCCTGTGTTTGCACCTTAGCCAATTTTTGCTTCATACAGGCCACCATGGCTAAAAGAAAAAGGGAAGGCCTTTCTCCAGCAGTTGAAGCTGATTTATTCATTTTTAACTGAGTAAATGTTTTACATTTTTAAACAGGCTGTATAAATAACTATATTAGATTTTTATAGGGACCTTTTTTAATTTCACAACCAGAAGCACCATTTTATCATAACACACACATTTGTTTTAACCTTCTTTTTGTAACTGAAAATTTGCTCAAATAGAGATTTCATATTTAGTTTCAATTAAACGCCTCTCTCCCTGTTATCATCGTGAGACGGACATGAACATCTTGTTTTTCTCAGTAGGTATTGAGACAAGGACAGACTGGCTAAAAAGTAAACTCTCGTCAAAGTTGTCTTACACTCTCATGTTGTAGAGGACAATAACCTCACTTAGAGTTCTCAGTGATATAGGTTTCAATCTTCATGAGATTATTATCTGCTCTGTGGTTTTAAAACAATAGCACCGACAGAGACAGCATTACGCCTCTTCTTCCAGAAATGTTTTAAAAACACATCAGGACTTTTGAAAGGCTCTCACTGACAGCCTGCACTCTGCTGGAAACATTTTGTTCTCATGGGCGGGGGGTGCTTAGGGTTGGGGGGTGTTGGGGTTGGGGGGTTGAAACAAATCTCTTGGCTTTGAAAGTGATCTGTACATCCATCACCTCAACTTTCAAAGACCACACACATACATAAACAGTCACATATGCATGGGCATGCACACATACAGAGGCACGGCTGCGTGCCAAAAGCACACTCGAAGATTTTTATGCACATGAACCCAGAATACAAAACAGTCCAAAGCAATAAAAACAAGTTGGCCTCATTTAGTTTTCTTAAGCCTGTGATGAAGTGGATTTGCCTTGACATTGGATGCCAAAGTACAAAGGATGCCCCCGCGCCACCCCACCCCCTATAGCACAGAATATACTCCATTAGCTGTCAGTGTGTGCTTATCTTCTGAGGCCAGGCTTAAGGGGCTGATCCAAGGAGGAAGTCAGGTTGTAGCTAAAGTTTCATTGCTCCTGGATTCTATATAACCTACAATCATCAGCAAGAAAAGCAACAGGTTGATCATCAGGCTTTAAAAAAAAGAAAAAAACAAAACAGCCACATTGTTTATAAAAGAGGCAAACATCTGTACTATTTTTACAGCTAAAAACAGGGGATTTCCCAGAAGGGATTTCCAACATTTACAACAATTTACAGTGCATTTTAGGGATTGATGGATTATATAGGAGATTTTCCGGCAAAGTTTCTCCTCAAAACAGGTGATCAATTTTTTTTTCTTCTCTTTTCCTGATTGTGAGATTGATCAAGACATATGCATAGTTGGTGTGGGTTGTACACTGCGGAGTGACCAAGTGGACCCATCAGAATCAGAATTAGATTCAGCTTAATTTGCCAAATACTTAAACACAGACAGGGAAACCAGGAATTGGTCATTAGAGCTTTAAAATGGAAGTTGATTTCTGAAGCAGAATACCAAACAATCTGCTTTACTTGCGAAGATTTATACAGCCGACCCTTGATACAACTTGTTAGGGACCAAGCAGTCAGCAAGGAGGAGAACAGGAGTTTTGATTTAAAAAACGGGTTTATTTACTCAAAAGAAAAAAAGAAAATATATATATATATATATATATATTTTTTTTTTTCTTATTATCTAAGTTTATAAAAGAGGTCAATAAAATAGAACTACACTGAAACTATTAACAACATAACAAGACGCCAACTAAACAAAACTGACCCACCCCTACTGATGGGTTGATGGCGCGTCATGGAACGTTTCAACACATTGCCAAACTGCCAAAGACCCTCTCACAAGGCACAGATGATGCTGGTGTGCAAAGACACTGTAAAGCAAGCCGGAAGAGGTGTGGATACATTGGCTTTTGGTTGTCCCAGTATCTGAAAGGATCCTGGGACCTGGACAAGTTCCCTGAACCCTTCACTCTCCACAATGCTGAGGGGCTGCAGTCCTTCAGGATGAAATTTAGCAGAACTTCATCCAGCATCTGCTTCCAGGAAGCTATTGATTAAAAATAAGTAAAGAATACATTCATAGGAGTTAATTATCACTAAAGCAACTGTGAATAAGTTGTAGAATAGCTGTGTATCTGAGTTCATCCTGGGTGTATCTGGGACTTAATTTTCATGCCTGGCCCTATAATGTCTCAACACTGAGGTGGATTTGTTCAAATATGAAAGCTCTGTCGAGAAAATTCAACATTTAACCTGCAGAAAGCAATGTGAATAGTAAAGTAAGAGTCACTTTGGAATTAATTTGTATTCAGATAGATCAAGTGGAAACTTTGAGAGGAACAGGATGAAACGAGGAAATGAAAACAAATACCTTATTTTCCGATATGAGATCAAAATTGTGCCATACGCTGGAAACCTTTCTTTCAGCTTGAGGCTGGTCCATGATTGTTGCTGATTCTGACGACATGACAAAAGATCGGAGATTCTTTTGGCAGATGAATCCAGTCGACAGATGGGCTTCCTTATAAACACAGTTTGGCGCCTCACTGTCAGTTCGATACAGTACCTGTATAGGTCATGTGATTTTCTTAAGGCGAAACGCACACCGACACGTACCGACACGGGTGTTGCTCTCTGAGCTTGACGCATGCGCCGACGCATCGGTGTTGCTGGACCCATCACTACCCACCCCTATAATGATACAGAAGGGAACATACCGTATTGGCCCAAATATAGGACGATATTTTATTCTGGAAATCATATTCTCAAAAATGGGGGTTGTCTTATAATCGAGGACAAGACTTTTCTATTGTAATTACACATCTGCGCCACTAGATGGAGCCTGCACCGAGGTAACCAGTAAGAACGGAGGAACCACGCAGCCAACTGGAGCAAATGGCTTTGAGAGTTTTGTTGGAGTCCAGAATTCGTTTTTTACAGACTGAATTATTTATGTTGTTCTTGAATAAATCTCGACTTCAATAGTTATGCAGTTATTGAACGACATGGTTGTAGCTTATTCAGAGTCATATTCTCAGATATTAAAAGAATAGAGTTTATTAAATAGTACTCTACCTTGATCTTTAATAACATGGAAATCTGACACGCAAGTATGGAACCATACTTCCTAAAAAAGATGAGATCATTAAAATGTTTAACAATACAGCAGAATGTTTTCTCTGTGAGTTTTCTTCTATAGTAATAGTCCAATTAAAAGTTGTTTTATGAATAACCTTATTGCCTTCATCATATTTTTATTTTCCAAAAATGATATTTGAAAAGTAGGGGTCGTCTTATAATCAGAGTCGTCCTATATTCAGGACAACAGGGTATATACTGGCTTGGCCATACCAAACAACAAACAAGGGGAAAACAAAATGGACAACAAGTACAACTAATACAAAGGAAACTAACTAACCCCCCCCCCCCCCCCCCCCCCCCCAACACATAACAGCAAGCAGTATGGATTAATGGGCATGCCACAGGATTTAGCAGTCCTCCGCCCTTGGCCATGCCTTTTGCCTCACCAGGAAAGGTAACTCCTCCACCAGCACGGTAACTCAAAGAAATTAAAGATTAATATAACAAAAAGTAAACTCTAACCTTACAGTTATGAAATATGTGCACTCTATTTAAACAAACATATTAAATAAACTAAACCTTAATGTTTAATTGAATTGTTTGGGGTGTGGCTGACCGCAAATAAAATAAACTTGTGTGCTTAAAGTAATGAGGGCCTAGTGTGTGTGATATTACCTTCTTCAACTGGCCTGTTTGGCTGTGGCCATCACACAACTAATAGTTTGAAAAGCTTACGTGTGCAATGAGTGTATAACAAATACATCAAGGTGTGCCTCCTGAAGCTTAAAGCTACTTCTACATGTATGAACTTGACAGGTTTACAAAGATTTCATCTTGGCTCAAATTCACAAGTCCTGGCAGTACAACAGTGTTGCAGACGAGTAGATCAAGTCAGCTCAGACATAACCACAGTAGATATTGCTGCCCATTCTCCTGGGAAGGATTATTAGGTCATTTCCATAAATTCTGGAGTTCATCTTCTACCACTGGGAGAAATTACTGACAAGTGGAAAACGTTCAAGACAATTGCCAATCTTTCGTTGGAGTGGATGGTCCAAGCCAGTGTTTCAGTCGTCCGATCATCTTCCTCCCCCTTCATTTGTCATGCTACCCTGCTGTGCTCCTCTTCTGTGCTTCCTGTGTTGCTCACCATGTCTCTCCATTTAGGTTTTTGCTTTTGCTTCATCCTGCTGTGGCACCGCTTTTATTTAAATTTGTATTTGTTTTTTTACATTTTTATTATTCCTGCCAGTCTCCTATTTGGGTCACAGTAAGTTCAACCCAAGGCCAAAGACTGAAAGCTCAGAAAAAAAAAAAAGGGGAAAACCCAAAACATTAATCTTACAGTTTAAAGGCCTCAGTTAGCATGTTTTTTATATTAAGATTCAAAATAATACAATACAAAAAGCCTGTACAAGTCTGTCTTATTTAGAAGGGTTGAAGATGGTTGGAGATTATTCCACTTTCGTCTTCTCACTGAAGATTTTATTGGACTTCAGTTAGTGCTCTGTAAAAGATGTACAGAAATGCTGTAAAGTAAGAAGGCTTTCAAAAATATAACATTTCATTGTATATTTATCAGTTTACTTCACATGGTAGTTAAACTGCATCAGTGAGGTGTCTCCCAAACATAGACTTCAATGATGGGGGTGTCGACATGTGCTCTTCAAGCTCTTTTGAAGAAGCACAAATAAAAAGGCAACATTTATGATCATCAATGCAATGGTTGGTTAAGATGTCTTGTGGAGCAAATGAAAGATGCATTATACCTACTTTTTTTTTTTTTTTTTTAAATCAGTACATTTCCAGCAGTGCCAATGAGCTTGACAGAAACAGGTATGACGTCAGTTGCACCAAGGTACACCTACATGCTGTTTAAAAAAGTCTGCCCAGAAGTGGTCTTCATGGGTGGGCTGGAGCCGAAAAACCATAATTCCAACATGGAAACAAGGCCCAGAGACTCAATTATGTACAAAAACATAAAAATTGGGCTGCAGAAAATGACAGGAGGTGCTCTGGACTGATGAAGCAAAATTTGAGATATTCATCTGTAGTAGAAGGCAGTTTGTTCAGCACAAGACTGGAGAGCAGTTCTGCAGACATCAGTGAGGCATAGCAAAGGTTCCTTTCAAGTTAAGGGGTGCATTTCTATGAATGGAGTTTGTGATTAAGGTCAGAACTGATGGTTAGAAATTATTAACAGATAATTATCCATACAATATACCATCATGCACCAGCAGGACAACAACCTGAAACTCAAATTCAAATCCTTTAGCAGCTTTCCAAATGAAGGGCTTAAAGTATTCGGCGCCGTGCCGGATCTCCGGCTTTTGACTATGATTGAGTGGTCTTGAAAGCAGCCAGCGGTTTTTTCTCCCGCAATCAGAAGAATGGAGGCAAAATTCAAGTGTCTCTGGGCCTGGACAGAGGAAAGGGGCGGGGACAGAGAGCCGGTTGGGAGCTGCTACCAGAAGCTAAGGAAGCCGGGCACCTGACTTTGTGTGTTGTGCTCCAAGAAGTTAGTCTATAGCAAAAAAAAAAAAAAAAAAAAGACTCTTCGCTGTCACGTAGGAGACGCCGGGCATAAAGCAGCTGTCCGCGGACTCCGACATATGAGCCGTTTACTGGAGCAACAGCCACAGCGGATGTAGCGGCCCTGATGACAGATCGTATTTCCGACTTGAAATAACGCATGTGCTCGTTCACCGTGGAACGTGACTGATCATTAACGGTCGCTCAACAGCTCGTAGACCCGAGTAAAAAAAAAATTGCGTTGATAAAAACGCTTTACAAATCTGTCCGTTTCCACTCAGCAGGCCAGTTATATGAACACACATGACATAGCTCCAGAGTTCTAGAAAGATCTGTCTGATCAGCTCCAAGGATGGAGGTTTTCTCTGAATGTTGTTGAAGCAACCACCCAAAACATGGAAAAAAAAATACTGAATGTAATGGTTCGCTTTTTTAATGATGATGCATCCAGAGTAATAACATCTAATAATCTAATCACTGCCTCTGCAACTACATATATTAAAGAGGAGACGAGTCAAGACCCAATGGATTGTACAGTTCCTTCTGAAAGGATTTGGTCCCCTTGAACTTTTCAACCTTTTGCCACATTTCAGGCTTCAAACATAAAGATATAAAATATCAATTTTTTGTCAAGTGGGACACAATTGTGAAGTGGAATGAAATTTATTGGATATTTAAATCTTTTTCAACAATTAAAAAACTGTAAAGTAGGGTGTGCAATATTATTGGGCCCCTCTACTTTCAGTGCAGCAAACTGACTCCAGAAGTTCAGTGAGGATCTCTGAATGATCCAATGTTGTCCTGAATGACTGATGATGATCAATAGAATCCACCTGTGTGTAATCAAGTCTCCGTATAAATGCACCTGCTCTGTGATAGTCTCAGGGTTCTGTTTAAAGCTCAGAGAGCATCATGAAGACCAAGGAACACACCAGGCAGGTCCCAGATACTGTTGAGGTGAAGTTTAAAGCTGGATGAGGATACAAAAAGATTTCCCAAGCTTTAAACATCTCAAGGAGCACTGTGGAAGCAGTCATATTGAAATGGAAGGAGTATCAGACCACTGCAAATCTACCAAGACCCGGCCGTCCCTCTAAACCACAGGTGTCAAACTGATCCATGAAAGGGCTGTGTGGCTGCAGGTTTTTGTTCCAACCGTGCAGCAGCACAGCTGACTTGTTTCATTCAACCAACTGAACTGGTTAAGACCTTCAGTGAGGACAACTAGTTGATTGACTAAAACAAGTCAGCTGTGTTTCTGCATGGTTGGAACAAAAACCTGCAGCCACATGGCCCTTTCATGGATCAGTTTGACACCTGTGCTCTAAACTTTCATCTGGAACAAGGAGAAGACTGATCAGAGATGCAGCCAAGAGGCCCATGATCCCTCTGGATGAACTGCAGAGATCTACAGCTGAGGTGGGAGAGTCTGTCCAGAGGACAACAATCAGCCGTACTCTGAACAAATCTGGCCTTTATGGAAGAGTGACAAGAAGAAAGACATTTCTCAAATAAATCCATAAAAAGTCTTGTTTAAAGTTTGCCACCAGCCACCTGGAGACACACCAAACATGTGGAAGAAGCTGCTCTGGTCTGGTTTGGAGTAAAAGCAACACAGCTCATCACCCTGAACACACCATCCCCACTGTCAAACATGGTGGTGGCAGCATCATGGTCTGGGCCTGCTTTTCTTCAGCAGGGACAAGGAAGATGGTTAAAACTGATGGGAAGATGGAGCCCAATACAGGACCATTCTGGAAGAAAACCTGTTGGAGTCTGTTAAAGACCTGAGACTGGGACAGAGATTTATCTTCCAACAGGACAATGATCCAAAACATAAAGACAAATCTACAACTGAATGGTTCAGAAATAAACATATCCAGGTGTTAGAACATCAAAGTCCAGACCTGAATCCAATCCAGAATCTGTGGAAAGAGCTGAAGACTGCTGTTCACAAACGCTCTCCATCCAACCTCACTGAGCTCCAGCTGTTTTACAGGAAGAATGAACAAGAATTTAGTCTCTTGATGTGTTAAACTGATAGAGACAAACCCCAAGAGACTGGCAGCTGGAACTGCAGCAGAAGGTGGCGCTACAGAGTATTAACGCAAGGTGGCCAATAATATTACACACCCTACTTTACAGTTTATTTATTTGTTAAAAAAGTTTAAAATATCAAATAAATTTTGTTCCACTTCACAATTGTGCCCCACTTGTTGATTCTTGACAAAAAATATTTTTGTTTGAAGCCTGAAATGTGGCAAAAAGTTGAAAAGTTCACTGTATTTCACTGTATAGGCACTGTATTTCCTATAACTTAATTTGCCATTGTTTTGAACAAAAATGATGGGAGAAGTTGCAATTTGTTTTTTTTTCTTGTACAAATTGACCTTTACTGAATTAAGTAGTTGCTAAATTAATCAGATTAATGGGCTTGACTGAGTTTACACATTTTCACTTATAACTTAATAACCTTTACTTTCTAAAATTCACATTTAGATTGTTGGTCATCTTGTATATTACCAAGCACAATGCCAAAAAGTTGCCAATAGTGTGTATGCGTTGGATCCACTGATGGCATGGGTAGGGTGGCAAGACGTCAATCTTTTCAATGCCTTAAAATGCAGGAAATTGCATCTAAGAAACACAAAATTTTCTGGGGGAGAACCAAAAAATGTCCCTCTTTCCAGCTTCAGGGAATTGGCAACCGTAGTATTGTTGAAAGTTAAACATGGGGAAATGTCTTAACAAACAACCACTGTACATAAATAGTGAGCACTTGAACATATTTTTGGCATTCATGGAACCCCATAGTATGTGATAACCCTCACCCTGCAGCTGAACTGGTGGAGCATCACCAGAAGAGCTGACATAAGTCTTAAATTATTTGATCATTAAAAAGTTTTGGGGGTGTCCTCTGCTGATGGAACTCTGGTGGGATCTGATGTTAATGAGCCTTCATGAATGTGGTCTGCTTTATGATGTTCAAATGTATTTGCTTTATGCTGAAAATAAAGTCCAAATATAAAACAACAGTTGCACACTGTTATTACAAAATGAATTTAAATTTCTTATTAACGTGATGTTGAAACTAAAACCCACTACTCTGTAGATACTGATACGCCTCAGAGATTTTCAGATTGTTCATCACTTCACCGTCAGAGGCAGCCGAGTCAATAAAGTAGCTAAATGTAAAGCACCTTGTATTGTCTTGTCCACGAAATCTGCTATACAAATAAACTTACCTTGCCTAAATATGCTGGTATAAGTTATCAGCGGCCACTTCTTCAGGTCGTCCTTCCATCCCTCAATAGCAGTAGGCAGAGGTATGATGGCTGTCACACTTGAGTTGTGACAAGTGGTGTTCCCACAAGTTTTACGTCCCCAGTGCCTGAAGGAAGAAGATTAGAGTGAACTCTCAGCGTGTAAACAAATGCAGGTTCTGGTACATTGGTACATTGACATTAATAAATTAAACCCATAATTCACGCAAGGCCTCATGGGGGCAAGGAACAAGGTGGATATATTTCTTCCAACATATCAACCATGCTCTGTTTTCTATCATTTTCTGACTGCATATATCTTGAGCTCATCAAAATCCCTTACTTTCATTTTTCATTGTATAATCTCTTCATCAAAAACTTCATAAACTAATCTGTAAGCAGCACAGTTGTCTTTTGACCTTTCTGTAATATCTCTCTCTCCCTCGGTGATATTGGTTCTCGCTGACCTTAAAAATAGACAAGTGGATGTAACAAATGACTCCATATTGTGTGAGTGCACAGAGCCATCATGCTTATGAATGATATAGACCAGAAGATGACAAGTGAAGTAGAAAACAAGGTCCAGTGACTGTGAGATAGCTTTTCATCCAGCAGAGGGCAGTAGATACCAATGAACTAGAAACAGAAGTCAGTAGTTCTCAATGCTTTCTACATGCGTATGCACATGTTCCTCTAAAATGCTCATTTCTTCATTTTGTAAAGTAAATTTCTTACCTTTGCAGGCAACTAATTTCAGTGGTAGGTAAGTTTAATTAGTTTTCAAATCGTGCTCAATAGCTGCTAAAGAACAAAAGTCTCATTGGGAGGCTTGCAATTATATCTCAAGGTCAAATATTTGCCAACACCTGCAAGTTCATATCTGGATGTGCAAACAGAAGTATAATAAGGAGCTGTTTTTTTTTTTTTTTTTAATCCATGTATTTTCTAAGTGTCACAAATTTCTTCTGAGAGTTCCTGGGAAATGTGTAATTTTCATTTAAATACACAGTCAGTCAATGCTGAAACACCATGTTAAGTCTGTATATTGATTGCAGTGTTCTCAGTCCTGAACTTTATGAGCTTATTGATTCATGAAATCAATGGAAGACAGTGGCATTAAGTCATCAGGCTATTCAGTTTATAATGACATTTCTAGGGAGGAATGTGTCACAGAAGTTCTCAGAGTGACACAAAGCAGCTATTATCAAAGTGATCTCTCAGTGCTCTAGTGAGAATTTGGAAATTCAACTGCAAATATAAGTCCCTGTGGATGCATAAAAAAGGGAGAGTTTGGTTATTTTCAACTTCCCTCGACACAGTTCCAATATGTTTCAAGCCTTAAAACAGTCGCAAAATACTTCTCGCCATGTGAACGAATCAAGGGATAGATAGTCTCTTGTTTTTGTGTGTTTAATATTTCCTGCTCATTTGCTTTTTGTTTTTTAAACTACAACAGACCAGAGTTAATGTTGTGCTTCTATTCTTCCTCTGAATAACTCATATAACATAAATATTCACTCTCAGTCTATGTACACACTTTTTAACTGTTGAGAGGGAACTACCAGCAGTTTTCTGGGCTCTGAATTATACTTTTCCATTGGTTTTAGCTCAGTTTAGCTTGTGTTCAGAGTGTTGCTATACTGTGACACCAAGTGGTATCCCAAGGTAAAAACATTGTTCCTCTCTGACTCAGCTACAAGCGTTTTTTTTTTTCAGTCACATCTGAACTGGTCTTTGAAATAACAATTTTCTGTAAATACATGATGTTGTCAGTATCTTGTAGGAAAAAACAAATTCTCAGAACTGTTTTGGTTTTATGAGGAGAGCAGGCATAAACTTGAGAGCTTTTCTTTCTTTTTTGAGATGTTATATATTTGGACATTAAAAAAAATAGTCTTTAGGGGAAAATTAAAAACAAATAAATCAAATGAACAAAAACACATGCAGTATGTGAAAGTACTCCCTATTATTCAACAATTTGGAGATCTACCTTTTGGTTCCAATGACCTGAAGTCATCAATTTAGCAGCCTTCCCCAACTTCTTTTTTTCAATTTTTGTGACATTAGTGGCCTTTATTCCCCAGTGAGAGAGAAACAGGAAAGCTTCAAGGTTCAAGGTTAACTTTATTTGTCTCCCATGGGAGAAATTTGCCTTGGAGTTCCACATCAGAGCTGCACATAGAGTTCACACAGACAGAGAGACACAAACACAGAGATTACAGATACACATCACATATACACCCTAGTGTATTCACTTCCTTCGGAAGGTGCATCTAATAGCTGTTGAGAAACTTAATTGAGAGAGGGACAAACAATCGCTTATACCTGTTGTATCTCTGCGGTGGAGCTCATCTCCTACCAGTTCGCATCATCACATACTCACCATTGAGAACATGTGAGGGTTCGGAGACAATATTCTGAGCCTGTCTAATAACTCCTTGTTTGAAAAACAGAGGGGGGGTAAGGTAAGCAGCAAAGGGTTGCACAAGCTAGGAGTTGAACCTGCGACCGCTGTGGGAGGAGCCTGCTGTAGCCTCTGAATATGGACTGCCTGCCTACCCAAACCACTGTGCTACCAGGGCTGCTGCTGTCCCCCCCCCCCCCCCCCCCCCCCCCCTTCTCTACACTGCTTCAGCTCATTGAGTTTTGAGATATTTATTTACTCACAGCAGGATACTTTAGCATTCAGAGGAGATCCATGTTTGACCAGATCTTATGGCGGCAATACAAGGCCAAATCATCGCTCTACTTTCAACCTGCTTAACAGCTGGTGTGAGGTGTTTGTGCTGAAGTACTCACCAAATGTGGGCCTTTGCATTGAGGCCAAACATCTTCACTTTGGTCCAATTAATAAGTTTTGTGTTTTGTTCAGAAGGAATCTCGCAAAAAACAAAGTCTTGCTGTTGTGTTCTGTGTTCCCCTTACCCTTTCACACAAACAACACTTATTCCATCTATAATTCTTATTCCATCTATCTCAGGTGAACTTGATGGGGTATCCACTCTTAGGAAGATTGACATCTGTCTTTAATATTTCTTTATGAATAACCTTTCACACTGTCAAATTTTTTTGAAATTGACTTAACCTTTCCCAGATTGATGGGTTGCAACACCTGCTTCTCTCAGTTCATTGCTGATGTTTTTCTTCCTTGGCATGCCGTTGTCACACATTTGAATGCTCCGGACAATCACACTGGACAAGCTAGTGCGAGGACCCAGCAGAGAGTGAGTGTACGTCCTTCGTCCTGAGAGACCTTAGGAAGAACAACAGCTCACAAAAACTGCTTGTGTCCTTCTACCACATCTGGGCATTTGAGCTTCCACCTCGGTGCTTGGTTTGTCAGCTGCAGCATGTCAGAGGGGCATAGAGATGGTCCAGAAAGTCATTGGGTGCTTTGTCCCCAATTTGGAGGAGCTATGTAGTTCCCAATAGAGATCCTCACTCTTGCTGAAAATCGATTAATTACAGCCATTTGACTGGTTTCAAAGCCTGGTGAAGACCAGGTGGTTTTTATTATGTCTATGCTGAGAAGTTGAAAAGGGTTCTTCTTTTTTTTTTTTTTGAGAAAACAAAGTTTAAATGACAGCTATACAAATAAAGCAAAAAGTACTTTATCTCAAAAGAAAGAACTAAATCAAGTTACAGTAAAACATCTAGGTTGCAAAGGTAACTTCTTCTTCCACAGCAGTTCCAGGTTGGATCTGTATTGACCTGATTGGATCAGACATTTCAACAACTACATTGTTGGTGGTGGGAAGGACAGTGAGGGGCCATGTCTTTAGTACACAACAATAAAATGCAGTCTAACCCGCACACTTTTACTTTCTAATGTACTTTAATGATTGATAAAACCACACAGCTGGACGCAAGAATGTTTAAGGTAAAATGTGATGAGCTTTATTCTTTAAACATCTACAATAACAAAGAAACAAATCTGAGCTGCATTCATAAAGAAGATGTTTAA
This sequence comes from Hirundichthys speculiger, assembly GCA_018398805.1. Taxonomy (NCBI): domain Eukaryota; kingdom Metazoa; phylum Chordata; class Actinopteri; order Beloniformes; family Exocoetidae; genus Hirundichthys; species Hirundichthys speculiger. The sequence continues at coordinate 1,374,131 of JAGFBZ010002829.1, forward strand.
AAAAAAAAATCCAATTAAAATCATGCAGGTGCAGCCAGAAAAGATAGTGCCAATTCTGGTTGTAAAGTTTTATTTCTGGATGGCAGTTACCTCAGATCATCAGCTAAGTCATAAATTGTTCTATAGTCAAACATTCCACCACGGCTGCTGTTTGCAGAAATTAATTGTGTTAAACTGGGAAGTAAACAAGTAAGTCAGCAGACACAAACATGCACTGGGTGTGTGATCACAGGGGTCTTGGAGCTTTGGGGTCAGTGTGTCGAAGATTAAGAGCTTGTTTTTGGTTGACTGAGTTTGCAGCACAAACGCAGATAGTTTACAACTTTTTTAGAACATGGATGGCAAAAATATTATGTTTGTGTCTTTGCTTGTTTTTGCTTTTGCTTACTGTGGTTGGCTGAACTGTTGTGCAGTGGTTAAGAGACTTTCAAAGTTACTTGGGTTTGAAGCACACAGAAACATATATGTCACTGTAATTACATTTATTGAACGACCTTCAGCGATAATCCAGGGCTTCAAGAAATTCCAATATTTGAGATCACCCTTGTAGCAGACATAATTATTGATTTCTACTGCAAAAAGCATAAAAATGAGTCATCCAAAATAAAAAAGACAATATTCTTACCTTGACATTGATAATGACTGATTATAGTTCGGCGCACAGTGGAGTTGGATCAATGGGATGAAGGGCTTTATAGCAAATCAGTCAATGTGTATCAATTTCCTTAATTTCAGTTATATTCACTAACTGATTTTGAAAGAGCAGTTCAAAAGGTATTGGAAATCTGGAAATATATTTATTTACCTTTGGTAAATAATTTTAATTTGGCTTATAGTTAAAATTTATTCACACCTTTTACTTTTAATTTATTTAACTCGAATTTTACTTCTATTTTTTTCTTGCTTATTTACTTATTTATTTATTTTAAGTTATTACTTTAATTGTGTAGTCATTCATTTATGTATTACCTGTTCTTATTGATTTTAAGTCTGTTTGAAATTTTATTTTCTTTAACTCCAGTGTTCTCCTCATGGGGATCCTCCATGTCGGGAGCTACACCTGCCTGGTTTAAAGGGTCGTTGCCATGGGGACTGTCTGTGTTCTGGGTGGGCGGGGCCCTAGCCTGTGGCTGATGTCTGCAGTGTGGGTCCTGGTCAGCCTGGGTCCGGACGGTTCCTGTGGCTGCGACCTCTGTGTTTATGTTTGTGGGTGGGGGTGCTCTCGACGTGGACTGATCCCCAAGATGTCGTTTTCCTCACCTGGTTCATTGGTGCTAAGATGGATGTCTTAGAGTCTATTTAGAGTGGGGTCAAAGGGGGGGGGGGGGGCATGTCTACTGAGTGTGTGTGTGTGTGAGAGAGAGACAGAGAGAGACAGAGAGGATGACTGGGTGATTTTTACTACTGTAACCCTGGGTGTGTGATGGCTTTTAAGTTGTTTTTGTTCCTTCTTCTTCTTGTTTAATTATTGTTTTTAATATGTAAAGCACTTTGTGTAACTTGTGTATGAAAAGGGCTTTATGAATAAATTTGAATTGATTTGATTTGGTGTTTCCAGAAAGATCGACCTGCCAAATTTGTTTTTGGCTAATTAACTTAAGGTGGTTTAAATGTAACTTGTCATAATTGTAACTCTGTCACTGAATGGATTCATTATTAAAAAAAAAAGATGCAAATCAAATGGGATAGCTTTTGCAGCGCTAGATCTCAATCTTATTGGGATTTTGAACATCTTAGACAGCGACTCATCATCCTTGGTGCTCCATCCTTCCAGAAACAGATTCACAGAAACGTCGTCATCATAACATGGTCTGTGCTGCAACAAAGACCTTCTGGAATCAAGAAAATGTAGTGACAAACATGGCGCTAGTCATATGACAGAATAAGCCCTGTCATGTTGTCAGTTTTGTTTAATCTAAGTCAACAGAGGAGACCTGAGTACCGCAGAACATGATGTATAAGGGGGCAGCACTCACACTCATTGAGAGCCTTTCTGTTCTTCTCCACCCCTGCAGCTGTCAGTGCTGATCTGTTCCTTGTTGAAATTACAGGAAAATAGCCTGGAATTTCCTGTAAATTTCAGTAACGTGTTTTTGTCCTACCTCTCTTGCCGTCCATCTTCTTTGCACAGAGAGACCTCTGGGCCACTTTCCCCCCATCACATCAGCCATGAAGTAATAGAGGTATAACTTCTTTCCTTTGGATCTATGTGATTTACATTCAACAGCATCACAGTAGTACGCCATGGTTGTTAAAAGATGGAAAATTACGTAAAACGAACAACATGTTTTGCTGGTTTTGGCTTGTTGCTTTCTTTGTCGAAAGTGATCGTGTCTGCAGAAAGCCCCAGTTGTAGCGTGCTACTGCTAGATAAAAATTGCAGCATTTCGCGGTACTCTGGTAGCCTTTCCTGTGTCCTGCAGCGTCTCAAAAATGTAAAAAAAAAAAAAAAAAAACATTGAAAACAACGGAGAAAAAATGTGGTAGGAAAAAAAATAAAATGTTTAAAATTTACTATAAATTCTTGTGGTCTGGTCTAATGTTTATTTATCCTGCGACGCTGGACGCTCCAGTTTGTGCCCGGTTTGTGGTGATTTGCGGTCGGATGTCTACATACTGTCTGCACGGGGCGGATCGGTCCTCTTGCGGCTGATGGAGACCTGCCGCCGCTGACATGGACAGTGTCGCTGGAGGCCGGTTCGGGAAACCTAAGTAGTCCTGAACAGCTACCCGCGGCCGTCTGGTGACCTGGTGGGGCCCAGCACCGCCGGGGGAGATGACAACGGCATGGTCCGGTCAGCGTGATGAACCGGGCTCTGGGACGGTCAGCTCCGGTGCTCGCCGGACTGAAGGAGCTCAGTCTTCCCAGAGGAGACGGTTTGGTTCATCGGTGCTTCCTCCTCTGACCTGGAGATATCTCACTTGTCATCATTATGGAGATATACTGGTTTTAACGGCTGTTAACTGTTTTGAAGGGCTGTTAACTGGAGTTAGCACTCGGACCACGGGACCGGGCATGAAAAGGAGCGCTGGACCCCGGTAGCGCCTCTAGTACACCAGACTGGTGTACTGAAACCTGAATTTCCCCCTTGGGGGATTAATAAAGTATATTTGAATATATATATGTATGTATATATATATACACACACAGCTGTCTCAGACTCCCAGCACCCCCTGCTGAGAACTTGTTTCTGCAGCTATGGGAACGGCTAAGATGCCTTAGTACCCCGAGGAAACCCATGCAAGCACGGGGAGAACATGCAAACTCCACACAGAAAGACCCCTGCTGAGGTTCAAACCAGGAACCTTCTTGCTGTAAGGCAACAGTGCTAACCACTAAGCTACAGTGCTGCCCACTTCTTATGCAAGTGGATAATATTTAGAAATAATATTTCTAATATTTCTATATTTCCTCACCATGGGGATTCATGCATTAGGGTTAAGGTTGACTTTCTCTGAAGGAACTTGTAAGCCTGGACAACAACAAACAGCCTTCCAAAGAAAGTTTATGCTCATTTCAGCAAGCTAAGAAAAAGGCCTTTATTTTGTTGGACCACATCCTGAGATTTAAGCCAATTTGAACTATTTTCAGTATAATACAAAGACATTCTCAGTTTGAATTGATCCATATGTCCAGTCTAGGACATGCACACTGTTAATGTTTTATAACTGTCCCACCTTGCGTTGCATGGATTTAGAAAGGATTGTTTTGCCTCGTTGTCAACATTTGTCCTTGTATCTCGCTGTTATCTTCAGTTTGAGAAGCCATGCTGGCTGTCCAACTCATGATCAGTTAGCGAAATGGCAGCATTGATTGAATACAGATCCAAGAAGTGAGGAATGTTCCTCTTGCAGACAGAATAGAATGTGGATTTATCTGAGGCATGTTTACTCTGTCTGCAACATGTTGTTGTTGCTGGTGACAACAGCATATTTCCTCATTGTTGTCCATACGGCCACGTTGTCCAGATGACTCAGCTGACTGCTTTGTTGCTCTTGATCTCAAGTCAAAAGTATGTTTGAGTCATTCATCCTTTTACAAACACTCACATTAGCAAACTATCCGGTAAGAGTACAATTGTATTACTTTTAAACAACTTTTAAAATATTTTCTTAATAAAATAGAAAATTTATGTCCATCCATTATCTATACTCACCTAGGATTTATATATGGGCCCATATAGGTTAAATGTTGGGGCCTCTTGTAGGTTTGTCCATAGGTACCATGGTGGCCATGCCTGTTGTTGCCCATATGGACATTGAATGAGACCTACCTTGTTTTTAAGTGGGGGCCAAATGGTTAACTGGGTCAGCTGGAGCCTATGTGACTAAAACTAGATGGGACCCATGTAATTCCCTCTCCTCTTAGCCCATTCCCATTTAGTCCACTGGTAAACTTTTATGGTTTCCCTATATTTGCCCGACATAAGTGTTTAATTTGGTGCCAGTGATAATGAAACAATGTGGGACTCATGCCACTTTCCTATTTTAGGCCAAAGCCTACTCTCTACCTAAATAAGCAACTTAAGCCCAATGCTGGGGTACACACTTCATCCTATTCTGCTGGAGCCCAACCCAGCTGTCTCTGAGTGAAAAGAGGAAGGATATGATGTTTAAAATACAGACCTCTATGTAAGATCCAATAGACATCATGTTTTTAAATCTTAACACGTTTCACCGCAGTTATTGGGATATTTGTGATTTTTTTGTTTGTGGACTCAGAAATACAGAGTTCATATCCGGTGTGACATTCATTCATATTTTTCCTGTTAAGGCGCTACATTCATAGCCTGTATATAATAAAAATGGACATAACCTCCATGCTGTCACACACAGGTGTGTGCGTTGTCGTTGCAACACTTGAGTTCAGCTTTTGGCCATCAACATGTTAGATTCTGTTGGAGCAGAAACAACACTGTTTACACTGTAATATCTACAGCAAGTGGAATTTTGTCTTTAAAAGTCAAACAAACAGCATGCCAACACTATCAGAAGGAATTACTCTCTCTCATCACAACATAATGATTTGTGGGAAAACTTTGACTGAAAGAAGTTGATGTTTTTTTTAAGAGTCTACTGGGGCCAGAAGTGTTTGGGAGCCATCACTTCAAGGCTATTAGTTGTTTTTGCACTTTAAGGGACCGCGACATCAGCTTCATATCTCACCAGAGGACTACATCCATGTTTATAAAGAAACAGTTTGCTCAAATATGTAGAATAAAGAAAAGGGAGAAGCAAAACTGAAGGAGAGTAATAACAGAACATTTTTGTATACTGTACACTGGCACTTATTCTATGAAATTTCTTTTTTTTATATTGAGTGGATCTTATCGACATGTGATGTAGGGTCATTTAAAAGTGAACTGTAGCTCCATCTGCTCTGTATTGACTGATGGAAATCTCCACTGCTTTCGCCTTTGTCCCCCATTCTCTTCCATCTACCGAAGCATAAATTATTTTTGTGTCTTCTTTCCTCTCCAGCTGCAGCCTCCTACAGTCTGCATGGCAACCAAGCTGATGCTCACGTATATTCACAGACTGCAGCTCTCCTGCAGCCCTTACATGTCATCCTGGTTGCTCCACAGCTGGCAGTCTCTCAACATTTTGTTGCACATTGCATGATTTTTAACACAAGCATTGAAACAGTCATCAACATAATTCTCCAATAGGTCCGCGATAACCTATGCATCAAAATATTGTTCACATTAGTCTATGCTGGAACAGCCAGCTCTGGTCAGGTTTTTGGAAATTCAAATGTCTTAATGTTTTGTCCAGTAGTTGCTGCCAGACAAGTGATTTAGTCTGGATTGAAACCAGCAACCTGGAAGATGCTGCAGCTGGCAGGTCTCACAATACAATATAATTTCAGTTCTAAATATAAAGTTTTTTTTTACTATTATTACAAGTCTGCTTTGTTTCACCTCCACTGATCTGTACTTTATTAAACAAGATTGAATAATCCATTATGGCATGCATTTAAATTATTGTTTTAATCTTGTAATCTGATGAAATTCCAACCTCTCCAGAAGATTACAGGGGTGCCATGTCCTCGAGGTTGCAAGCAAGCAAATATTTGTTACAACTTTCTAAATTGATGCCCGATGGAACAGAGCTTTGTAAGATATTTTTTATAACGTTATCTCACAGGACAATTCGTACATGATGGTGGGACCATTGATGGGATGGTTTCAGAAACGAAAAAGGTTTCATTTGAGATGACTCCTCCTCCCTTCTGCTGATGGTCAGTTTGTTTGTTTAAGGGTTTAATATTTAGCTAACCCACATGCATTTTCTTTTACAACCTGTTGACCACCGTCGCTTTCAGATCTGTAAACACACAGGCAGGTTTAACTTACTTCAATATTAGGGAACATTTCCTCGCTGTCGTTGAGCATAAGGAGAGAGCTGCTACTCTCACCATCTATTTTCAAATGCACATACGAGCTGTTAAATAGGCCTCCACGCCTGGATTCCTCTTTATAAACTTTCGTCTTTGAGAAATTGGATGAACAACTAAGAGAATATGGGACCTCGTACAGCAGGTGAGAACTGTCTGGTTTACAGTGTAAATTCTGGATATAGAGGGAATAATTCAGAAATGATCAACACTCATCAACACCAGTGATGGATAGGTAGGGTATGAAGATAAAAATCCTCTTCTGAGTCATTTTGTCTTTAGATGTTGATTATTTTATTTTAGATACAGACTTTTCCTTTTTTGTGACTTCATTTTTCAAAAATCATTTTAATTAATGTTGCAACACTCTTCTGTTACTCTGCATCTGTGGACGGAAATGGGTGCAGCACAAATCAAGCTTTCTAATTACTCTCTGGGTTCAGCATTTAAAGAGAAAATAAGAGTAAAAAGCATGTTATTTCTTTGTGTCAGGCTGAACTGCTTTCCCCAAAAAAGTAGCTTGTAACTTTAATTTGAAGTTTTAAACTCATGATGTTCACTGACTCCTACAGTGTAGAACCATGAGATTGGTTGCATTGTTTCTTCAAAGATTACAATAGAATAATCAGACAAAAGGTGACTATGTCGTGAAGAATTTTGCTACAAGAAGCTATAAGTACGATGAGTTTGATGAGTGAATGAAGAGTAGAACAGCTCAAACAAACAGCTAAATATCACCTATTTAATGCCATTCTTTTATGGAGTGAAAAGCAAGACTTCCATCTATCCATTAACTTCCATTTATCCAAATTCGGGTCACAGGGTCACCAGCCTAAGCAAAGAGGCCCAGACCTCCTTCTCCCCAGTCACCTCCTCTAGCTCTTCCAAGGTGTTCCCAGGCCAGCCAAGAGATATGGGGCCAGATCTTCCGCCAGATCTCCTAAAGCTGCTAGTAAGGGATAGCAGGTAGCAGAAGGGGCGTTCCCCTGCAAAGAACGCAATCTTCCACCTTGCTAAACCCGCTATCCCACCTCCTCCATTATGCATGGGAGTGGTTAGGACGTTCCACCTGTTAAACCAATCAGTGCGTCAGTAGCCATTGCCTTTAAGAGCAGGTTGCGCTACCCGCAACCCGCTATGGAGCGTCTTTTCATCCAGATCAAAGCAGGTCTCGTGTGCAGCTCGTCTGGGACTCTGCTGTGGAGCTTCCTCCTCTTCCTTCCTCCTCCTCCTCTGCACTGATATATATACATATCAATATTTTTACACAGACAATTTCTATCGGCAGCCTGAAAGTCCCAGAAAACACACTCTGGTCGCCTATTATTTAACTGGGGAGCAAGTCGTTTAAGTCAATCTCTGCCATTTTCTCAGGGGTTCAACTGAGACCAAATCACACTGCTTTTACAAAAGTTAAATTGAGACGTTTGTGCACGTCCACGTGTGACCAGGACAGGACCAGGATGCCATTTGGACTCGCTCTTGTACACGCCGACATGCAGGTTGCGGCTGGTCACATTGCAAAATACCGAGTTTGCGGAAAGGGCAGAAGACATGCCTTGTCAGACCTTCTTGAAAAGCCTCTAGAGGGAGGCATTTGTAATTTGTAGGGAAAATTGGATACAATTAAACAGACATAAGTGTTAACTAATTGCCGCTTCTCAAAGAGGGGTGGGACAAAACTGGACCAGTTTTAAACTGGGTTTCTGAGAGTTTAAAGATCTCTGCCCCATTAAGATATACCAGTTATACTGGAAACAATGAGGAATAATGGATGCAAATGTAGATGCAGTGTTTAGACAACATGTTTTTTTTTTAATCATTGTTATGAGTGGAAACTTTATAGAAACCTAATTTCCAGTAAATCAAAGAATCCCAAATGAGACGTCCTGTTAATTCTCTCTGCCTAAACCAGTCAGTGGTTCCAAGGATGAGAAAGAAGTCACGGGTGGGAGTTGTGGCGCACCAGCAAGGCCCCGGCTGAGAAGCAGCAGTGATGGAAACATTTACACCAGGAGGGTGGTTGGTACCCACATCACACCTTCCCCCCTGGTGCTCTCCAACCCCAAATCAGGTAAAGATAGGAGATGGGAGATAGTTTAAGAGATCTTGTCTTCTGATACTTTCTGTGCAGCTACTGTCTTTTATTGGTTTGAATCTATTGCACATACAAGGAAAGGAAAATGAAATCTGACAATGATGTTCTAATTAACATGTTGGAACTTGTTGCAGTCTGTGACTATTTTTAATGTAAAACTGTAAAAACTCGAAGCATCTTATTTTATTTAGTTACCCTTCACACAAATTACATGAAGCACATGCAGGTTTTTGTTGGTAAAAAAATAAAAAATTCTGAATGTACCTGAATGAATTTAAAAAATGGTTTAAATAATTTATGAAATATATATATATATTTTTAATCTTGACTATATTTCTCCTTTTTTTTTTTTAATGTTCAGTCCTGAAGAGACCAGTGAGCACAGAGGAGCTGCAAACACCAGGAGGCCCCTACATCAAAAAAACATTTACAGTATGTCAGATGTTTCACATTTTCCTTGAAGCTTAAAGAAAGGATTTTAAAGCATACTTCATGATACAACAACCAGTAGCTGCACATGAATTCACGAAAAATTTAAATGAATTGTTCATCACTCATATTCCACTGCCTCACCCAGAGCATTTCTACAGGTTCACACATTTGAAGGTGAATTAATGCTCTTTGATATTTGTGCACACAAAATAAACGGGGGATGTTGTTATCTACAGATCGAAGGTGATGCAGTGGGCTGGGGGTTTGTAGTCAGAGGAAACCAGCCATGCCATATCCAGGCTGTGGAGCCCTGTGGTCCTGCTGCTGCTGCAGGAATGAAGGTAAGCATGGTGGGAGCTGCACACAGAAAGATAGTGTTTTGTGGCTAGCCACCATCAGTCTCTTAGTTTCTCAGTCTTTCCACTAACTCATCTACAGGTTCGCCAGTTTGTGGTTTCAGTCAACGGCCTCAATGTTCTTGATATGGACTACCGGACTGTCAGCCACCTGATCTTAACAGGACCCAGAACTGTAGTGATGGAGGTGATGGAGGAGACGGACCACTGAGGAAAATAAAAACCACAGATGACTAGAGAATGTCATCTGTTATTGCCACTAAAGGATCCTGCTTCTTAAGAAACAGTGACAAATACGAGATACAAAAGCAGGAGATGATAGTTGTAAGGAATCTGATGGAAAGGCTTCTGTTTTTAAATTGCTATTCAACTCATGGAAGACTGTTGGTTTTAGCTGACGAAGACATATTTTAGACAGAATGATAAGCCTTTAAAGTCTAAACAGAGTTGCCCCAGAGAACAGACTCACATCTGGCAGTCTTTAGAACCAGAGGGGACTACCAGAAATGGACTTAATCCAAAGTTGTAATCATCTAAAAGTTTTTATCTCATTAGTAGCTATTTGGATGAGAGGTGATTCACTTTAATTACGTTAATCAGCTTTAGGCTGGCTTCTCAACATATCTGAAGGTTGAATATGTTTTAAAAGAAACTGAAAAAAAATGTTGCTAGCTTGCTGCCATTACAATCTTTGGGCCAATAGGAAGGTAAACATTTGAGAAGAAAACAAGAAAGATCGCCGTTTGAGGCTGCAGAGTCACAGGAAAAACCATCATGATCTCATAGCAATGTGTACAGAACATCACTTCTGTCACATTACAGGCACCATTTTTCGATATTATCAGCTTTTTAAGGCATTAAAATGACACACAAGGATAAAGGTACAGGGAGGGGTCTCGTTCCTTCTCAGTACAGTGTGAAATGTCTTGCAAAAACAGGGAAAGGATGTAATAGTTTCCTTTGGTCAAATATACACTACTCACAAAAAGTTAGGGATTTTCGACTTTCAGGTGAAATTTATGAAAATTGTAAGAAGTTAATGCAACAGTGATATTGTATCATGAAAGAAGAGCATTTAAGGAGAGGCATGTGATGGTAACTTGCTCTTCGCAAACATTTTTTTTAAAATCAAAAGCTAACGTCAGCGGTGGGTATACCACAGGAAAAACTATCTGCAGGGCACCGTTTACAATGAAGCGATCATCATCATGATGGGATGTGACCGAGGAACGTCCACTTTTATGTGTTTCTGTGACTCTTCCAGTCTCTCTGTTTCTTTTTTGCAACCTGTTGATGACACCCTGTGACACTCGAAGCTCAGCAGCAACTTCCCTCTGAAAACATCTTGTTTGAAGCCTAGAAGTGTCCAGGTACTTTTGATCAATTGTTAGCTGCCGTATTGGTCTCATGATCTAGAAATTTCTTAATATAAATTGTCATTGATCCAAAACATTTTGAGGTCAACTCTTGGATAAGACATTTGCAGTGATTTTTGTTGTTAATTATCTTATTACGAAAGAGCATGTTATTCAATAAGCAGTGAAACACTGAACTGTTGGACATGTGCTTTCAAAAGTTTTGAGAAGGCCAAATCACGTTCATCTGTAAAGGTTCTTGTGCATTTTTGGTATATTTTCATCTTAAAGCCAAATATCCCATATAATGCCTGTTTTGGAGAATCAGGGATGAATTCTGAATTTTCACCCTTTAAAACTTCACAAATCCCAAATTTCAGGGCAGGTAAAGCTAATGCTATATTTTAATATGTACACTGCATGACCATTGTATCTTATATTTAAACTAACTGGTCCTGCATGACAAGTTGTTTCATGTTGGCACATGGACAAACTAAGCTACCTGTCTGGTGCAAAAATAAAGTACTGTAAATATATCTAATAGTGTTCAGTCAAACTGCAATGAAATGTATGAGGACTGAGTAGATATCCACAGTGAAAAGGTCCACACTTTTCATGGATGTCAGCTCAGTTCCCCCATCAGAATTCCTCTCCAATTCTCTAACCTGAGACCCCTGTAACCTTCCTCTTCACCATTTAAGATATTACTCATAAGTAATTCACAAATAACCCACTTCAGTAAAATGAAATACTCCTTCATGGGCCTGCCCAGACTGTAAATGTTTCCTGTCTGAGATATGGAGCTAAAATAAGCTCATCATAAATCATGTAGCTATGTGTTATTATTCTGGTGTTCCACCTGATTTTTCGTTATTTGACCATTATAGAGACTATTTGTATTACTACAGAAATTACACTGTTTTTGTTTTCGTTTTCCTGTTATTTGTAAAAAATGTATTTATTCCATATAAAATGCTTTCTACTTATTGATTAATGATGGTGCACTCCTACACTGTGTTGTCCTGGAAGCAACCCTGACTCTAGAAGTAATTGTGTTATTGACATCAGTTCAACAGCTGCGCTGAGCCTGTTTGGACTTTTAACCCCATGTCACCTCAGTGCCTCATTGGCTCACAAACAGAGTACTTTACATCCATAACAAGGGCATTTAAACTCACCGGCACACACGCATCTTGAAGCACACACCCATTCAGGTCATTTGACTGTGTTTACCTTTCCACCCACTCCTATCTGATTCCCAGAAAGGAAATGAGGAGTGTGAAGGGCTGCGAGGTAGATTAACAACCTACCAGGAGGCAGATTTTAACTGAAGTGCTTTGTTTTGAATCAGTGCCTCTTATTCTTTTAACTTTTTCTAACTTTATATGTTTTGTAATATAGTTTTATGGTTCTTCGTTGGATTTGTCTTTATTAATATGTGTAGATAACATTTTGCTCCCTGCAGGCTCCCTGCAGGCTGTTATAGTTGGATAGTATTTTAAAGCAATGCTGGATTTGTGGATTTTATTAAGGTTCAAAATGATAAAAAGTGTTTCCCCAGACTGAGTATGCTTGATTGTGAAATTGTTTAAACTTCATTTCCTGTGTGAAAGAAGCAAATAAAGTCTCAGTAAAGGATTGTTTGATTAATAACTGAGAGACATTCTCTTCTGTCAGAGTGCAGGTGGTCTTTCTAGAAAATGACAGGTATTTGGGGAAATTCTAAAAAAAAAGAAAAAAAAGTTAAAGATCACAGAGCCAGGTGAAGTGGAAAATAACCACCCCCTTTTCACAACATAACCCAAGCTGAACATAAATTGTCAAAGCTGCAGGATGGACAGGTGATGTTGGTGCTGTGGGGGACAAAACTGCTTCACCTGCTACAACTGCTTCAGGTAGTGAAATATAGAATTTTTCCACCACACACTGACACTGACAAAGGTAGAAAAAAAAAAAGGCGGTTTCCCAGATTTTAACCACGTGGTGGCAGCACTTATGAAAAATCAGTCAATCATGTCATCATCTCTTTCACAGCTGTCATTGGGCGGAGGGGGAAGCAGCTTGAACAGATCATCAGTCCACCACAGGACCACAGAAACAAACAAGACTAACAACTATGCGCTCTACTAATCACTCTTATGGACAGTTTATGATCTTCATTTAACCCAATGATTTTGGAGTGATGAAGCTTGAGTAGCAGGATAAATCCTTGCGCTGCATGGAGGGTTTCAGCCCATGTATTAGCCAGTGTTGGGCAAGTTCACTTTCTACACGAACTGGTTCAGTTCATAGTTCACAGAAATTAAAATGAACTAGTTCAGTTCACCATTTCAAAAAAATGAACTAAATAGTTTATTTTTAGTTGTTTTTTTTAATTCCTTTATAATGTTGCTGCGAGCAATTATTTGTCAAAATGATTGCCACTGCCCATATACTACACCACCACAAACGGCAATTATTTTATCCATTTTATCTGTCGAAAACTATGTGTCCAATTCATAATCTTTAACCAACCAGGGTTCACATTAGCATTGAAGGGACAGCCCATGTAAAACTGTAATTTCTGTTTCAGTTTCTCTCTACAGCAGTTATTCCCAAACTTCAGAATACCAAGGCCCAATTTGAAATGTGAAAAATATATGCGGTCCACCCAAACCTTTAATCACAACTATGATCACCAGACAGGACTAGAACCTGTGTTCTGATATTAATGTGAGGGGTCAACAAATAGGTGACACTTGTCATATTAAGTTAAAATGACAGTAGAATAACTTAACTGCTTTGTTTTATGACTTCTTAAAGTTCTTTAAATAATGTCATGAATATTTTAACGTAATTCAAAACATATTTAAAAAAAAGATTGAGAATTTAAAACATATTTGTTTAATTTTAATGACCTCTCACGGCCCACCTGCAGTACCTCGACGGCCCAGCAGGGGGCCGCAGCCCACACTTTGGGAATCACTGCTCTACAGTATGTTAAAAATATGAGGAAAAAACCATTTGCTGCCAAATGGTCTTTATTATAAGACAAAAACAGGTACTTATGGTAGAAATGTTTTTTCCCCCCATTTCAATATTTCAATCCCCCCCCCCGGAGTTGGGGCGCCCCTCCGGCCCTGGGTGACTGCAGCTTTCATCTTCCTCCATGCTTGTTTTAAACATTTGATGATGCAATTGTTAGCGTGACAGAAGCGACAGCCCAGGTTGCCATGTTTGATTGCTTTCCGAAGATACATATTAGGCTCGTTTGTGGTGTATTTCAAATGGGGTTCGCTGGAAACCTAGCCCAGAACAGATTTCCCACACAAAACTGCGTAAATCTCCCGTGTAGTATCTGGCTTGTCAGTGCCTGGCCACTCCCACTCTCTACCTTACCTCCTGTGCCATCTCATGTTGTCTTTCAAGCAGGCAGTGTTGTGGTTGATGGGGATCTGGTGCTGGCATTTGATGCATAAGCCTCTCCAAGGGGGCTTTAAGATGTCATCCCAGTGCCAGTTCAGCTGAAGTCCAGCCTGTTGCTTCATGTTGAATAGTGTCAATATCAAACCAGAACTCAGACAACCACTTATCCCAGTTCTCATGTCGCTCTCCAAAAAAGCATGCCATTGTGGTTTTCAAAGGACAGTTTATTTATTCTGTGAGGTTGGTATGGGGATGGTAGCTGGTCGTCATCTTTTGGATAACCCTTCACACTGGTGAACTGTGGGCCTTGGTCGCAGACAAGGCTGCTCTGGACTGGGGAATATTAAATTATGTCATCAACCAGAAACTGTGGTGGTCAACAAACTCCAGCAAGCAGTAGTAAGAGATGTAAATGATGGCAGCATCAAGAAGAAGGTACAGGAGAAGCTGGACATATACCGAGGGGTGAAAGAAAAAAAATAGAAGAGATGTGGAACGTGAGCAATGGCTGACAAAGAATAGATGAGAGAGGAGGTCTTTATTTTTCTTCATAATATTTCTGTTATAGATTTAATTTCAAAGATGGATGTAGGTGCTGTCAAAGTTCCTGAAAGTGCAACAACACTAATGACCTTTAAGTGAAAGCTACTAAATAGCTGTGGCCCCAGTAGGGCTTATTGTTTATGTATTGAACTTTGCTTTATCCCATAACTTTCCATTTCTGAAAGAAAAGAAAGAGAAAAGATAAATTAAATTACAGTCATTAGGGGCATTCTCTCCTGTCAGCTGTGATTGATGGTTATCAGTTGGTTACTATAAAAAGGTAAAAGGTTCAAAAACATAAACTGCTGCTGAAAAAGTTTTGAAATATTAGGAGGTCAAATTGAGTTCAGTCCACTGTGTTGTTTAATGGTCTGGGTGTGAAATTTTCAACTTAGTATGTTCTCACAAACAAGAAAAAACAAACAAATGACAACTAAAAACACAAGCTTCTGAGATTTTACTTTGTTCAAGCAACACGTGCCCCGCTGATCAGCTCAGGTGAAGTGTCTCTCAAGATACTGTGAGAGAGGTTTCACCAGCTCCTGCTTCTTAATCACCACTTGTCTTAATGATAAGTAGGACAACAGAGCATTCCAGAACAGTTCTGGAGTTTCAGGTGAGTCCTTTTCTGACACACAACTTGTAGAGACACATTCAGCACTGACATAGAAGCAGACCAGGGGTGGAAAGGCCGTGTGCTGCAGTTGCCCAAACAACTTCCTGAGTATAATAAGAGTTTGGTCACATGACTGACTATGTTTGAGCCCCTTCACAAATCCAAAGATCCTGAATAAATTAATATATTAATACACACAAAATGATGTAATCCATTTTAGATCTAAATTTTGAATATTGTTTGTGGTTTAAATGATCTGCACTTATACAGTGCCTGTGCTACTACAGTATGTAGTACTCTGTTTCTACAGTCACACTCCAATAAGCGTATTAGGAGGATGTGGGGTTCAATGTCATCCCCAAGGACATCCATCCACCTTCCCGTTGGCATATGACCTCCTAAATGGTTAGGTCTACTTGTTATGCATGCTTAAACTTAATGATTAGGGTCATAAAAATATGCATCATTCTTGCTCATTTGTTTATATTCATAGAATAATGTTATATCATGTGGAACCTGCCTGACACTACAACCTGCAGATAACGTGTGTTCAAATTTTACATAAGCTGAGAGACTTTTACTTTTTGTACATTTGGACAAACATCCCTATTACACTTTTCTCATTAGACTGAGCTGAAAAACAATAATTACTAGTGAAAATCGTTATAATGTTTATGTAAATACATTTTAAACAAATCTATTTGGCGATTAAAGTCCAAAAACCCATTGTAAACCTTTCTGTGATTGGCATAATGCCTAATTATAATCCACGATGCTTTTCAGTCTGGTGGTACTCAACTGGGTTCTTCACATGCTTTCCGGAAAGGTCCAGCTTTGATCTATTATTGATTTTGCCTAATAGATTCTCTGTTATAATGAAGAAGAAATGCAAATTAGAGGGCAGGGGAAGGTGAGTGGAGGTTTAGTAAGCCTTGACACAGCTGAGACATCATCATGCAAATTAGGTGAGGGGCTTTGACTGAACTGTTTCTGTGAAGATAAAACAAGTATCCAGTCAGTTATGTCTAAATTTTGCAAAGAATGTCACAAGCAGTGGCGGCTGGTCAATAGAGGGCGCTATGGCGCCGCCCCACCTCTCCCCACATCCAAGAACTTAAGTGAAGAAGACTTAATTACTTTGAAATATATACTGTATAGTTTTAAAATGAGTATGGTAATTAATTATCATAGAGTTAGGGAGTAATATCTGTAATCTACAATAAAATATAGATCAAAATATGTTTTATAATGTCTAAAGTCACGGATAGGTCACATGTTTCCGGCTGGGGCGCAGTTTTTTCGTCCATTCACGCTCTATAAGTTGTACATGCGCAGTTCGATCCTCTCAATACAAGAGATAGGAGCTTGGTGGGGTGCACATAACCTGCGCCCTCAGCATTCATTTGAATGGTGCTGCTGTACACTCTGTCAGCCACAGGGAGGCAGCAGAGAGCAACCGGCTCGCGGCACATCTGTCAAAGTGCAGCAGAAGGAGTCCGCAGGAAGAGAGTGTATTTTCACTAGCAAGAATGGAAAAAGAAAACTGTTCAATCATTAAAAGCAACGCCTTTTGAGAGGAGAACATTGCAGGAGAAGTTGAGAGTCAAAGACTCTGGCTTTTTTGGCAAGACATTTTTGGTGTTGTGTATTTATATTTACATACTCTTCAATCAAAATAAAATATGGGGTGAAAATGCAAAGATAACTGCCAAAGATGGCAGCAACTTAACAAATTGTAGCAAAACACTGTCTGTCAGGAAAGACACACTAGAAACTAAGACAAGCATTAAAATGTATCACAAATTATCAAACTGTGAAATGTGACTTCTTGTCTTGTTTCGAATTGAGTTATAATAGTTTGTTTGATATGTACTGGCTGTTCCACAATGATACAGTGTTGCCTGTGGCCAATAACCTTATGAAAAAAGTTTATTTTTTAATATTCTGTCATTTCAAATGGCATGAATAAACAAATTTATTCAAATTTTATACAGTAGCTCCAATTTTTCAGTCTTTACCACTATGGCAGTGTTACTTTATGGCTTTAACCTAAAATATCTTCTTGAAAAAAAAAAGTGTACTTGGTCTATTTCAAGAGAAAACATTTTATTCTATTTTATTATGCTATATTTTATTATAACATGTAGCTCAGCAAAAACAGGCATTGTTTAAATATACATATATTGATATTAATGTACGTATATCGATATTGTACTACATTTACTTCTTGGTTTTTGGTGTAGCCCCCCCCTGGAGAAAAGTGCACCAGCCGCCACTGGTCACAAGATACCAATAAATTCATATCACACAATTATACTCACCAACATATTCATTTTATGCCATTTTTAAAAAGTAAACTCAGAAAAAATATTTTGAAAACAAAGGAAATGACAAAAATCAGATGATGACAGAAATGTTGACAGCTCATCATAATATTAACGAAACTGAGCGGGACACTGCAGTAACAGTGATATAAATGCTTCTCAAGAAGAATTGTGGTCACCTCAAGTGCCAACATCAACTTCTTGTGCTGTCATTGAAGTGGAAAGCTGAGTAAATGGAAAGTGGTGGTGGTGAGTCTGTTGAATCCAAAACAGCCAGGTAAGAAATTTTGATTCAGATCATCAATCACAGCTCTGAGCTGCAAGGAGAGATGCTGCGGTTGGACTGGACAGTTTTCAGCAGGGCTTCTGAGCAGATGTAAAACTGGTTGGTTGAACTTCCTGTTTGGTGCTCTGGGTCAGCTGAGGTAAAGAGGAAGGTGTGTCTCAAGTAGTTTAGATAGAGTGAGGAAAACAGGTGCTGATGTGAAACTGACACTAATCTCCATATAGGTCTCTATAATTAGTTACGCAAAGATTGTCTTCATTTTTGTCTGAAATTCTTTGCTGAACACACAAAACTAAAAACAGATAATCAAGGTGTCATCCTTCCAACATTATTCTGTGATGCCATGTGGACAGCTGTAAAGTTCTACAACTGGGCACACACTGAAACTGGTCTTGAAAAACATTTGCAGATTTTTATTACCGAGAGGATGAGATGTATATTTGAAGAAATCTAACTGGATATCTGTACTTTCTTGAGACAGGTTTATAATATGAGTGTTCAGTTTTTGAAGCTGCATTGTCAGTGCCTCACACGTTTCCTTTCTTGTGCTGCCTCCTGCTGGCAAAAGCCACTGCATGCCACCAAATCAGCTTAATATTGATTCTGAAGGTTTCTGAAATTCTTCTGGAGGGAAAGAAGATTGCTTTAGATTTACATTTGTTTTTCATTACAGCAGCAGGGGCTACTATATCCATCCGTCCATCCACCCACCCATCCATCCATCCATCCATCCATCCATCCACCTGAGTTAACTTCGACTTATCTGGGTTTGAGTCACAGGGGGAAACTCCCCTTTCCCCCCACCTCCCCTAGCCTCCTGGGAGATGTTCCCAGGCCAAGCGTGTCCTGAGTCTGCCTCTTGGCCTTCTCTGAGGGAGACATACATCTCAAATTGCCGCCATATAATGGTAAAGAGGTTTACATGTGTCATGGTCTGGGGCAGCCTTGGCAGCCATTTTGATTTTTTACCTTTTGTTATGTGTCAAGTTGTCGTCACTTCCTGTCTTGTCTACTGTGTTTCCTGTTTTACTTTGAAAGGTCTGTCTTGTCTTAAGTGTTTTCTGCTTTGCTTCCTTCCCCATGTAAACCTGTCTGCACCTGCCTCTCCTTTGTCCCTTCGTCTATTTTAGTCTTCTCATCTCCCCTGTCGGTGCTGGTCCATCTTCTCGTGTCCCATGAGTGTTTTTCTGTTTTCAGCCTGGATTCCTGTTTCGATTACTTTTGTGGATTTTTGGTTTGTTTGGACTTTTTGTTTTACCTGTTGGATTACTTTTGTAGAGTTTTGTTTTGTTTGGACTTTGTTTTTGAAAATAAATATCATTTTTTTGCAGTCTTGCACTTGGGTCCTCCATTTCCACTGCAAAAACCTGACAACATGCCCCAATGATCCTAAGAGCTATGTTTTGCAGGTCAATTGCCCCTGGCAGGATTACTCAAGGCAAATTAGTCCTGACAGGGCCAGATAAATAACAATTCCATAGATTTACATTAGAGGAAACAACACAGAACATGATATTCTCCTTTTAGATGTCAATTACAGCCATTCCCTTTGAACCATCTCCACTGGGACAGGTTTAGCTTTTATGCGATGACTCATACAGGAGCTCTGTTAACCACTATGCCAAACAACCGTGATTGCTGCAGAACTGCTAATAACATTTTGGACTAACAAAATTTCCAATCAACAAAATTTTGGATCCATTTTGTTGCTACTTGTCCAGTTGTCTCTCTGCCTTTGTCAGATGTTTGATTTCTCTGATGAGTATGTTGTTCATTTAATGCTTATCCACTGGCGTCCAGAGACAGCCTCATTTACATCAATTGATACTGCCTCCTTCAAATCATAGTTGAATCCAGAAGAACCAGACAAATTGTTTGTATCGAAAAGAAAAAGGAACTCTGACGTTGCAAAAGGGTTTTTGTTAATGGGCAGAAATAATGCTATCAGAGAGCTGAAATTAAGCTCAGATGATGAAAAGAAACCTTCAAGGGTGTTATTGTTAATAAAGTTTAAGGGATTATTGTTTTTGATGCTTTTTTAGGTTTTTGTGATATTCTTTTTTTTTCCGATTTCGCTTTTTTTGTGATTCTTTTTCTGGTTAAAAAGAAAGAAAGTTTATATGCATTTATTTTTGGAAGATATTTTGAAATCTGTACAATAATGATTCAGTGATCTACACCAGACAGCTGAAGCAGATTAAAGTATTCAGGTCACATGCTGATATTTAGATAGCTGGATACCTTTTTGTGGTACCTTTTTTTTTTTAAAGGCCTTTTCCATTTCAATAATGGTTTCTTCCCTCAGCAGCTGGGTCGCACACCATCATTACTTTCTCTTCAGTGACAATCAAGGCATGTTGTATGTGACAGCAGGTGAACAGGATCATATTTTCAGTTTCAGTGGAAAATGAAATATGATTTGGGTTTATTTGCATCTTGGTCCTGTTCTCTGCTGACAGTGTTCTAGTATCCCTTCACATAATAGCTGTGAGAGTTATCAGTACAGATGAGGAGTATTCACAAAAAGCAGACTGTGTTCGCTCAAAAAAAAAAAAAAAATCTGCTGTTTGGAAGAAATGTTGCCATGATAAACTGATGAATATTCCCCAAAGCGCCTTTTCTTTTTCTAAGAATGCAGAGCAAATGAGAAGATTTAAGATGAGTCACAACTTTAACAACTATATAGAAACTTTCTTCCATGCCAGCTGTTGCCAGGTGTGCTGAGGATTAAATTATGTTATTATTTGTTGTAGTTGTGGTATTATTATATTAAATATATACCTCTTGTATCTAATAATCCTTATGATAACATTCATAATAACATTCCTTAAAATGATAATTCATTAAATAACATAACTGTGTATATATTTTTCTATTACCGTTCAGAGTTCCAAGCAATTGTGCTTGCAGTACTGCCACTGCAGATGAAAGGAGACAGATAATGACCTTTGAAAACAAAATATGTTGACAGAATTTCAACAAAGGGAGTTGTTGTAATGCTATGTAGTTACAGTACAACAGCTCGCAGCAGCCAGTTTTGGGAGGTGGGGATGTCCTCTCCACTTTACTCAACCCCCCCCCCCCCTTTACTCCTGATCCGGTCCTGTGAAGTCACGGTGCCCTGAAAGTTTGACCAGCTCGCTGAATTAGAAATTTTCATATCTAAGCTACATCAAACAAAGTGAAAAGGTTATATGTCAACCACCCAAATAAATGCTTTTTAAGCACACAAAAAGTGAATGATGCCCCCTTTAAAAATGATTCTCTCCTTACCTGTGAGGAGAAGTACCCAGTGAAACTACACAGTGTGGAAAAGTCATTGTTTATTCAGTTGCAGTTAGAAACTCAGCGTCTGAAGGGGAGCACTCAGGATTTTGTTGTTAAATATTTATGACTATGATAATGTGAGAGACTTTAGAGACCTCGATTTCTCCTGTTAAAGGCTGCATGCTTGGCAAACAAACCCGTAATAACTGAGGAGCGGAGAGCCTTAACCCTCACCCCAGCAGACAGAGACCCCTTATTCATTCAAGGCTCAGTCTCAGAGATAAGGACACCTGTGCATCTGCGGCTGCTGCTCTGTGTGGCCGTTGGGCCTCCTCTGTATCTGAAGGAGTTCAAGCCCCGTCCGAACTGTCAATCACAACCTTAGTCACAAATTATTATTTTTTTTCTATATTGTCTTTTTAGATAATTTAGGTTAAACTCCTGACCCAACTGAATGAGGTATATTAGCTGGGGCCCCTGAAGAGTCCCAGGCAGTCCTGCATATACAGCCAGAGGTCACAGAAATACAGATTTTGTCCCTGCAGCCACTCAAACGCATTTTTCTACTGCCTCGCCTCACATTAAACAGGCGAAAAGGAATGAATAGCTGCAGGGGTGGATTGTGAGCGAAGCGGGAAACACCCATCAGTCCCCTGCAAGTCTCAACTGAGAGGAGACCAATGAGCAAAGCCGCTCAAGACAGCTGAAGTGAGCCACAGCCAGGCAGGAAGAGAGGAAAATTTCCCTCCAAA
The DNA here is from genome assembly GCA_018398805.1 of Hirundichthys speculiger. Lineage (NCBI taxonomy): Eukaryota > Metazoa > Chordata > Actinopteri > Beloniformes > Exocoetidae > Hirundichthys > Hirundichthys speculiger. The sequence continues at coordinate 1,395,962 of JAGFBZ010002829.1, forward strand.
TCAAAATAAAAACGTTTCCATTCAAGCAACGTAATACCCAAACATGAAACATTAGAGAATACTTCCTCTAACAGTACTGTAGAAAAAAGGCTGTGTGAAATGAATGGTTGATAACAATACAAATTTAATTAAATGTTGACTTTATTCAATGTTTCCAAAATAAATGAAGAGTCCAAAACAAAAATGTAATGGCAACCACGGTGCTGTTGGCCCAAATTTATGAAAACATCCACGGCTGTAAGAATGTTTACTTATACTTTTGTCTTTGCGTTAAGAAAAAAATGGTCAATGAATGCTTACCAGCAAGTGCTTGTTGCAATAAAAAAAAAAAAAAGGAAAGAAGAAACTTACATTTTAAACCTGGTTTTTCTATTCATAGTCTTGTAGTATAGTTAGAGTTAGAGTCAGTTAGTTGTCATATAAGAGCTTAAAATTCGGAGATGTCAGTTTTGCTGCTCTGTAAGTGACTACTTATTGAAATGGACCCAAGAAAAACACCTGCTCAGGAAAAAAAAAAAAAGCAGAATTGTTTTCACAAGGAATGCCAAATGAACTGCGGGGTTTTATTTTGAAATTTCCAGTCGGCTCTCCCGTGCGTCACTCGGTCTAACTTGGCTCCAGGTCGACAGCGGAGAGTTGTTGAGGGGGAGATTCGCTTTGTGGACTTAAGAACCTGTCACCGAGCTGTCCGGAGGAGAGCTGCACAGCCTGGCAACGCATGGTCTGAGAAGGTAAACCGCACTTCACTCACACACTGCGCAAATCCGCAAATCCAGCCCTTAGAGCCGCAAACCTTTTCTGTCCACCCCACAGCGCCCCACGCGCAGTTGTGCCGCTGATGGCGCACCGTGCACATCTCACCTGTGCTCATTTCAATTAAGGAAAAACTTCCAGCGCTTTCATTTATTCGACCAAAACAAGTGGTTCGACACTAATTTATATCTGATACGATACTTCATAGTTTTGCTCTGCGTGCTTTGAGTGCGTAATAACAGATTCTGTTGTTATACGTAACGCGGGTGATCCGGTAGACGCGTGGCCGCACTCTGCAAGGAATCATAAGTCCTCTGAGGGGGGTGATTGCTCTGGTGGGACAAAAACACAATTCTGTTTTTGTCACCGGCCCACATTGCTTTGATACCAGTATTGTGAAAAGGACAAGTTGTTGCCTGAAAGCCAGTTTATCAGTTGTCTGAAAATTGCTTGACGTAAAAAAGGTGGCTGCAGCCGAATGAACGATGCACGAACTTCAAATGAACGTTTCTAATTTCTTGATCCGTTTGAAAGGGAAGCTTTGTTTTCTATCCCACTGCCATGAGTCACTCGTCTGATAAAGTGAGACCAGGGCACCCTCGGGTGACAGCTGCAGCCCGCCTCCGGCGCCCTGGACTAACGGGCTTCATGCTTTACGCGGCTCATTCCGCAGCACCTCACCTCACCTTGCCACTTCATGTCACGGATTTTCTCGGAGAAAAAGTGAATGTAAAAACTTCTATTAAGTCCACAGCCCCTGTGCAAAACCATAAAGCTCAGATATATTTGTGCCCTGGAGTTTTTGCAGCTAAATCTCACCACTTTTTGCGACTCTAAGGCTCAGCATTCTCTCATTTTTCACTGGATTAGATTGAAATTGTGCCGAACAACGAAGAAATCACGAGTATTATCTGCAGCCAAACAAAATGTTTTTTTAAAAAATGCACATACTTGCACAGATTTTGTGCCTAATTTTCACTTTTTTTGCCACCACATATTGAGATAGTCAAACATGAAAATTTAAAATTATTCTCCCAGATTAAGAAATCATTAAAATCATTAGGTATTTTTTTTTTTACTAAACTTACTTTAAAGTATACACATTTTGCTGTTCTTTTACAAGGTGCCATGATTATGTGAGGTCTTAAAATATCTAAGACATGATTTGCTCTAAATCCCGCAGAGATCCAGTACAACAGCGCCCTACTCAGCCACGTCTTTACAGCTTTGTTCACAGCAGCTGGTTTTAGGAGGTGAAAGCAGACACTGGACTTCACTCCACTCTCTTCTGCAGGGTGTGGCTCTGTTTAAAATTAGTATTACAGATTTACACAGCCCACTTCTTAGGTACAGTACATGCATCATGAGTTGAAGTCAGAGATGAGGATGATGAAGCTGGAATAATTCCACCCTGATCTGGGACTGTGATGTCACAGAACTCTGCAAATCTGAACACCTCTTGTCAGACTTAGACTGCCCCAAGAGAAGTGTCAAGATTGTGTGATGTTGGAGTTTTTGAGTTTTTAGTTACTCAAAAATCCCACATTTAAACAGATGATCTTGATTTCTGTTCAAATATATAAAATGAATGAATAAACAAATACAGTAAACAATGAGTTGGAGTGGCTACCAAATAAAAACTGACATAAACGACACCTGTCACTTTGATCATGGTCGTGTAGCTCTAAAAACATTTATCTGGTGAGCTGTTCAGATTTGGAGGGTACTGTGACATCACAGACCCGCCGATATATCTGGCTTCCTCATCTATATCTTTATCCAGTTTCACATTGTTCTGCGTTTGCTGCACTTCAAACATGGCCAGCACAAAGCAATTCAAAAGAAGCACACCTCACTGGTAGGAAGGATGGGGGGGTGGAGCTGAGTGGAGTGGCTCGCTTCATCCATTAAATGTGACTGCTGTGAGCAGACCTAGTTTAAAAAAAAGGGGGCTTTGGTACTTTATCTGTGTGGTATTTATAAAAGAGCAAGCCACACGCATTAAAGAGATTGTGTCAACTTAAAAAAAACAAAACAAAACAAAACAAACAAAAAAAAAAACACATCATAATATGTTTCCTTTAGGAACAAGCTAATATGACTTGTTTTAAAATACTGAAACAATGTCTTGAGCTCGTAATGAAACATCTAACATGACTCCAAACACCCAAATACATGGTGTCAGCCACAGAAAAAAGTCAATATTTTCATAAGTTGTCTTTATTTTTTTGTCATCGTGAGAATCAGACTCTCACTAAATTCCTATCAGTCATAAAACAGCTCTCCCATAAATTATTTAAAAAGAAACGTCTTAACCTTCTTTTCTTTATCATAATTCGAGTCACGCTTTGAGAGTGTTGTCAAAAGGCTTTTAATTCTACTTGGTGTGTTATTTGGGTAATGGTGTACTGGACTGTATTACATGCAATTATATTCATTATATTCACATACATGATTCATTTTCAGCCAGGTTTAAGTGCATTTATATTTCATCATAACCTATGATACCATAATTAGTGGATGTCATGTGGATAATTTAAGACCTTTGCCCCCCTCTTCTCTTTCTGACCTTTCTCTGTCTCCCATTGGTCCTTGCCTGTCTTCCCTCCATTCTTCTCTTCCTCTTGTCTCCTTTTCTTCCACCCTGTCCTCCTCCTGCACCCCTTCCACTCTCAGGTCTGCCGTGTCCTCCGGTCTGCTGTTATCAGGATGCAGTTCTCAGTCAGACTGGGCCCCTGCCTGCTGGGCTTTGCTCTCATCACCTTGTTCCCTCACGCAGCACAAGGCCAAGGTAAGTACCTCTGCTCACTGGCTTGCTTCTTGAGGACCAGCAAGGTCAGTAGCTGCTTTGCCACAAAGGAGCGAATGTGGCTAAGCAGAGGTGTTTTTAAAAAATACCAGGGGGACAAATCATAAGTCATGGCAGACATTTCAAATCCAGCCCTGAACTGTGAGGATGTGTAGCGGTCTAAAACTCCTCCACCCTAATACTTGAACGAGGATTACTGTGATTTTGTCATAGCTTTGCGAGCTCATGTAGCCCAGTGATTCTTCAACGCAGATTTATTCAAGAGTGGCATCCTGGGGTTAAACAGGGCTGAGTGTACTGCTGCAGAGATAAACAGTGCATCCAAGGGCTTCCACTTGTGGTGCCAAGCAGGAAGTTGTAGGTGCTTACATTATGATATCTGACCTGGCCAGCCGGGGATTTTCCTGTCAGCACCAAACAAAACTGAACTGTCAAGATTCCACAGAGTAAAGAGTAACGACTCCAAGGGGGGCCAGAAATTCTTCATAAATGATCATTATGTTAAAGATTTCAAGTCATTTCTGGCTCGGTAAACCCGTGTGGCCCTCTTGGGGAATGCAGCTGAGACACCTGCCTTTTAATGAGCAGGTAACACATCAGAATTTCACTGTGACATGTTTGATGTGCAGCTGTGCTCTGAAGAAACAGTTTATTTCTGTTTCATTTATCTTTTTTTAGTTTGCTTTGAATTTAATGTGTCTTCCAAAGTTAAAAAAGAAGAAGCCACAAAGCCACAGCTCTTATGAAGAAATGTGCCGCACCATCTGTGGCACATTCTTTCACCTCTGTAATTTCTCTTCACATGTTTGAAACCTGTTGATTTATTTCAAGCGAGCCTAAAAGGTGAATTCTAATTACAGATGTTTATAACTCAGGATACACACGGGGAATATGTTATCTTTTAACAACTTACGGAGCATTCATGTCTTTTATTAGTGTCTCTGCAAGATAAGAGCAGTTCAGCTCGCTTAATTAAACTTTTCTGCCCTTTTCTTTTGTCATGAGCTTACACATCCAGCTCCTTTTAACTCATTTAACTTAAACTGCAATTAATGTACAACCTCACTCATGACTTGATTAGTCTGAGAAGAGTCTCCTTAACAACATTATCACATTGAATGCTAAACACCGCCTTTCTAAAAACCTTTTCTCCTGGAGTTTCCTGATGTATCCTCAGGCAGCTGAGTTTACTTTTCCTCATTGCACAGACGTCCTGACCATAGATCTCAGCTCTGATGACCATAACTAACTTGTTGGGTGTCACGTGTGGTATGAAGAGCCAAGAGAGAGAAAAAAAAAAGTTCTTTTGCCTTGATCTAGTGCGGCTCTTGACCGCGCCCAAATTCGTCTTGTGTTGGATATCTCTCAAAGGTTGTTGACAGGGGTTGAACTTGAAACAGGACTGAACCTGTTGCAAGCGAAAGCCTGCTGACATAGTTACATAAACCGCATACTGAATACATGTGCCGATGCTTTACCATATCATAAAAGAAAATCAGGGGTGTGAATGGCGCCCCTGTGTGATTTAATAGATGGATGGCTTCTTCACCACAAGACTTTCAGACTGAGAGAGGTCACTGCTGGGTCTGGATCTGTTTTCTGACATTTGTGTACTGCTTTTTGCCACAATCCTGCTGCTATCGTATGTAAGCATGTCTCTGCAGACCCATCGTTAATTAGATTATATTTGACAAATGTATGCGCTCTCGTGTTGTGGCATATTATTATAAATTTAGCAGAAACTTATTAGCGGATTTGCTTGCTAAGAAAACGATTAAAGAAAGAAAAAAAAAAAGCAACCACTCACTGTAACTGGATTATCTTTGTATGAGATAGAATGGCATAATAACAAGAAATTGGTTTGATTTTCCATGAGTTATACCCTTGATTAATTGTCTAAAGCAGTATGAAGGATTTTTTTTTTCACATGAATATATCGGATCCAGTTTCTTTTGAGGGAATATTTAATTACTTTTAGATAACATCATCTAGCCCTCACAGCCCCCTACTATTTGGCACCCAGAGTTATTTTGGACTCCCATCCCAGTTGTCTCCTACGACAACTGTGTATCGCTTTACGGCACTACGTCACACATCGACAGCTATGGCGCTAGCTCACGGAGCTACGTTGGACGTCGTGGCAGGAGCAACTGAAAGTAATAATGGAAGAGAAAATGAAAGCGTGACCAAGGACAAGCCCAGACAAGGCGAGATCTCAGATGATGAGGAAAAAGCAGCTCAACCTCCACTCCAACTGGGGGACCCCATGAGTTAAAAGCTTAATTTGCTCTGCTTAAATCATTTGAAGTGCAGTTTTTTTTTTTTTTTTAAATGGACATGTGAATAAAATACAGTGACCAAAGCCATAAATTAAATAATAACAGTTGCCAGTGCTTTCATTCTGTTGAACCATCCAATAATAGCTGATCATTTCAACTCTAACTGAAAGGATGTTGACCTTCCAGTTAGTCAGCACAGATAATTAGCCATGTGAACTTGTGCAAAAGAATAACTCTATCACACAATGAAGGCAGTTGCTAGGTTTTGGCCAGAATACCAGAAAACCGAAAGCCAACCGCTGCATTCCTCAATTAAAGCCATAGTGTGCTATCCTGGGTTACGGCGGCGACCCAAAAGGAGATGAGGAACTTACAAGCAGCCTGGACGCTTTCCACCAAGACGGTCGTCATTTCTGTGGCTCTTTGTTTTTCTGTGGAGTGAGACAATGTGAGAGGTATTTCAGCAGAATGATGCTGGAACATGGACGCCTGAAAGACACGTAGATAAATGTCAGTCTGATCTGTGAGTTCGAGCGTTTGGCCCCAAGAATCCAAAGAAACGCAACAAAGAAGGCGTCTTCTTTATTTTGTTGTTCTTGTTTGCTCAGTTTCTTTGTGCAATAAGTGAGTTAGGGCTGTTATTAAGTGATTACTTAGTCTCTCTTAGATCACTGTCTAACCCAACATCTGTCACTGAATCACTGTTTCTGTTCTGTGGTGCTTTTTTTTTTTTTTTGACAAATTGTGTTGTGAATGCATTCCATTAGTCTATCATAGTTTAAAGTAAAAATGTCCTCACAGATTTATAAAGTCCATTTACAGTTTATCTTCATTGATCTATTCAAAGATATCATAACATATATACATATGTTATAATTAAATAACGAAATAACAAAATGACAATTTTGGATAATCTGAAATTAGGAAATTTTTAAAATTGCATACATACATATATATATATATATATATATATATATATATATATATATATATATATATATATATATACAAGACAGGGGAAAGTGAGAGGAATATGAACAAAGATCGACACTCATCTGTGATGGGATTCCAGTAAGTACAATCAAAAGTCATGGAAAGAAGACAGAAAATCTGAAACCGCTAAGTTTTTGAAAAAAATAAAAATCACATAAGATATTTTTTTTTCATCTTTTAAAATCTTGCCACAGAAAGATTGCACACTAATTTGCTCAGGAAGTAATGCCAGCACCCAACCCACCCCCGTTGTTGGTAAAGCTGTTAAAGAGCCTTTCCTCCTGACCCTACAGTGCCAGGTGTGGCGAAAGGAAATGCAGTTTCCAATGTTGCAATTACGCTGTTCTGCAATAATGATTTATTGATGCTGTAAATGCTCACTTAGTGTCTTTAAGAGAATCTTCTCTTGGAGTCTTTTGTAAAACACACCCATGTCAAAGGTTTTCGCTCACGGATATGTTTTGTCTTCTGTACTGAGCTCTGTGCTGTCTCTTCCTCCGATACAACCCCTCTTTCCATCTGATGTCTCCCTTCTAGCCATTTGAAAATGTCCACATGTATTACACATCAGCTGGTCCTACCAGGTTTCAGAATTAATTAAATGCAACCCCAGAATAACATTAATATATGATGTGTTAGTGTGACATTATCTATTTAATAGAAGCTAAGACAAATGCAGAGGCATTGAGTTAAAAAAAAGTATATATATATATATATATATATATATATATATATATATATATATATATATATATATATATATATATATATGTATATGTATGTATTTGTGTTGGAATTAAGAAGGTTAGAGTTCGGTAGCAGCAAGGTGCTGCTAATTAAATACATTCCATTTACTGATCATGAGCAGGTGTGAGTGCCTCCATAAAAGGAAATCTTTTGGCAGTTTGCTGGTCTGGATCATTAAGTTCACAATGCCAAGGGAGGAAATACCTCACCAATGATCATTGAGGAAAAGGTTATATGACAATAAGTGAGAAAGCTTACTCGCAAATGAAAACATTCAAGACAGTTGCTGATCTTCCGAGGTGCCGAGGTGGATGTCCAACCAGGTTCACCCCAGGTGTGCAGTTGCTCACAGAAAATGCAAGAAATCCAAGAGCTACAGTTCAGATTCTACAGACCTCAGTGAGCATGTCAAATGTTCATTAAAATTAGAAAAAGAGTGCACAAGCATAGCTTATGTGGAGGGTTGCCAGGAGAAGACATCTGAGCGAACCGCCTGTTGCATCTGAACAAGCCAGAAGTATCCTGGAACACTGCCTTTCGAACAGACGAGGTCTAGGAGGTGATAGTTGGCCATAATGAACAGTGTCATGTTTGGATAAAATCAAACACCTCATACCCACTGTCAAGCACAGCGGTGGAGACATGATGGTTTGAGGTTGTTTTGCTGGACAGTCAACAATGAACTCTTTTGCATACTAAAATCTTGGATTAAATGTGAGTCCATCTGTCTGACAGTTAAAACTTGGCTGAAACAGGACACTGAGCCTCAGCACATCATTAAATCTACATCAGAATGGCTGAAAAAGAAGAAAATTACAACAAAACAAAACAAAGATGTTGCAGTTGTCCACTTATGGTCCAGCACTCAGAGTTAAATGCTGTGGAGACTTAAAGAAAGCTGTCTATAAATGCCTGCAAATCTTAATGAAGTGGATCAATGCTCTAAAGAAAAGTACTTCTACAACAATGTGAAAGATTTATAAAGTCATACAAAATCGTAATTGCATCCATTGATTTATTGAATTGATGGATGTTTGAAGTTTTTAAAATCCTTTTTTTTGTTAAATAAATAATGATACAATATAATACGCCATTTGCCATTATTCATCTGATGGTGTATTTTAGTTAATTGTAAGACCCGGCAAGGACCAGATTCTTTTTATGTGCCAATACATAAAACCTTAGAAATTAAACTTTTCCAAGTGACGCTCATTTAAAATGCACACAAATCTGTGCACTTCTGAACTGATGCACAATTCACGGTGGGCGTGACGGACACTTGGCCCTGCTGTTTGCTCAACATTCTCGATGAAAAATAGATGAGGATTTAGTTCCCGTCTCTGCTGGCAAGGTCTTTTTTGTCTTCAGCAGGCTATCTGCTCACTATGTGATACATGTCTCTGTGTGTGAATGCAGTCTCGCAGAGAAAATCCAAGGCTTTCTGTGAGTGTGACTATATGTGTATGAGTGTATGGGATGTGTGTGTATGCGTGTGAGATGCTGCAAAGGAACCAGCAAGTTTCTCAGGAGGTGAGAGGAAAAAACAGCCACCAAACATTGAGATTTTTTTTTTTTGTTATTGTTGTCTGTGTGAACATCAGAATATATTTACTTCCAGCTGCGGACAAAAACATACATAATTCATGTAGACAAATGCAGATATGACAGTCACCTGCACAGGAACGCCGCGCAGTTCAGCTATCTACTACAAACAGAAACGTGCAAATTCTGCATTTTGAATCACTTGGGATTTGAGCCGCTCTCTTCAGGCAAGAGAGCATCCTTTTGTTTCCGAGACAGAGAGCTAAATCCTGAGCCGAAATCCCGCGCAGCCCTCATTCTTATCCGCAGGTTGGTGAGACAATTGGTACAGTATTCCTTATGTTTGTTTGTATATATTTGCCTGCTGTTGAATCCGTGACTTCTCATCTTCTCCAGTGAAATTAGGATTATCCTTCCAGTGCTGAACTCAAGTTTCTTTGCATACCTACATGAGCACTTTTCAGTTGTTGGTAAGCTGCAAAAAGAAAAGGAGGTTCACTCAAAACTCTGCAGAGATTTGCAGTGATGGGTAGTAGCAGCTTGACTTAATCATGTTGTAGAGAAAGATGCAGATTTGAAGGACACCATGACTTTCTCTTCACATTAAAACAGTCTGCAGAGGCCTTGAAATGGAAGTGAGGATTAAAAAAAGTGAAATCTATCAAGTTTTGCACGTGATCCGAATAAACTATCTGTCCTGTTTTCATGACTTCACAATACGTCAAAAAAAAAAGAAAAATATTTTGCAGGGATAAGACTTAGCACCTTTTTTAAATGTTTTTTTCCTCCAATGAAAAAATGAAATGTTTTTATTACATGATTTTTGTTTTTAATTTTTTGCCAGCAGTAGAGAAAAATATATTTGTCTTAAATTCAGATTTTAATATGAAGTTAGTCTTTAATTTTTTTCTTATATACTACATTTTTCTTCTTTTTTTTTGAGGTGGTGGTGAAAAAGTTTTTCAGGAGGTAGAAATTTTGTCCTTTTGTCTGGCATGTCACCTCCCCCCAACTTTTCTGAAAAAAAAAAAGGAACTTAACTTCCCTTTAATGGCCTCTATTTTTTTTCATCTTTACATTAAACAATCACTTAGGTGACAAGCATAGAAACAGTTTTTTAAATGTTACATCAGTAGTAAACTATTGTATTTTCTTCTAAAAGACACACAGCCCTGTAGGATTTGTAAAAGTTTTTTTTTCCTTTTTCCGTTCTCGTTTTGTTGTTTTGGGTGAACCATCCTTCTCAGCCTCTTAGGTATTTGGCTCCTGTGCGTCAGAGCAGCACGAGGCATCAATCAGTGCGTAGGTATTTAAAGAAGTTGGAAGCAGCAGACTGTTTACCCCGTCATGAAGACACAAACACAGAAGAGTTTGTGGGTTTCATATCTTATTTTCTACCCTTCAGCCTTCTTTTTTTTTCTTTTTTTTTGGAGTGAATTAAAGTAAACTAGGGGATGTGTTGCGTCTTGATACATATTTATTATGTGGGATTTGGCTCTGCTGGTGTGGAAATGATAGGGTGGTTGTTGACCCTGGAAATGTGGTTCCTGTCATTGTGCTGCTTTACAATAGCCTTATTCCTGTGTTTGAGCATCTGTCCCTGTGAAAACTCAGCACCACTGTGTAGAATCTTGTGAAATATGATTATTTTTGGGGAAAAAAATCCCCTGGCACAGTGTTGGTGAATTTTCTGTAGGTTTTTACACAGGTAGAGGCACATTGTAAACTGTTTGGGAGATTGTGCAGCTCATTGGATTGAAGAACTCTGTGATCTATCTATTCCAGTGTCTTTCCCTTTGTTTTTTCCTCCCTAAAGTTAAAAAGAAGTCACATTCACTCCTTTTCAGTCTCCTCTTCTCACCTCTTATGAATTACAGAGCACACAAACTGAAAAAAGGCAAGAAAAAAAAAACCCAAGAAAAACTGAAGGAAGGAAAATGGGATCAGGACAGGGAGGGTTGATATTTATACATATGGAGAATGAGAGGTGGATGAGGAGAAAGATGGTACGAGAGTGTACAGATGAGAAAACAAATGAATATAAGGAAGGATAGAGTGTTGTGAGAGGTGGGGGGTAGGCCTCAAGGCAGCTGACAAGGCCAACAGCTAATCAGGATGAGAGCAGAAGCATTGCTTTGATGCAAACGGTAAGTGGAACACAGGCGAAGGCCTGTCGTACCCCACAGAGACGAGCACAATGTGCACTGATCAGTGAGGAGGAGGAAGAGGAGGAAGAGGAGCAGAATGAGACTTTTGGGCTTTTTAATGTGACATCTGTGCAGGCTAATTTCACTTATTTGTATCCTCCTCTGGATGAGATACAGTCTGTCCCTTTTTTCATTTTTGTTTCTTCCCTTTTCTAACCGGTTGAAAACAGCCAGTTTCTACGCCGCCATAACTCTGGAGGGACTTCAGTCTAATCTTAACGCTTTCTCACTTGTGTATTGTGCTCAGCGGCTCAGTGAGCGTATTGAACTAAAAACAGAAGGAGAGCAGATTCTGTGTTGGGGGAAATAAAATACAGCGAGATGAGATGGGAATCATTTGTTAAGGGAAAAAAAAATCACATATTTATTGGAAAATGTTGTATCCTTCATTCAGAATTCTCAAGTGAGAAGTGATACACAAGAAAGTTGAACTCCATCCATTGTTATGGACATAATCCATTAATATACACTAACGACAACTGGAGTCTTTTTCAACTTTTAACCAAAAAAAACTATTAGATACATGGATTGTGCATGACAAGGTTTGTGATTGACATTTTCTTGGATACATATAAGTGCAGAATGTTTCAAATTGGTTGATATTTGGTAATGCAGATTGTTTTGCACTTTTTTTCTGTCTAGTTTCATCACCACGGAGGTTTCGTGTGAAAGTCCTGAGTCCCACCAACCTGGATGTGTCATGGAGAGAACCAAAAGGAGAGTTTGAAAGCTACAAGGTCATTTATACCACAGACCCAGGTGAGTTTCAGCGGCGATGTAGAACAATGTTCCCTCTACAGATGGTTATGGAGTTTATTTGTACATGGCACATCAGATACCTTCACCTCTAATCAGGGGGCCAGCAGGTTATGCCCCCATCCAAGCAGCTTGTTTTCACAGTGAGGACTCTCATAATGCCTCAAAATTAAGTTGAGTAGTAATTTAGCCTGATTAGCTCCAGCTCAAGGACCTCTTCCACATTTGCACTTTTGTTTAGGACCTTTTGTAATAACAATGATAAATTTACCTGCATAGCATGAAGCAAAACCATTTTGTCAAAGTCATTTACAGAAACACAATAATAACATAAGCATGCAGAGAAAATAATAGGAAACTGAATAGAAAATCCCGCTTGACTGTTAATGCAACGCTAACGAGGAACAGGGAGACAAACAGGCTTGGGGAAACATGAATAAAACACAAATTATCATAGTCTTATTGTCTGTTGAAAAGAAACTGACTCCACAGATGGTGAAGATTTTCCCCCCTCCTTAATTTTATATCTTTTCATTTACCTAATTTTGTTGTAATAATCAAGAACAAGCTTGGCAAAAGTGAAGCTGCTTCACATTTTTGCTCCATCAGTAATTTTTGTACATAATATTAAGACTACAAAAGAACAAGAAACAAGCAAGTTTAACCCAAGCAGCAAAAAAAGAAAATAAAAAATTGTTGGCACTGTTTGTGGGGACCTCTAGTTACCTCCACCAAGGAAGTTATGTTTTTGCCAGCATTTATCTGTCTGTTTGTTTGTCTGTGTTCAGGATAACTCAAAAAGTTATCGATGGATTTTGATGAAATTTTCAGGATTTGTCGGAAATGTAAAAAGGAAGAGCGCTCTCCGAGTGCTTTTCTAGTTTAATCTTGATTACTTCAGGAAAATTTGGCAAAGGAATTTGCTCTTTTTTCCTGTACAGTCCTGCCTGGTGTTCGCACAGCTCCACTCATTCACACCCGATAGCTGAGTGATCAATTCGGTGCGACAGGTTGGTTGTCTAATGGCTTGTGGAAGGGCCCTTCAACTAATAATTGCTGCTGAAAAATCCCCCTCACCTCCTGTGGTTTAGTGTCGCACACAGACAAGGCAGATGTTTGTTTAATATAAAAACAGAATGCACGCTAATATAGCTGATTTCTGTCCGCAAGCCTGGCAATCTTACTGGGATATGTTTTATGCTGGTGGTGGTGGTGGTGGTGGGGGATCTAGTTATGCACAGAGAAGTGTAACAGTTAAAGCTTTTTTTCCCTAGGGGGAACAAATCAACTTCTTTTTTCATGTGGCTTTCACTAGCATGCCAACTCATGATTCACTCTGCAGGAAAAGAGACACACATAACCACTGACAAGATATCCCAGAACTGATAATGCGTCTATGTTCGTTCCCACTGTGGAAACCTGTGGTTGACTGCAGCAAGAAACTGTTGATAAAGGCTGCACTTGATAGGTTTTCCTGTAAAAACACATGATATAATTATCAAATATTTAACAGCCCTCTGAACATTGATTTAAAAGACATCGGTTCCACTCTTATCTTAAAACCATCTCCTCTAAAACCTGACTGTGACCTGTTTTAACCAATGAGGGCAGATTAAATACAGGACAAAACCCATCCTGTGTTTTATTGGACCGCACCTTCGGCTTTAATCACAGCATCCTTTCATATTGTCATTATTTTGATGAGCATATGTAATGTCACAGTTTATTACCATCCAGAGTTGCATTGGTTTTTCACCATAATCTTGTATTGGTGGTGGAAGACCTGGACCAGCATTCAATTGTCACCAGCTCATCCTGAACATTATCAGTGGGGTAAAGAACTGGGGTAACAAAGGATTATTTCAGTATACAGTGGTACCTCTACTTACAAACGTCTCTACATATGGAATTTTCAGGTTACGAAACGCCTTAATGGGAAAATATTGCCTCTTGTTACGAAAGAAATTTCAGGATACGAAAGGCAAAAATACAGTAGCGCTGCTACTCGCAGCTCCCAGAGTTTACCGAACATAAACATACTTGTCGGCTCTGTATCTCGGTTTGAAAGCGGTGCATCCGAGCTGCTCTGCCATTGGCTATCACTTAGCATCTTCCTGGCATCCCATTGGCTAGGAGGGCCCCTTGTCTGTATGAGCGTAACCCAGCAACCAAGGTAAACGAATAATTTTTACCTCCGCCAAGGAGGTTATGTTTTTGCAGGCGTTTATCTGTCTGTGTTCAAGATAACTCAAAAAGTTATGGATGGATTTTCATAAAATTTTCTGGAGTTGTCGGAAATATGAAAAGGAAGAACTGATTTCATTTTGGGTGTGATCCGGAAGAAAAACCTGGAATCTGGATGACTTTCAAATTTTCAATAATTGTTGCGCTTGGTGGAGTTCTGCATCCTCCGAGTGCTTTTCTAGTTCTAATATGTATTTCTTACAGGTTTTTGTGTCATTTCATGTTTTATTTATAACTTATTTTAAAAAATTATATTCGAAATTTGGGGGCTTGGAACGGATTAGAGGGTTAACATGGAAAACGCGTCTCTACTTACGTTAATTTTCCAGTTACGAAACTACTTCCAGAACCAATTAATTTTGTAAAGAGGAGGTACAACTGTATTCCTAAAAATGCCTAGAATGGAGTCACAAGAATAGATACGTCAATTTCACAAATTTGAAACTAGATATTAGACCATTTTAAAAATAAATCAAGTACCGTAATAGCAATGAAAAGAAGCCAAATCAAGTTCAGACAAACCTGGCAAATTCAGAACAAGTTTAGGCTCAGATGACCCTGACAATCAATGGTCATCTGAGAGGTTTTACTTAAAGTTGGCTTCTCATTTCATTTTGGCCAAACCTTCATAATTCATTCATCCTTCATTCTAACGTGTATTCCTTACAGGTTTTTATGTCATTTCATGTACTATTGATAATTTATTTAAAAAATTATGTTTGAATTTTGGGGGCTTTGAACGGACTAGGGCATTTACATGGAAAACGCATCTCTACTTAAGAAATTTTCAGGTTATGAAACCAATATATTTCGTAAGTAGAGGTACTACTGTACTTGATTAGAAATGCTTTGCGTATACCCATGTAGCCATTATCATTAAGTGATTACCATTAACCTTTAATAAAAGTTAGAAATTACAGTTCTGTTTGTGCATGTGCATTCGGGCAGGACACAACTTGTCAGCTATATATTCTTCAGTACTGTGGCACAAAATAATGCTCTAAAACAGAAGTGAATGACTTTCATAAAGGCAATAAGCCCCAAGAAGCTGTTCTCTCTTTCTTGTTTCATTGATTGATACCTCTGCCTGGACTTTTCATTGCTAACATCTAAAACACTCCTTGAAACATAGTCATTTAAAAGAGTAAAGCATGAAAACAGCCTCCTAACACCAAAGGATTTTCTGAAGAACTGAAATGATGTTGACAGAATTTTCAATATTCAGTAAAGCTTTCATTTTTCACCCTTTGAAGAAACTAAACATGAAAGACCAAACCAAATGGATGTTCTGTGCTGAACTGATTAATTGTACCTTGTTTTATTTTATGTTCTTTTTGTACTCATAAGACATTTAGACACACCCAAATTTTTTACTTATATTTAGTTGAAACTTCAGGTGGTCTGATGAGCCCACTTAATTATGGAGAAAAGGGTCATAAGAACAAAGTTATAGGGTAAAAGTAGGCAAGGCCCATTGATCATAACTATTTAAAATGGGATCAAAGTGTAGACTTTCAAATTTAAGTTAAGAAGGTTCATGCAAATGTGGAATTCACCACTTTGTATTATGAAGACCAAAGAGATCTTAATGCAAGTGAACACTGCAAAAAAGGGGGTCTTCAAACAATAATAATTACTTTCTTATTTTAAGTCTCAGTATAATCTTATATCAAGTAAAACTTTTACTTTTTTGTCTCAAACAGGCATTTCTCAAACACAACATTTCTTCGCTGTGAGAGAACGTGCACAACATCCTGTGATTCTTGGGTGATGCGTCTCGGCCAATCAGAGCACAGATTCTAGAGTTCTGGGCCGTCTGGGTTTCTCCTGTTGCTTACAGGAGGCTGTGAGTCATAGTTTGACGTTTCGCTTGCAGCTGCGGCTTCTCGTCTGCTGTGGGGTGGATTTTTGCGGAATTTCCGTGATTTTTTAAAGATTTTTTATTATATTATATATTTCTGAAAAATCTGCAATTAACTAAAACCGTGGAACTTAATGCGCGAATTGGCAAGGGATTACTGTTATTTCTTCCCAGAAAACATTGAAACCTCTTAAAGCTGGAAAGTCTGGGCTGGCACCTTTTCTCTTTAGACTGTTTGACTGGCAAAGGTTTGCAGGATTTGTTTTTCTTTTTTTGTAAGATTACTTCATTGCTTGAGGTAATCTACTGTGGCCTGATGTTTTGAGGTACATGCCTACCTCCAATGTAAGTGCTGCTGTCAGCCCGCGACTAAACATGTAGGTTCTTGTGTGCCCTGGCCTGTCGAAATGGAGAAAATGTTTGATAAGGTGCCGAAAGCACAGACAGAAATCCTCACAGACCACAGGGGAGAATCTGCTGGTTGGGACTGACATAGGAATTTAAAAAGAGGAAGATGCATGAAGATGAGATGAAGAATAGACCTGAGAGGTGTTAAGTGAGAGAAATGGCAAGATATGGATGAATGAAAGGGCATTTTAAGAATGCACAGTGTGAAGTACATATACTATCTTGTATTTACTGCCTTCCTCATATTTTTACTCAAATGTGATTGACATTTTCACTGAAGCTATATGGTTTCATTTCTGAGACATGCCCACACAGCTCACATTGCTGCATTGCCGTTGGGCAGTGCCTAGTTTTGAAAAAAAGAAGGGGGGGGGGGGAGATTAGAAAAGTATCTGGGAATGTGAAGATGACTGTCTGCCTCCCAGGCAAAGTGAAGGAATGAATGACAGGGACAATCTTCTCCTCACTGCAGGCCGCTGGTATCAATGCGAATACAATGAAAACACAAAAGCAGGGACGGAGCAGCAGTTAATTTTCTTAAACAGCATGTTGTTTTTGAAGGGCTCAGCTGCATTGCTTCATTGAACTTGTCTTTTCCTGGCTGAAGCTGACATGTGACATTTAATCTGTCATAACTGGAAAATGACACAGGACAGAAGCATTATACAGAACGTGCATGTTAAGGTTGAGCATGCAGAATAAAGTCAAAGTAATTATGAATTAATTTCCTTTTTTTTAAACCCCTTCAGACATGCACGGCTTTCCATTAATGAGACATCAACTGAATGATCACCATGGTGCTTTTTCATAGTGTTTCATGAGTGTGATCTGATCAAGCTGAACCTTGGAACATAAACGTGGGCTTCCACACAACATAAGGCTAAACTGCAGTTGTCACATTAACAGACAGCGTTGGGTTAGCTCAGCTTCTAATCAACTCTTCTGAGGTATCCAATAGATTAGAGCCAGCCATTCCCAAACTTCAGAGTACCAAGGCCCGAATTTGAAATGTGAAAAATCTCCACGGCCCACCGAAATCTTTAATCACAACTGTGATCATCATACAAGGACTAGAAGCTATGTTCTGACATTAATGTAAGGCGTCAACAAATAAGGTGACAATTGTCATATTAAGTTAAAATGATATGGTAAAATGGTGAATGGGCTGCACTTATATTGCGCTTTCCAGACACCATCATGGTGCCCCCAAAGTGTTTACAATAGCCTCTCATTCATCCATTCACACACACATTCATACACCAGTGGTTAAAATGATAGTAGAATAACACTTAGCTGGTTTGTTTTGTTACTTCTTAATGTTTTTTTTAATCATGTCATGAATATTTTACATGAATTAAAAACATATTTAAAAAAGATCGAGAATTTAAAACATATTTGTTTAATTTTAATAACCTCTCACGGCCCACCTGCAGTACCACGGTGGCCCACCAGGGGGTCCGTGGCCCACACTTTGGGAATCGCTGGATGAGACTTATTAAAGCAGCACAAAGGAGCTGTAACACTTTAAGCTTAGAGGGTCTACACCTATAGGTTAAGTCACTTTTATGACACTATCTGAGATTGAAACTTTTTCTTTGCTTTTTTTTCTGTTGAATGTTGGAGATGAATGGTGGGTTTTTTTTTTTTTTTTAAAGCATTAATTTTTTCATCTTATTTTTTAGCCTGAACTGGCCAACAGTTTGGATTTGTTGAGACTGATTCTGACTGTTTAAGCTTCTGTCCCTTGGGACTCACGTTCAATGAATGAATTAATAAAAACAACGGAGGTGCTTGAGCTGCATCTGCAGCCTCTGCTCTCTGGCAACGTATCAGTACTTTAAAGTGCTCCCCTCCACTGCTGTTTTGTTTAACACACTCTTAGTATGCTTTTTTATGGCAAAGCAACATGCTCTTATGAGAAAACTAGAGGGACTTGCAGGATTTTGATGAACAGCATTGTATTGGAGACCTCAAGTGAAGTAAAAGATAACTTTTTTTCTGGATTATGGCATTCATTGTTCTATAAGATTAAACATGCAGAAAAGTCATATTTTCATCTGCTTATACCAATGCCCTTTTGTGTTTCACACAGTTACTTGAGTTTGATACACTAAAATGAATTGTTAGGACAATCTCTAACCATTTTGCATGCACCATGCATCATCACATTCACTTGGTATTTTTGAGTGAAGTGCAAGGATCATTAATGAAAAGGTGACCTTTGTGTAAATGACTGTCATTAGTTAGACAGTATCTTATCTGAAAAGGGCTTATATTCTTTAAGGATTCAAGGAATTAACTTCTATTTAAAAAGTGCTGTTGCATGTTGGTTTTTGCTGTCAGTCATATGGTTGTCACGGCTATAGGGAATTAGATTCAAGAAGAAATTGGCTTTGGTTGCTGACATTTCAAGAAGATTTATTGAGCCCATCAGGGACATGGGTTCTGTAGCAGCAGAATCGAGAAGGAGGATGAATGACAAATTGAATTTAATCACACAAAAAGCAAAGAAAGAGAATAAGCACTTTTCTTTCCTTACGAACTTACACTAATGAGCTAAGTTACTCCGGTCTTGAACTTCTCAGATAACATCTGTTGGATCTGATCTCCAAGAACCAGGAAGTAGAAACCTTTACACCAGTCAGTTTGCAAATGGTTAACATCCACTGCTGCCATATTTGCCTTTGTCATGCTCTCTCTCGCAAGGATGAGGTTTAATTCCGTTAGCTGTTGCTTCACAAATCTTTCCTCTCATCAGTTTGACACTTTAAACCCTTGTAAATCTATCAAATGGCACTAAAGACATTTTCACACATTTGGAAATAGTTTAAAACAGTTTAAGAAGGAAGAGAGTTAAGTGGGTATGTGCATCCCACACTTAAGAAAGAAAGAGTTTCTGCCTAAATTATGACATTAATAGCAGACACTGGCACACCAAGCATCTTCAGAACAAATAATTGGTGCGCATATTAGGCTTAAAAAAATTGATAACACTTGAAAGTAAATTATATGACATGGACTTATGTCGACAAGAACCAGCGCCTTCAGCAATACTTTTCTGGCTTTCAAAGAAGCTTTTTAGGGATTTGTTGGAGTGCATTTGAAGGTGCAGTAGACAGTCTGCCCTCAGCATGAGTCAGACTTCACAGCGACAGAACAGCAGTGTTTCAAAAAGCAGGAAAACCCCTTGTAGTGCTAGCGTACTGT
This sequence comes from Hirundichthys speculiger, assembly GCA_018398805.1. NCBI lineage: Eukaryota > Metazoa > Chordata > Actinopteri > Beloniformes > Exocoetidae > Hirundichthys > Hirundichthys speculiger. The sequence continues at coordinate 1,415,768 of JAGFBZ010002829.1, forward strand.
CTTATGAGGACCTTAGTGACCATAGAAGGGGGTAAATATTTCAAGTCCATTCTAATTATGACACTCAGCCACAAGACACGTTTAACATATTTCTCACAAATTCCTCACCAGGTTTATTTATTTGGTGCCCTCATTTTTATCGTTTTGTGACTCACTGTAGTCATCTCCTTCCGACTGCAGCACATGAACGTTTGAGACATGAAATCAGAGCGGAACACAGCCAGTCCATTAGAGCAGCCACTCAAACCCATATTGCACATTAAAGAAATTTTGCTCCTCTTAAGGCGTGAGCTTCACTGAAAATATAATTTGTGGGTTTTTGCAGTGTTTCCTCTAATTACACATCCTTCCAAGTTTAGTGCAGATGGATGTCTCTTCAATCTTGGCAGGTTATTTATATTCAAAAGATACATTTATCTGCAAAAACTGTTGGAAGTCAGGCCCCTTGTAAGTGGAGACTGCCACATCTAAAATTTTCCTTTTTCTTTTAAAAGCCAATTTCCAAGATTTCATTTGCAAAGAGTGGATTCAAATCGTCAGGATGAATCATGCAACTTTTGATGAGTTATTTGAGGCAAGAACTTCTCTTGTTGTACCTGCTACATTGTGACCAATGGAGCTAGCGGAAAAGCACATGTGACTCTTTTGGTAATGTCATGTGACCTGTAGTTCTGGAAAAGGTGTTTCGATTGCAGTTTATAATATATATATATATATATATATATATATATATATATATATATATATATAGATATATATATATATATATATATATATATATATATCACCACATGCAGCATAAAATAAAGTTTTTGGGGATCTATACATTTTTGGGACATTTACATGATTCTATTAGGCATATTTCCTGTTTTCAGTTCTAAATTTAAATGGTAATGGAAATGCCTTTGTTTTCCATACTTTTTTCTTTTTTTTGTATGTTCTTTCTTCTTTTTCTTTCCATGTTATATCTCTTCATCCAACAATGTCTGTGTAACTTTAAAAAAGTAACACCATAATAAATATAAATTAACAGTTTATATGCAGGTCAGGTGTTAGAAATATTTATTCTCAAAACAAAAGTCAACAATATCACTGTGCTGACGCCTCAGAATGATGTTCCCATTTACGCAAAGCAAGCATGAAAATTGTTGACACACAACGGGCAAACAGCTCTCTCCTGTTCAAAGATGTAATGAGTTAAGGGCTGTGTGTACTCTCACTGCAATGTGTCACCGTTATCTTGTCGCAGGTATGCCCCAGTTACTTTTGATTTATGCCCAATTTTGAAGCGTGGTCTGCTATGTTATTCCACGCCACAAAGCAGGAGGGACAATCATGAACTAGATAAACTTATTAAACTTATCTCTTGCGTTTTTCCACTTCCTCACTGTCTTGGCCGTATCCAGACCCACATTCATCGCAATCTCCCTCCATGAATTACTAGAATATGTGCTGTCTTTGTAGTGTGGAGAATGAGAATCGTACAGATGTGTACTTCCTCATTTCTTTGATGACACGCTCTTTTCTATGTGGATGTAGAATTGACCAATCAGAGGCCTCCTTTCTCTCCCCTCTGCGGCACTGTCTGCAGTCACCTAAAATTTTGGGGAGGTGCGCAGGAGTGTCTGCGTATGGTAGGGGGCATCTCTGGGTTATCTGCGTCACACATGCAGACGACCGGATTTCTAAGCATAAACCAGGCTTAAATTCCGCAGGTTTAATTGCTTCTGGGGTGATTAAGTTTTGCTGTTTGAGTTTAAAGTTCTTTCCCTGCACTGCTTAGATCTTTATGCTGCAAAAACAGGTGGTGCCAGTGCCGGTGCTGAATTTAGGTCTACGTAATTACATGGAGATTGCAAGGATCACGCAGTTTCAGCAAAGTAACTGCCACATTAACAAGGATGCCAGACATGAAATTATTCTGACAAATCTATGTTTATAGCAAGGAAAGGTTGGATGGAAGATGAATGTTTCATTTGAATTAGTTCTTTCAAGTAGTTCAAACTGAAGAGGCAAAAATGTAACATTTCCAAAAACATCTAAAGCAGAGGCTTAGTGTTCATTTCTATATTTCCTATGTTCCACTGTTTCAGAGTTCAACCTTTATACTCCAAAGTAAATTGAATGCTTTATTGCCAATACTTTGATTTTTTTTTCATTGTGTGCATGGAAATACTCCTACTTTCACTACTAAACATTGACATAGGTTTTACAGTTGATTTCACCAAACCAAACCAAATTGAACCAAATGATCATGAAGGATTTGATTTAAGGTATGTTTCAGTAAGGTTTCATGAAGTAAGAGAGTTTTGTCAGCTTTAATTTGATTAAAATGAACTGGTGCAAATGCTCTGTGAGTCCATTGTCCGGAACCTCCAAACAAACAGGCTGATACCACTCAAAAAGGTGGTCTGTTTTATGTTTCTAACACCTCTGTGTCTCATCTGCTGAATTATAAAAGTATATGTACCGTCGAGTTAATCCCAGTTGCATCAAAAAGAAGAAGAAGACAAATTTAAGGGCCACAAAGGGACTCAAGACCTTTTTTTTACACTTAATTCAATCCTGTTTAGTATAATTTTCTGTAATTATACCAATCCATGAATTCCTTTTTAAGTTACAGAAACGTAAAGGGGGTATTGAACAGTTATCAGTTCCCTCTCAAACAGGGCTCTTCAAGTCCAGTCCTGGAGGGCTGCTGTCCTGCATGTCTTAGACTTTTCCCTGCTTCAGCACACTTGATTGGAATGAACGAGTCGTTAACAGACTTGTGCAGACCTGGATGACAAGCTGATGGTGACCCAGTCATTAGAATCAGGTGTGTTGTCACGTGGAAAAGTCTAAGACGAGCAGGACAGTGGTGCTCGTGGACTGGAGTTGAAGAGCCCTACACTAAAAAGGTTCTCAAGCACCTGGGATTCAAATCAGAAACTTGTTCTAATCATCAGTGCTTGTGCTTTCCTTGTATTTCAACAGATGGTGAGGAAAAGGTGATTCAGCTATCAAAGCAAGAACCAAAGCTGATAATCAAAGACTTTGACTCCACTAAAGAATACAACTTCAAGATCATTGCAGTCAAAGGAGGGCAAGAGAGCAAGCCTCTTCAAGGCAAAGTTGAAGGTAAGAAACAAACCCAAAACCCTCAATGGAACCATCACTCTTAATAAGTTATTCTAAAGGCTGATGGAGGAGTTGCTATTATGGCTTTTTGTGTTAAAAAGAATATATATTCAGTGTTATTTAGATTACAGTATTTAAAAATCTAGTTACATAAATGTAACAAAAACCTGGAGCCCTGTTAATTGCTATATGGTGATCAGCTGTCATTGGAGGACTACCTGTCATTTAATTGGGGTGTGGCCACAAGAGTTATACATGTATGAACGTTTAAAGCTGCAGAGAGCAACACAGTAGTAATACGAATATTGTAATTTGTTATGTTGATCTTTATTAATATTAAAGCATACAGGGAACATACAATGACTTAAATGTCTCTTCTTGTTGCCATGATTAGTGCTAAGCTTTTGATTTTTAGGGACCGATCTACCACCAGATCTCCTAAAGCCGCAATTAAGGGATAGCGGGTAGCGGGAGGGGCGTTCCCTCGCAAAGAACACAATCTTCCACCTCCCTAAAGCTGCTATCCCACCTGCGCTACCCGCTGCATTATGCATAGTAGTAGTTAGGGCGTTCCTTCTGTTTAACCAATCAGTGGGTCAGTAGCCATTGCCTTTAAGAGCAGGTTGCGGTACCCTCAAACCTCTATGGAGCGTCTTTTCATCCAGATCGGAGCAGTTCTCATGCGCAGCTCGTCTGGGACTCTGCTGTAGAGCTTCCTCCTCTTCCTTCCTCCTCCTCCTCTGCACTGATATATACATGAAAATATTCTTACACAGACAATTCCTATCGGCTACCTAAAAATTCCAGATAGTCGGTGCGCTACCATTAAACACGCTCTGGTTGTCTATGGTTTAACTGGCAATCAAGCCGTTTAAGACAATCTCTATTTTCTCAGGGGTTAACTGAGGCCAAATCACGCTTTTTATACAAGAGTTAATTTGAGAGGTAGAGCTGTTTGTGCATGTTCACATGTGATCAGGTGGACGCGCATTGATGCCATTTGGATGCGTTCTTGTATGCGACGACATTCGGGTTGCGGGTAGTAGGGATGGAATGGTTACCGGTATTACGGTAAAGCGCTGTGAAATTTTATGCGATAACGATTACTGTTTATGTTTGACTTAATCTCATTATCGCGGTTGATTACTGGGATATGTAATATCAGCCTCAACCAAGTCTGCGAGCAACTCGCGACTGTGTCTCGCGTGAACATGTAGCTTGTAACATCGGCATCGTAATGTGAGCATGGCGGAAAGTAGTGATAGCATGCAGGACATTTATCAACCCACTAAAAGGACAAAATCTGAGGTCTGGGCATATTTTTATTTTTAAGAATGCAGATGAACAACTGGTGGGGGACAATTATCCTGTCTGCAGAACACTTGTTTACATTTTATTGTAATTTGTACAAGCAACTTGAAGGAGCTAGGCCTAATGCTTCAAGCTACTGAGATGTTTGACCAATGGTAAATGGTAAGAGTAATCCGAGTAATCCAAGAGTAACCTGGATGACGCGCTTCGCTAACTCGCATTTCATAAACGTTATCGTTGCGTGTTGATTGAAAAATGTCCGGAACGATGTTCTTCTGATACAGTTAAAATAATAATTTATTCCATTAACTGATCCGACAACCATAACGCCGGCAGTTAGAGCCACAGCGGTCATAAATTTTTTAGGTTAGGTTAGGTGTTAGGTGTTTGACCTTCCAGGTCAAACACCTAACCAATAACAGGCAGCTACCTTTATACCTGACCCTCAGGTAACAACACAGCGACACCCACAGACACACAGAGTGAACTACAATTAATAACAACATATTTGGCTCCTTTACAACATTTTATTTGCTCATTTATACTTATTTAAAGTTCAGCTTAAAGTCCAAAGTTTTTTTTCATTTGAACTTGCACTTCAATTTTTGTTCCTTATAATTGTTTGCATATTTTGACCTACTATGGTTGTTAAAGTGTTTATTTAAATTTGCACCAGACAAATAAACTTTGTTCTTGTTTTTAATTCTGTTCATTTAAAATAAAACCTCTTTCTGTGCCAGTTGTTTGCCCTTTTAATGTGAAAGTTTCATTTTGATAAGATGGCTTCTGATGTTTTAGTATGACAAGAAAATCACAAGATTTTGTGAAATTATTTAAATGTATTTGTTTTTTGGACATTTGCCCAGCAATGAAGAATACCGCGATAATATCACGAACCGTGATAATTTGGTCACTATAATCGAGATATCCAATTTTCTATATCGTTACATCCCTAGCGGGTAGTGGGTGGCGGGTGGTCAGACCACCCGCTACTCACAACCCGCACCCCGCGATCGCAAGATACCGAATTTGCGGAAAGGGCAAAAGACACGCCCATTGCCACGCCTACAATGTGAGTAAGGAAGTCGGCATAGCGGCTAGTGGGAAGTGTACAATCGGGGCCTTATACTCTGACACACCGCCATCGCTCCGTTTGGGGTGATGTAGGTCTGAAAATTTCTCATTTGGTGATACGTTCAGATCTTCAGGGTACTGTGATATTATACACATCGTACAATTATATAATCATGCTGTGTTCACTAAAACTCAAATACATTCCACCAAGCTATAACACCAGTTCCAAAGGAGTTGAGTGGAATTAAGTGGCTCTTCACTCCCTTAACAGTCTGCTTTAAACAAAGCTGTAAAGACATGTTTGAAGTGGGAGTTTTTGTTCAGTAGGTCTGTCAATACTTTCTTGTCAACTGATTTAATAACAGGAAAAAAAAGGTTTCACCTCTGTCAGAGGCTGTTTGGGCAGTCATTTAATCTTGTTATTTATGTTTTAATAATTAATGAAGAAGTAACGGCCCCTATTCCCATCCTGCCTTTGGTAAACTCAGTAGTTTAATGTGTTTAGTTTGTTTTCTTTATTGCATTATTTGATTGCACGGGCAATAAGAGCTGCCAGATATTTGAAAACTTCACACCTAGGTAGGGCTTGGTGACAAATGTAGCATAATGTGGAGATAACGGTGAGGAAGTTGGATAATTTTTCTGTGATGCCCTGTGAATCTGAAAAGCTCTTTTAATGACACAAGACAGTAGTGGTCCCGGATAAAGTGATGGGATTGCCCAGCATTGACATTTTTGACTTGACAGTTATTTTAGACACTCAGATATATGCTTTTAAGCATAAATTATTTATTCATTTATTTGTTTTGCGTTACATGTTGCATTTTAATATTATGAAGGTTTGGCCAAAATGAAATGAGAAGCCAACTTTAAGTAAAACCTCTCAGATGACCATTGATTGTCAGGGTCATCTGAGCCTAAACTTGTTCTGAATTTGCCAGGTTTGTCTGAACTTGATTTGGCTTCTTTTCATTGCTATTACGGTACTTGATTTATTTTTAAAATGGTCTAATATCTAGTTTCAAATTTGTGAAATTGACGTATCTATTCTTGTGACTCCATTCTAGGCATTTTTAGGAATACAGTTGTACCTCCTCTTTACGAAATTAATTGGTTCTGGAAGTAGTTTCGTAACTGGAAAATTAACGTAAGTAGAGACGCGTTTTCCGTGTTAACCCTCTAATCCGTTCCAAGCCCCCAAATTTCGAATATAATTTTTTAAAATAAGTTATAAATAAAACATGAAATGACACAAAAACCTGTAAGAAATACATATTAGAACTAGAAAAGCACTTGGAGAGCGCAGACCTCCACCAAGCTTAACAATTATCAGAATATTTGAAAGTGATCCAGAATCCAGGATTTTTTCCGGATCACACCCAAAATGAAATCAGTTCTTCCTTTTCACATTTCCGACAACTCCGGAAAATTTTATCAAAATCCATCCATAACTTTTTGAGTTATCTTAAACACAGACAAACAGATAAATGCCAGCAAAAACATAACCTCCTTGGCGGAGGTAAAAATTGTTCGTTTACCTTGGTTGCTGGGATACGCTCATACAGACAAGGGGCTCTCCTAACCAATGGGATGCCAGGAAAATGCTAAGTGATAGCCAATGGCAGAGCACCTAAGACACATCGCTTTCAAACTGAGATACAGAGCCAACAAGTATGTTCACGTTCAGTAAACTCTGGGAGCTGCGAGTAGCAGCGCTACTGTATTTTTGCCTTTCGTATCCTGAAATTTCTCTTGTAACAAGAGGCTTTTCGTAACCTGAAAATTTCGTATGTAGAGATATTCGTAAGTAGAGGTACCACTGTATTGCATTTTTATTACTTGTATCTGTTTAGCTTTTCTTAACATGAATTGAGCCATTGATTTTAAATAGATGAATTTAGTGATTGTGCTTCTTCTTGTCTCTCCTCCTGTTCATTAATGTGGATTTGTGCATCATGTCATTTCTTCTAGCTCAGATATCGGGCGTCGAAATGACTCAGTCCCAAAGGAGACCAAGCAACAGTGTTGCACAGGAGAACGAGATCTCAGAAGGTAAGATCCTAGCAGAAGAAATGGGGGGCCCAGCAGGTGCGAAGACACACTGAATTAAAAAGAAGATGGACACATTGATCTGTTGTTTTATCACCGATAGCTGGATTTAAGACCTACACTGTGAAATGAGCTTGAAGCTTAAAAATGTAAAAATATGAAGACAATCTCTGATTACTGGAGAGCAACTATGAAAGGAAAGCAAGAAAAGAGTATAATCCTGAAGAAGTACAAGATGAAGAGATGCCAAAATTTATTCTTCAGAGTTCTTTTCTTCCCAAAAGCCAGGCACTTTTAATTTTTGTGAATATTTGTTTTTGAAAGAATGGCGCATTCTCATTTTTTCCTAAGAATATGTCAAAAAGAAAAAGTGCAATGATAAATCAAAAGCTGAAGAGACCTCAGATTGGTTCCCACAAAAGGAATTGAAGAATGAGTTTGATTAGCTCTGCAAATCAAGACAGTTTCTCCTGTTCTGTCTGTACTTTTTGGAGATGCAACTATTTCATGATGGCTTCTCATTACTGCCCTTACACATTTGAACACAAAGAGCCTGTGCGTGTACAGTCTCTGCAATCACACAGCGATGGTCACTGAGCCTGATTTCTGAAGAAAACTGAGGAAAAAAAAAAAATTGTGTAGGGAAAATAAATTTAGAAAAAGTGCAAGGCTGCAACAACCAGGAAACAAAATGAGATGAGTGTAAACAAGCCAATTATAGTTGTGAAAGTGATTGTAAGGACCCCATGCTGAGGTGAACAATCCAGCACCAGAAGGAAACGGCAGGGAACAAGAAACAACCAGGTAAACCTTAATCACAGGTTTGTGTTTTATTTTAGAAAGCACAATAAAACTGCGTTGAACAATCCAAGGACGCGAATGGTGACATGATTGAATTCGTATCACGACAAACTGAATAATACTGCACCCTAATGTAAAAGAATTTAATCTTTTTTTTGTTTTTTCTTTTGCATGAAAATTGTGTGATTTTATTCATTTTGCTGACGGTGCTGCTGACATTCTTCCTTTTGTCCTGTGATGTATAAAATGGTGCACGAAATGATCATATTTCATTTGAATTCAATAAAATTGTGCTTGTTGAAAACGTCCAGCAGCGTGAACGCAGGATGTTTGCCTCACTGTGTTTTGTGGAGAGAAAGCAGACATTGCGCTGTGTTCCTTTGCAGCTTTTTGAAAACGTGAGAGAGTTGTGTTGTGTATGAAGCCTTGAAACGGTGGATTTAATGAGTGTGCAAATGGAACTTCTGACAGATGGTTAGCCACCATTACATCTTAATTACAGCTTGTTCTCTGAAAATTATCACAGTGGGATAAATATGTGACTATTCCAATTTTTGAGTCTTTGTAGAATGAATTATTGGTGCATCTCAGTCTGCCGAAACCATCATCTGCTAAAATTTTACAGCTTTTTTACAGCTTTTCCTTTTGATGAAGCCGTATAATGTTAAGGATGAGAAAGAAAACTACTTGCTAAAACTGAGCACAGGCTTTTCACTTCATCACCTTCATGAATCCTTCAAAGGTTCTCTTGGCAGCGTCAGACCTTTTCAGGGAAGGTTTGGCCTTCTCTTTCCGACAGATGGCAGAAACTTTACAAGCCATCAGAATTTATTTTTTTTTTCTGTCTTTGACTGAAATTACAGACCCTATGTTGAAGTGATTCTGATCTTCCCTGGTCCGTTTAATCCTGTCTGAGGTTTTATGCAACTATATACATTTTGTACACTTGGTGTGTGAAGTCTGTAACCAGTGTGGGAGGGTGACAGCTTCAGACGTGTGATTAAATGAATTTAATGACTCTCAGGTGGAAATTAAGTGTCTGCATCAGGAAACTTCCAAGTATTTAGATGTGATGCAGGGTGCAAGAGACATCTAAGATTATTGTTTTTGTGTGACTTTAGACATTTTGAAAAAGTCTGACAGCAGCTGCCACAGAAGTAGAGTTACTCACTTATTAATGTTTGACAAATGAAACAAGCTCCATTGTTTGTGTGCGTCTGTTTGTAGTGATTTTTTTTTATGGACTTGATTGGATTTCTTCCAGAAAAGGTGTTTTTCTTTATGGCGCATGTTTAGTGACTCAGTAAAATGCTTTCATTATACATGCTTTCTTCTCTTCATGATATGTATAAGGAGAGCATTTAGATATAATGCAGGACTCTTTGAAGTGGGAATAAATGAACAGAGCCGAGGACAGCTGCTTCTGTGCATCATTAGTTCACTGTGGAACATGTTGTTACGCAAATACAACAGATCTGATGTCAGCCATTTCTCTTTGAGGATAACTTGACAGATGCTTTGGAGTGGCTGCTGGTGTCTGTAAATTGTGTTCGGTGCATAAGGCAAGTCAGAGCAGGATGATGGCAAACCAGAAAGGGTGGGGGTGTGGAGGAAGCGAGAGGCGAGTCCAAAGGGATCCAATCCAAGATGCCGAGATAATTACAGCTTGGACTACCCATAAATGTTCTTTTTCTGTCTCATTACTGCTTGGTTGGGCTCTGCGGGATTGCAGATCTGTGTCAATCTTCTTTAGTTTCATCCTATTGCATCTGTCACTTTGCAAATCTCCCCTCTCTTGCTTAAAAAAAAAAAAAATCTTCTAGATTAGCAAAAAAAAAAAAGAGTTTGTCAAAATACAGAAAAAGGTTGATGTTGACATTAATCTTGCACATAGAAAAGTGGCAGCAAGTTGGGCTCTTCGGTTTGGAGCTTTTTGTGTGTTTGGGTTCGAAAAGGTGTTTCATCTGATATTTATGTATTTTTAGGAAGGGTGAAAGCTTCATTAATTTGACAGTGAAAAATGCAGCAATTTCACAGTTTTAAAAAAAGGAAATGTAAAATAACTGACTTCATAGCTCTAAAGTTATTAAATGTCTGTTTGCTTTGAAAACATTCTCATCACTTAATTTTGTATAATGTGAAGCTGTTACGAAAAAAAATCTTTATCCAAGAGCAGTTGTAAGGGACTACTGTTGAAGTGTGTGGCAGCCTCCACCAGTCATTTCAGTCTGCGCTCACTCGTGATGTGTTTGACATTTAAGCATAGAAAATATATGGTTTAAACAAACAAACAAAAAACAGGTAAGGTTATCCATCATCATGGGGGCTCCATGTGATAACTCAGCCAGGACCACCCAAAAGCCAAAATTTAAACAATTGAGATGGCTATAGAATTTCTGATAACACACTGGATCAACAAGTTTTCACTCCAAACTTGGCTATAGTTCTTCATTGGTGTTCCGAAGGAGTTACGCGTTAGGTTTTTGTATGACCCCAAAAGCACGACCACAGACAGAATGACAGTTCAGGTACTTGGCAGAGTTTATTTCTAGTTAATCCTGAAAAAAGGGAAAAACTTAGGAATGCAGGCAGTCACAAAAAACTAAAGTCCAGTAAAATCCGGGGTTACAATTTAACTGGGGAAAGAACAGAGAAGTCATTCTCACTTCACACCAGGAGCAGAAACTGGAAGAAAAAACACACAAAAATGTCAAGGGAGAATTAGGGCTGAACGATTAATTGCATTTGCGATAATCTCGCGATATCATAAAACGAGATTTTCTAACCGCAAAGGCCGCGATATGACTTGTCACGTGATCTGGCGACGTCACGTGACTTGCGAGTGAGCCCAGCTGAGCTGAGCAGAGCAGACAGGGCAAGCAGTGTTGCCAACTTAGCGACTTTCCAGACCCCCCTAGTGACTTAATTTGTAAAAAGCGACTAGCGACAAATCTAGCTACTTTTTCTGGTGATTTAGAGACTCACGCGCACTCAAACCGCTGGGTTTGAAGCCATCACTTACCTGCTGTCCGCCTCGCGAACCGCGGTTCTCTCTCTCTGCCGGGCACAGTGCACAGCCACAAACACCCCGCCCGCCGCGCGAGACAACTCAGGCCCCCCCCCTTTTTCCTTGCAGAAAATCTGTGAGCTCCTGAGATCTATACAGAAGAATCTTTCTGGCTAACAGTGCCATACTCATTTTGCACTTCAGTATGTTGTGTGCTGCTGTTACAGAGTAAATATAATATTTCTATTAGTGTTCAAAAAGTTTTTTTTTGAAAATGTCCAATTGGTCAGAGCAGATATTTGTTCTTCTTTATTTTCCTGTGTGATGTTACTGACTGGAGATCAGTAAGCTTTATTTTTTTTATATCTGTATATTTTATTTATTTATTTATACACTGTCCTGTCAATCTCAGACAGTGTTTAAGAAGTGCAGTCCACATGTTTACATAAAGTTAGTGAAAAGTTAGATGTTGAAGAGGTAAAGCCACAGATTTGTTTGTTTTATTGTTGTAATCTGCACTTTAAATAAATCTGATATTGTTTATTATGACAGTGTTTGAAAAATACATGAGAAGAGGACCTTAAAAATAATCGCATATTAAATCGCAATCGCAATTTTGAGGAAAAAAAATCGCAGTTAGATTATTTTCCAAAATCGTTCAGCCCTAGGGAGAATATTCCTGAAGAGCACTCACGGGAAGCAACACCACTTCACCAGTGGTGGTTACGGCACGAACTTGCAACCAGAGAACTGGAAGAGCAGCGAATTGATCTCAGTCCAACTGAGCTGATGAGCTGCAGGTGTGTGATGAGCCGACGAGCCTCAGGTGTGGGATGGAGTGCGCTTTTCCCGCTCCCGTTGCCAAGCGCGCAGCTCCCTGGCAGCGCGCTGCGATGTACTGGATGTCTCTGCCTGGCGAGGTTGGGACTGCTGTTCGGCTGGTGGAGTCCTAACATTACACGCTTCTTGTAATAGCTACCTGAGCACTGTGAAAATTATGCTGTTTTTATCCGCTAGATGGCAGCACAAGTTATAATACGTTGCATTTGGGGTATTGAAGATATGACAGACTTCCAGTAAAAAAAAAAAAAAATAGCTACAGACAACCATGGCATAGTATTGCAATACTACAGAGTGTAAATCGTATTGATCCAAAGCAAAGACGCTACACATCTATCCCTTCATAGCTTGCATACATGGGCAAAGTGGCCAAAAAAAATCTCTGTGCAGAGAAAATGGAGGACACTGGTTCTGCAGGAGGGGAAGAACAAGACAGGGTAGAATGTTGAGGTGTTGAACCTTTCTAGGCTATCTTCCCATCAACAAGGACAAGTGGTGATACTGCCTACTTTTTCTGGAATAACTGTGGGAAGCCACTGGTTTTGGGAAGGCCGGAAACACGCAGATCTGTGAAACCCTGGATGAGTGCGTTTGCAGCCACCTAACGCATCATTTTCCATTGTACTTAAGTGGCCTCGACTGGTTTCAACAGGGTTCACTTTTAGCATCTGACCTGACTTAGTCTTGCCCATGATAGACATGGTGTAAATGTTTCATTCAGTCATCTGCCAAGTACATGGCACACCAAACTTTCAAAAATGTAGTTTAATAGAGTATTATATGGAACTGAATCCTAAAGCCTGGTTTATGTTCAGAAATCAGGTCGCCTTCATGTGTGACACAGATAATGCAGAGATGCCCCCCCACCCACCGCAGACACTTTGGTGCACCTCCCCAAAATTGTAGGTGACTGCAGACAGTGCCACAGACAGTGTCGCAGGGAGGAGAGAAAGGAGGCCTTTGATTGATCAATTCTACACCCGCGTAGAAAAGAGCGCGTCATCGAAGAAGTGAGGAAGTACCCACATCTGTACGATTCTCATTCTCCACACTACAAAGACAGCACATATTCTAGTAATTCATGGAGGGAGATTGCGATGAATGTGGGTCTGGATACGGCCGAGACGGTGAGGAAGTGGAAAAATGTAAGATTTAAGTTTAGTAAGTTTAGCTAGTTCATGATTGTCCCTCTTGCGTTGTGGCGTGGAATAACAGCGCAGACTGTGCTTTAAAATTGGGCATAAATCAAAAGTGACAAGCTAACTGCGACATATTGCTGCGAGAGTATACACGGCCCTTAAGGCTGGCTTTTTTTTACTCTGGGTGTCAGAAATCCACTGGAGTGCTCCAGTCTGAAAGCAGAAATTCAGAAAAAAAAAAAAGAAAAAAAAAAGAAAAAAGTAGAAACCCAAGAGCATGTTTAAACTCACCTTGAAATATTGTCTGTTTGTGTTTCTCGGGATTGTCTCTCCCTTTTGTTTCACACCCTTACTATCTCTTTCTCTGCTGGCCTCATATGACCAGCAGCAGACGCTCTCACTGGAGGAGGCAAGCAATTAATGGAAGTGTGAGATTTAACTGAGACCGACATTCTAACAGTCAGAGGTGTTTGTCAAAGATCCCATGGTGTGTTTTGTGGCTTGGCCTCGACTCAGTCTCCAGCAAAAGGACTTGCTGTTCAGCACGAGAGTCACAAAAAGTTTTAAATATTCAAGAGGATTATTGGAGGAGAAGGGGAGGAAATATGGCTTAATATCTGTTGTTGGTTGGATTTAAGAATGAATTATTCTTAGTTTGCACTTAACATGGTTACAAAGAGCAGTTAAGATATTTTTAAATTGGAAAATTGCTAATTGTATCATATCTGTGTGCATGTGTGCATGTTCATAACTTCAGCCCGTACCCATAAATGCAAACGTATCTGTGCCATGTTTGTCAAACCTACCAGAAAGACAAACTTTCCCCCGGGCGCCACTAGGAGCGGAAGCATCGCAAACTGGCTGCACCGTGGTTTTTCTCCAACCTTTACAAGTTTACCTGAAAGTTTCATTATCACATGAGAATCAGGTGCGAACATGCTAGAGATGTATTTCTTGCCAAGTCTCGTCTTTACTGCCATTATCCTCATAAAAAGGACGTGTGGTGTCTAATAGAATCTGCTTTACTTCGAAAAAGGAACCTTTCCTTTTAATCTAAATGAAATCCTTTTTGAAACCCTCTGAAGTGTTTACCTGAAGCCTCCCTGGGTTAAAGGGTTAGAGTTAGGGTCATGTTGATGTACGAATTGTAGCCTGCATGTGGTGTAATATAAAAATTGAACATATTTTTGTGTTTGGCTTTGCTATTCTATTTGTAGCCCTCATCCTTCCCTTTCCCTTCCCCTCCTCCTGATCTTGCATAACAAAAGGGACTGGGATACCCCTACAGTTAGATGTGAATATGCAAAACGAAGAGGAACAGCTAATGGGGTTGTGTGGAAAAGTTTAGTCACAGTGTAATCATATTTATCTACTGTGTATAGTTTGTACTATATGCTAATACCAGCATTATTTACCGAAGAAAACCAATTTTTTGTCATTGTTTTGTTTTTGTTCTGCTCCAGTCATTTGTGGTCAACTATTCATGTTGAGTTTAAGTGTTTCTGAAGGCATTATGACTGATTTCAAAAGCCGCTTTCACACAGCCAGTTTGCTTCACATCTGTAGCGCCTTCTTTTTTAACACCCTGCTGTGCTGTGTGAATGGCCCCGCGATGTAGCATTTCCTTCCGCGGCTCTAAAGCCTTGGGATATAGAACAGAACTGTAACGGGGTGAAATGAGTGCTGTGTGAAATGGCATTGCGGAAAGGTGGAATTAGGGTGCGAGAAACTGTGTGAAAACTTTGTATTGCTGTATTTTCAGCGTTTTTTTTTTTTTTTTTTTTTTTTAATCCAGCGCCATTAGGGTCATTAGAGACTTTTTGCTGATTCTGGAACTCGGTAAAATACCGAACTGTTTGGTACGACCTGCAGGGGACAATGCGCTTTGGTGTCCCGCGGTATTTGTGTTCCAATAACGTTGCATTGGACTTGCACGTGAGCGTGCGTGCCTTTTAGGCAACAGGCCCGCCACTGCATGTCAATGTCCACTCGCCTCCGCTCACTCACAGTGACCAGACTATCACTCTTTGGCCGGTTGGCTGCAGCTCATAGGCCCGCGATCTTACCTGCGTAAGATCCAGTTGTTACCAGTTGTGCGTCTTGGCGCGGCTGATGTGCTTTTTAAAATACTGCAGAACAAATCATTGGATACGCGTTTAAAGATCACGAACAATTAATGTTCCTGTCCCTCCTCGACCACCAACAGTTTCAGACATATCGGAAATAAATTACCGCATCCAACCTTTTCCAGCTTGACACCAGAGACAAAGATCTCCTAGTTTCCTACACAGCAAACATCTGAATGAGATCATGCCACAGCTGTACAGACTGACGTGTCTGGCCGTGACTATTCCCACATCCACCACAACTGCTGACCAGACATCCTCTGACCTCAAGAGAATAAAAACGTATGCAAGTAATACGGTGATGCGTTATCAAGAGGTAGAGCCGTTTGTGCACATTTATTCCATTTGGAATACGTGCCAACATGCGAGTTGCGCTTTCTGCAAACTCGGTATCTTGCGATCGCGGGTTTAGGGTAGCGGGTGGTCTGAAACTGTACAGAATCTGATTACGATCTTTTAATTTTGATGATTGGTCAATTCCCAATTTTTCCCAATCCAATTTCACTTTTTTTGAGTGAGCAAACAGAGTTTAATTTCCCATGCATTTTATTTCCTGTGTACATTAATAAATAGGCCTCTATCCAAGCTGAGATTAATAGCTTTTATTATCTCATAAAATAAACAATACATTATTTAAACACTCTTCTTTCTTTCTTTTTTCTGTGGGAGAATTATTATAAAACACATTTAGTTATAGAACAGTGACTGTCCAAGAGTCTCAGTACTAAAGAACATAGCACTTCCATTTAAATAGCAGCAGGTAAACTTGGCTAGCAGTTTAAGGCAATGAAAACTAGGGATGTCCCGATCAGGATTTTTTGGCCCCGATCCGATTCCGAGTCGTTTGATTTTGAGTGTCTGCCAATACCGAGTCCCGATCCGATACTTTCATAACACATTAAAAAAAATGAACAAATACAGAATAAACAGATCCAGGTTGTCTCCCATTTTTATTTTATTTTTTAACACTTAAGCAGTGCACTTCTCTTTGATGTAGCTTCAACAATTAAATGATACCAAATAGTGCACCAGTATAACAGAGAACTTCTGTGAAGTAGCTTGAGTGATCAAATATAGTACACGTATTAACTAGTAAAAAATTTTTTACAAGATTTTCCTCGCGGTAGCCAGGGAGTCTATCACGCTATGTTGAGAAAGCTAGCCCTCATGCACGCAAAGTTGGCAAGAATGCGCAACACAGCCCACACTCCGCACCCCCATCTTACTCATAGCTTTCTTCACATTAGCAGCATTGTCGCGCAAAATTACGTGGACCCGTTGCTTGTTGATGCCCCAGTTGTTTCGCATATTCCACAGACGTTCACCACAGACGAACTCCAGACGTCTGTGGTGAACGAAATGAAGGGCGTGTCTGATAACAAGACAAGAAGTTTGTCCTTAACCCTCTTTTGAAGCGCTGTCAGAGCTTATCATGTTAGTGGATTTCCCGGAACCCCGTTTTGACATGCCTTCTCGCCACTATTTTATAGAAAAAGCTCTCAATAAAATGTCGTGATCTGTTCATGCATTATATACAGGTGAGAGATTTCTACTAGGGCAGCGATTCCCAAAGTGTGGGCCGTGGCCCCCTGGTGGGCCGTCGCAATACTGCAGGTGGGCAATGAGAGGTCATTAAAATCAAACAAATATGTTTTAAATCCTCAATCTTTTTTAAATATGTTTTTAATTACTGTAAAATATTAACGACATGATTTAAAAACATTAAGAAGTAACAAAACAAACCAGTTAAGTGTTATTCTACCATCATCTTAACTTAATATGACAAGTGTCACCTTATTTGTTGACCCCCTAACATTAATGTCAGAACATAGCTTCTAGTCCTGAATGTTGATCAGAGTTGTGATTAAAGGTTTCGGTGGGCCTCTGAGAATTTTCAAATTTCAAATTGGGCCTTGGTATTCTGAAGTTTGGGAATGCCTGTACTAGGGTTTTATATGTGATATTAAGCTTGAAATATATAGCTGTGATCAAAATACTGAGAATGAAATATATATCCAATCTGAGATCGGGATGCAACAGATTTCAATCAACTCTGAAACCACGTGATCCGGCCCGATTTCCGATCACGAGATCGGATCGGGACAACCCTAATATATATATATATATGTATATATATATATGTATCTATATAATATATATATATATATATATATATATATATATATATATATATATATATATATATGTATGTATACCGAGTTTGCGGAAAGCGCAACTCGCAAGTCGGCGTGTAAAAGAGCGCGTCCAAATGGAATAAATGTGCAGCTGTGGCAGCTCTCATTCAGATGTCTGCTGTGGAGGAAACCAAGGAGATCTCTGTGTCTGGTGTCCAGCTGGAAAAGGTTGGATGCGGGAATTTATTTCCGATATATCTGAAACTGTTGGTGGTCGAGGAGGGACAGGAACATTAATTGTTCATGATCTTTAAATGCGCATCCAACGATTCGTTCTGCGCCAAGACGCACAACTGGATCCTACGCAGGTAAGATCCAGGTTTAGAGAGGTGGAAGATTGCGTTCTGTTAACTGTTTTCAATCTCTCACCAGTGTATTAAACAGCAAAACAAAAATGCTCCCACACTGGCGATTTAAATAAACCTGTTGCTTCTTGGAACAGCTTTCTCCCGACTTTGCTACTGCTGGCCATGACTGCTTGTTTTCTTTCATTTACCGCGACTATGAGCTGCAGCCAACCAGCCAAAGTGTGATAGGCTGGTCACTGAGTGAGCGGAGGCGATTCGACATTGACATGCGGAGGCGGGCCTGCTGCCTCGAAGGCTCACAGGCACGCCCGTATAACAATTAAGTCCAAAGCAAAATCATATGTACCGTGGTACCGTGGGACAAAAGAGTGTGTTGTCCCGTGGAGGTCGTACCGATCCGTACAGTATTTTACCAAGTACCGTTGCATCCCTAATGAATATATATATATATATATATATATATATATATATATATATATATATATATATATATATATATATATATATATATATAATATATATATATATATATATATATATATATATATATATATAATATATATATATATTAAACTAATAACACTGAAACTTTGTTTTTTAATCATAACTTAATATTTCATTTTAAATAATATATTACACAGAAATTGCTGTGGCAAAGTATTGACACCTTGAATTTAATATTTGGTAGCACATCCTTTGGAGAAAATGACTGCTGTCAAACGCTTCCTATAGGTTTCAGTGAGATGCCTCCACCTCTCTACGGGCAGTTTGGACCACTCTTCTTTTGCAAACTGCTCCAGTTGACCCACATTAGAAGGGTTGCCTTCTTCCAACTGTCATTTTCAGATCCCTCCACAGGTGTTCAAAGCGACTGAGATCTGGACTCATTGCTGGCCACTTTAGAACAGTCCAGCGTTTTCTGTTGAACCATTCCTGGGTGCTTTTTGATGTGTGTTTTGGGTCGTTGTCCTGCTGGAACACCCATAATGTTAGACGAAGACCCAGCTTCATGACACTTGGTGAAACATTTCTCTCCAAAATACCTTGGTAATCACCAGATTTCATAATGCCACGCACACATTCAAGGCACCCAGCACCAGAGGCTGCAAAACAACCCCATCCTGGGAGTGACCAGGATGATCCAGAATCGGGGAGAAGTAATCTCAGGAAGTCCTTACTTTCAACCGCTCCAGTCGCCGAGAGCGCAACTCTGGCAGTGCGCTGAGAAGTGCTGGGCGTGTCCTCCTGAGGGAGTTGGGGCTGCAGCGCAGCAGGTGGAGACCCAACACCTGTTCTTTTGCTTGAAGGCTTAATTTCTTTTCCTGTAAACACAGAGTCTGTGATTTACCAAAAATGTTAGGGTTTATGGAGGACCCCAAAAGCACGACACAGACAACTGTCAGTTCAAGCGCAAAGGCAAAGTTTATTTAACAATTAGTCCGGTTAGGAAGTGGATCCGGCGCACCGGAGCTCCTAAAGGGGTTGACGGAGTCCGGGGAGCGACCAGGATGATCCAGAATCGGGGAGGGGTAATCTCGGGAAGTCCTTACTGTCAACCCCGGGAACTGTCACTAGAGCGGGAGACTCGAGAGAGAGTTCGGTGAATAAATCCACAAGAGGAAATCCACAGGGAGGTCCAATGCTTCAGGAACAGCCGCTAGAAACAAACTCACAGAAAGTTCAGTAAGTATATCCAACACAGGAATAATCCACAGACATAATCCACAAGAAGGGAAGATCAAACGAATAATATCCACCAGGATTCGTAGGCGAGAACCCACAGGAAACCACACTACACTAGTGTACGCACGGCACGAACTCGCACAGGAGTCCAGGAATGATTGGCTTATATCTCCTCCCTGATGAGCTGGAGAACTGCAGGTGAGTGATGACTGATGAGCCTCAGGTGTGGGGAAGAGCGCGCCTCGCCTGCTCCAGTCGCCGAGCGCGCAACTCTGGCAGCGCGCTGAGAAGTGCTGGGCGTGTCCTCCTGAGGGAGTCGGGGCTGCAGCGCAGCAGGTGGAGACCCAACAAAAAAGCTCCAATTTGGTCTCATCTGTCCACAGGACATTTTCCCAGAAGGATTTTGGCTTGTTCAGGTGTGTTTTGGCAAACTCTAGCCAGGCTTTCTTGTGTCTGTCTTTCAGTAGAGGCTTCCTTCTTGGTCTCCTACCATAGAGCCTCTTTCATTGAGCTGGCAACGGATGGTACGCGTAGAAATAATTGTACCTTGTGTCTGAAGGTCAGCTTGAATCTGTTTAGCAGTTGTCTGAGGTTCTTCTGCCACCATTTGAACAATCCTTTGCTGCATTCTTTCATCCATAATTCTCTTGCGGCCACTTCTTGGAAGGTTGGCTACCGTACCATGAGCCTTAAACTTCTTTATAACATTTCGCACAGTGGATCCAGGAACATGAAGGTCTCTGGAGATGGACTTGTAGCCTTGAGATTGTCTACGCTTTGCTACAATCTTTTCTTTGACTTCCTCAGACAATTCTCTGCTTTTCTTTCTTTTGTCCATGCTCACGGTCATGCAGTGACTCACAACAGCAGAATGAGGGGGTTGCTCCTTTTAAACTGGTTGGATGACTGCTTACTAGATTGCTGTCACCTGTAAACTCACCACAGGTGAGTTCAAGGTGAATGACCTGCTTGAAATTCATTTATTCTTTGTAAATCTAAAATGGTGTCAATTTTTGTCACAGCATTTTCTGTGTAATCTATTATTTAAAATGTAATATTAAGTTCTGATCAAAAAACAAAGTCCCTGTACTATTATTAGTTCAATAAAGAATTTGAGATACCAAATACTTTCGTCAATTTCAACTTATTTTGCAGACATTTGGAGTTGTTGGGTCTTTATGTGCAAGGGTGCCAGAACTTTCAGCCATGACAGTATGACTAGACAGGTTTTGGATTGACACATTTCAGAGTGAAATAACATCATCAATAAGTGAGACAAAGGTTTTTTGATTTTTTTTTTTTAATTCAAGTTTTGTTCGAAAAGCCTCCTGGGTTTTTTTCACAATATATTTTGGATACCTAGGCAGCCTTATTATTTATTTGTTTGTTTTATTATTTGAGTCCTTTTTAATTTTGGTGTTTACCAGCCGTAAATTAAACTTTCTGCATTTATATTCAGGAATGTCTTTTGATTGTAGAATTTGCAATTATGTGCCCTCTTCTCCAGCTGATTTGAATTTAACTATATCCTTTGTCTTAATATTACTACTTTCTTTTTTTTCCACTTGCCAAAGTGGGAAATGGTCTGCAATCTTCATTACTGATTTTGAGAAATTGTTATATGGCCACTCCAGAATCTCTGCTTCCTTTGTGACAGGTCTGCTTTTTTTTTTTTTCAGCCTTGATTGACATCAGGAGTTCTTTGAGACGCATGTTGCATTACCATTCTGATCATTTTGGTGTTGAACAGTGAATGAGCCAAAAATAGTTTTATCCTTGCTGTAGTTTTAAGGGGAAAAAATAGATCTGTACAAATAAATATATAGCTACAAATATTCAAGATCCTTCAGTGGTTTGGTGCACATGGATTATTGATTCTTTAGTGGATTAAGACTGCCAGAATCATACACCTTGGAGTTACAAAACAGGACAAAGACATTAGATTTCTAATTCATTTGATTTGTTTTATTAATGATAACGATTCCAAACAATCACATGTAGCCTCTGAACAGACATCATTCCATATTTATGTAAGTATGGCTTGGCTGTGAGAGGACTTGTTCATTTAAACCAGTCTGACAGGCTGCAGGGTAAAGGGGACAGAGGAGCAGACCACTGTGAAAAAGCTTTGCTTTTCTTATTACTCACCCCCAGCTTTAATGTAACCCTATTCTTCATGTTTTTCAACTCTAACCTGTCATCTATAGTGTTTTGTTCCTCTGATATCCTAACTATAAACGAAACTGTGATGTTGAGTATGGTCTAGAAGAAAGAAAAGGAAACGATCTCATGGGACACGGAGCGGTGGCGCTGGCACGTTGCTTTATTCAGTGGTTTGCATCAGCTAGGGGAATACAGCTCTTGTTCCTGCAACTGATCAGCAGCTTGGTGTGTGAGATTTGATTTCTATTTTTGTCTCCTACCTGTTTTAAACAGTACTATATAGATGCATGCTCACATTCTGTTGATGTTGGTATAAACTGAAAACCAAAATGAAATTCTCAAGTTCCCCTTATATATAACTTTATAGTTTAGCTGATCTCCTGTACTGCTCTTGGTTTCTCAGTTTTATTTTATGTCAGGACCATTTGGTTTCTCAGCTTGCACTTTTTACTCTCTCTCACTTGTTTCTCATTCAGTTTTTTTTCTTCTCTTGCTTAAAGCTGACAGTTTGAGCCTTGCCCACACTTGCAGAATACCTCAGCTACAGTCGTACAGGCCTGTTCCTGAGCTGCTGTCTCACTGCTGATCAGATCTTAGGAAGCTGTCACTTGAACATTTGGACACTTTTTTTTCCCGGAAGGTCTTATTTTCTTGGCACTTAAGCTTGCAGGTGATATATTTCCTTGCGGGACACATTCACTCTACAGTGCTCCCAGACTTTACAGTTTCTTTTCAATGAACTCAACAATTTTGAGTGTAATACTTAAAAGGTATCTGTTAAAGAGTCTGGTGCATGCTCACTGAAGATAGGCAGATGGCAGTTGTAATTAGCTTCACAGTGGTTCACTCTAGATCCCACTGGTGACTCATATTAGTGTTATGTTATGTCTGCAATGTTTCCTGGAAGGCCATTTATCCAAAAACTTGTGATCGGTTGAAGATGTTAGTAAAGCAACAAAATGTATTTTTAGTGTAAACTATGAGATGCAGTCTAAACCAAAGATGCTTAAATATGAAATAAATATTTCCTCCCCTGGACTTCATATTTTCCCTTATAGCTACTATGCTAATAATTACAACACATGCAACTCAAAATATTATACACCCACTTACTCAGGAGGTGGTAAAACTCAGAAATACAGCATAAACAAGCTACGATCAATCAAATACTGAGTCTCCATGTGCTTTTTTGGAAAAAAAAATTGAAGATGCTAAGCTGAAATGCAGTTTTTTCTTGCTCTGTCCTGAAGTTATCAATGGACATTTATGTAAAAGTGAAATCCCGCACCTCATTGTTTTGATTAAAGGCTGAAATGACCCATTCATACGTTTATTGAATTGTTGTGGGGGACTTCAAAATATGTATACAAAACCTGTTACCAAAGGCTGACCTTATAGAAACCCTCCAGCTCTGAAAAGGCTTTATTTTCCTATCTCTCATCTTTTTTTAATTTTACCAGCAGTGCTCAAGCTTCGATCTGATATCTGTTTTATTCAAAGCCTGGTAAGGGGTCTGTTTTGCACTTTACACAGACAGTCATAAACTGAATCAGGTCTTAATGTGCTATAATAATTTGACCTGTATTAAAGTCATGTGAGAAAAAAAAAGTACACTCTCTTTCAATTCTCAAGTTTTATGTACCAGAACATATAAAACCAGCATAGTGCTGGGGTGGAGGATGATTTGAGTTTGTTTTACAGCTACAGGGCACCTTTTCTGTCAAACATGAGCTCAACTGTATACCAGAGTATTCTCGGTCAAATGTGAGGTCATCTCTTGTCTGAGACTGGTCAAACAACAGGACGTGATCCCGAGTTCATCAGCAAACCTGCAAAGAGAAGGATCGAGGCATTGTAGGGATTCAGTCAAAGGCCAGACCTCTCCAGCCAAGAGTTTTTTTCCCTTAATTTTTACAAGCTATTTAATTTTGGAGGGTATTCAATTTGTCACATGCTGCTTCTGCATTTTTGTTAAATAATATGTAATGCATTGCTGCTGTTCATATGAGATTGTATTTGCCTAAATTAAGGTCCTGGTCAGGGTCAAATGATTAGAGGGTATACTTGCTTTCACCTAACCATATATGTAATCTTCTGTAGAGAACAATCAGTGTCTTAATTATAATGTTTAGACCACTGACTTTTACACATAATGGTTTAGAATCTGTTAAAAAGAAAAATTTTGCAAGTTTTGTTGAGCAAGGTTCAGACACTTGACTTTCAGGCTCATGCAGCATACCAAACTAAAATGCAATGAGGGCTCATGCTATTTATTTAGTGTCTTTTTTTTCAGGCACTTCAGGCTTCCCACTCACCAGACTGTTGAGGTGTTCGTTCCTGTTGCCACCTGCTGTTAGTTGTGTGATGGATGTGAAGTGTAGACTGACATGAGAACAGACTCATCTGTTACATCTCTCTCAGAGCAGTCGCTTGGGATCTCCAGGGACCTCATGTGCAAAGACTTGCAGGGATTTCATGCTTAATCTTGACATGGAAATGTGCATATGCAGTAGAAAAAAAAAAAAAAAAAAAAAAAATGGAAAAAGCAAGCACAAAAAAGAGAAATGAGAAATTTCACCACATGTAAACTTGAGACAGTCCTTTCCGAAGTTGAGGCCAGGAAAAATAGTTAATTTGACACTTTGACCTTTGGCATACATGGTAAAAGCAAAAAAAAAAAAAAAAAAAAAAAAAAATGAGTTGGAGCATGTGGTGGAATCCATCAAGGCGGTTGGCTTAGAAAATCACACTGTAAATTAACCTCCCCCCCCCCCCCCCCCCCCCCCCCCCCCCCCCTCGGAAAAAAAAAAAAAAAAAAAAAAAAGAAAGGTGAATTGGATAGCCGCTGTGCACTGGCAGAACAGGTGGAGGATCCCAGGGGCGATGATCTTAAACCATTGGCACCACATTATGTAGGCGCATTGCAGTGCACCTTAACAAGTCGACACTGGAACATCGTGTCAAGGCAGAGCCACTGATTTTTTCAACAGCCTGATCACTTGGAAGGCAATGGGCATCATTTTATCTGTGCTCTCAAGGCACACTGTGGGTTGGTGGTGGTTGGGGGGTGGTGAAGGGGGGATGGTACACTAACAAACGAACAAACTTTGAAAGCGAATTTTACAATGATTTCAACTATAAACCCATCATTCAACAAGAAGCCACCCATCCTGCACCATACCAGCTTGGAGCCTCATCCCCACACTGTTTGCAGGATATTTAAGTTGTGGGTTGATCCAGGCCACCTTGACACTGACATTAGTCAGGCACATTTGTACACCACATATTAGCCTACTGGCACATTGATGGAATGGAAATTCTTCCTATGAACATCCACAAATTTGTGTTCAGATGGCACCTTTACCCTTATGAAAGGAAAATATATTTACCAATATATTGTATTATGTTGCAATTTATTATTTACCCAATATATTATATATTGGGAATACAGGAAATAATATATTAAGGAAACATATATTATACAATATATTATATATTGTGTGCAATATATTGGAAATAATTGGAATATATTGCAAAATATACAAAAAATTGCTACTTTTCATATATTGCAATTTATTATGGATGAATATTCTGTGTATGTGTTTATATATCCCAAAATATAAATCACAAGTTTATATGTAAAAATATCTTTCATAATGTATTGTGATTTATATGGGAAAATGTATTGATAATGTTAATATATAGGGCCCTATCTTGCACCTCCCAAAACCCAATACCCAATACCCATTACCTGCAAATCTCAGATTTAGGAGCCTCTGCCAACCGAAATGCAATCTTCCACCTCCCAAAACCTGCTACCCATTTTGCCGTCTCCCTTAAGCACATTGTGGGCGCGGCAATGGGCGTGTCTCTTGCGCTTTCCACAAATTCGGTATCTTGCGGTACCTGTATCTCGCAGATTTTGGGTATTGGGTAATGGGTGGTCTGACCACCCATTACCCAACTGGCGCGTAAAAGAGCGCGTCCAAATCGGGTCATTGCGCGTCCACCCAGTCACATGTGGACTGCACAACCGGCTCTACCTCTCGATTATGCATCACTGTATTACTTTCATACATTATTCTCTTAAGGGCAGGTGATTTCTGCACAGCTGTGACATGATCTCATTCAGATGTTTGCTGTGGAGGAAACGAGGAGATCACAGAACTCTGTTGTGGAGTTTCTTGTACTGTGCTCGTATCCCTCTGACCCTCTTCTTGTGCACTGGAGCACCCGAGATGCGCTCACTGGTAGAAGGTAGATGTCATCATACGTGTTCATCTGGCTCAGTGCTCATCCAATGATCCGTTCTGCAGTATTTTAAAAAGCACCGCTTCCAGCGGCTATGCGTCTTGGCGCAGCTGTGCGTCTTTGCGCAGGGAATATGTTCAAGATAACTCAAAAAGTTATGGATGGATTTTGATGACATTTTCAGGAGTTGTCAGAAATGTGTAAAGGAAGAACTGATTTTAATTTGGGTGTGATCCGGAAGAAATCCTGGATTCTGGATCACTTTCAAATTTTCGATAACATTGCGCTGTTTAGTTGTTTCTTGAACCCTAAAGCAACCACAACTGCTGTGCTTGGCGGAGGTCTGCGCTCTCCGATTGCTTTTCTAGTTAATAAATGCTTTCCTGGAAGCTCACCGGCTCTATTTTTTTCTGAGCAGTTTGTTGGAACTTCTTTGAGTACAAAAGAAATGATTAAATCATTTGCTCCACATTAGTTAAAGCTAGTTATGTATATATCAGTGCAGAGGAGGAGGAGGAAAAAGGAGGAGGAAGCTCTACAGCAGAGTCCCAGACCAGCTGCCCATGAGAGCTGCTCTGATCTGGGTGAAAAGACGCTCCATAGCAGTTTGCAGGTACCACAACCTGCTCTTAAAGGCAATGGCTACTGACGCACTGATTGGTTAAACAGGTGGAACGCCCTAACCACTCCAATGCATAATGTGTGCATAATATAGTGGTTTTTGCAGGTAAGATCGTGGGTTTTGGGAGGTGGAAGATTGCGTTCTTTGTGGGGGAACGCCCCTCCCAATACCTAATATCCCTTAATAGCAGGTTTTGGAGGTTTGGCGCAAGATAGGGCCCATAGTGTCACATATATGTTAAATATATGGTAAAATATATTTTAAATATGTCATTTTAAATGGAAATTTAAATAGATATATGTACAGATATATGTTAAAATATATCACAAATATATTGAAAATTATAAGGAAACAAGTATATGAAATATATGTGCAAATATGCCAGAATATATATGTATATATGTATCAATATATGTCACTATATATATATATATATATATATATATATATATATATATATATATATATATATACAGTGATCCCTTCCTAATTCGCGCTTTAAGTTCAGTGGTTTTAGTTCTTTACAGATTTTTCTAAAATATAAAATATAATGAAAAATCAAGGAAAAAAATCGCAGAAACATCACAGGAAATGTTTTGAGCCAGCCTGGTCCCTTTAGGAAGGTAGCCTTATCAGTAATGTAGTCTGTGTGTCGTGGGACAGCAGAACCAAAACGGGGTTAAATAAAAAGTGGAGTGAGCATAAACAGCAGCCCAGCGTGTATAGATTTACATTCTCTGTTAACCGACAGGAGCTGAACAATACAACCTGTGTGATGTTACAAGTTCCTGCAGTGCCAGAATAAAGTGCTTGTTCCATGCAGAGAAAACCGGACTGTTTCTTTTGTTGTTTTTAGCGTATTACCCGCTAATTACGAGCCAAAAATAGCAAAATACCAGTGGTTTCTTTACTACGTTTCAGAGACCAGAGGCTGTGAAGGTAACAGAAAGACCACGGTTGAGCCTTTGTCTTGTTTCACCGCAGTGCCTCGCTACTTTTTTGTGGTTTTTAAACATATTTTATATATGTTATTTATATTTATTATGCAAATTTTGATTTTCGCAGTGGGGGTGGGGAGGGCATCGCCATATATGGGAGTATATATGTGTTTCAGCACGGTGGCTTGGTGGTCAGCACTGTTGCCTCACAGCAAGAAAGTTCCTGGTTTGAGCAGCAGAAGGATTTTGGCTTATTCAGGTGTGTTTTGGCAAACTAGCCAGGCTTTCTCATGTCTGTCTTTCAGTAGAGGCTTCCTTCTGGGTCTCCTACCATAGAGCCCTCTTTCATTTAGCTGGCGACGGATGGTACGCGTTGAAATAATTGTACCTTGTGTCTGCAGGTCAGCTTGATTCTGTTTAGCAGTTGTCCGAGGTTCTTCTGCCACCATTCGAAACAATCCTTCGCTGCCTTTATCCTTCTGGAGAAACAGCGCTACCCCTGCCCCCCTGTACATCAACGGTGAATGTGTAGAGCGAGTGCAGTCATTCAAATTCCTGGGGGTCCACATCTCTGCTGACTTATCCTGGTCAACCAACACGTCAGCCTTGGTTAAGAAGGCCCAGCAGCGACTACACTTCCTCAGAGTGCTCAAAAAGGAACAACTGAGCACAAGCCTGCTGGTGACCTTCTACTGCTCTACCACAGAGAGCCTGCTGACCTACGCGGTGTCAGTGTGGCACTCAAGCTGCACGGTGGCAGACAGGAAGAGACTGCAGAGGGTGACCAACACTGCACAAAAAATCATCGGTAGCCCCCTGCCCTCATTGACGGACATCTACAGCTCCAGATGCCTGAACAGAGCAAAAAAGATCCTAAAAGACAACACTCATCCCGGCTTCCATCTGTTCAACCTGCTACCCTCTGGCAGGCGGTACCGGTCCATACCAGCCAGAACAAACAGACTTAGAGACAGCTTCTTCCCTAAAGCTGTCACAATACTCAACTCCAGTCTGCACTGACGAACTGACATACTTCACACTAGATGTCACCTGCACCTCTTTGTCATAGGCCACTTGCGTACTGCAATCTGTAATCTGTTTTTTGTATTGTAAATAACCACTATTTATTATTGAAAGCTATCACATGTCACTTTACCACTACTGCCTTAAATTCACACTGTAAACTGAAATCCGTATTTTTACCCTGTTAATAACAAATATTTATTTATTACTGAATGCTGCTTTACCCATACCACCAGAGTATCATTATTACTACAAATCATTGACTCCCCACTGTTGCATGTACAATACTCACAATCTCCCCTATCTCAAGGTTTCTGCCTACTGGTTTATTTTCTTTATTGTGTACATACTTGTATATATTTTTTCTTTGTACATACTTCATCCTGTGTGCACTCTATGGGGCAGCTTTGAATCTCATGACACTCTGTGTGATGACAATAAAGACGTTCTACTCTATTCTATTCTATGCATTCTTTCATCCATAATTCTCTTGCGGCCATTTCTTGGAAGGTTGGCTACTGTGCCATGAGCCTTAAACTTCTTTATAACATTTTGCACAGTGGATACAGGAACATGAAGGTCTCTGGAGATGGACTTGTAGCCTTGAGATTGTCTATGCTTTGCTACAATCTTCTCTTTGACTTCCTCAGACAATTCTCTGCTTTTCTTTCTTTTGTCCATGCTCAGTATGGTCATGCAGTGATTCACAACAGCAGAATGAGGGGGTTGCTGATTAAAAAACAAAGTTCCTGTACTATTATTAGTTTATAAAACTATAAAGTGACCTTTCTGGTCTTACCTGCAGTATATTTTTTTTATATGTATCAATATATCCACCTATATGGTCAATGCATATATTGCAATATATTGGAGAATATGAAATACTTAAAACTCATATATGGGAATATATTACCAAATATATTGTATGATATTATCCAATATACTGCAATATATTTTCCTTTCGTAAGGGTACAGCAATGTGTGTGCAGTTTAACTTTCAGGAAATCCTGTGTTTTACAGTTCAAATAGGACAGCTAATGGAGATTTAAAACGGCTGACAGCTGTAATCATCATAGGCCAATAAATCTTTGTGGTCCCTATAAACCTGCTCCCTTCTGATTCTGCCAAAGCTGCCATTGTCATAAGGCTATGGGTCGTATCATTCTGTGCATGTGCTCTCCTTTATAGAATTGTATTTCTTGGTTGCAGATTCTGAGTTTTCCTTCACTGATTCAGATCTTTGGTTCTCAGATTTTGATTTCATTTCTATATGGTGCTAAAATGAATTTCACGTGTGGTGGGACCAAAAAATAGCAGAAACGATTTCTTATGTTTGGTACGTCACTGCATCGCATCCAAGTGTTGTCAGCTGTTGTCAGTGTTGTCACTTTTAGCACATCTGAGTGTGAGCATGGAAATGGTATACAGAACTTTTTTTGTGCATGCAAGGTACATGAGGCCCCTGGTGTCCTTGCTGCTTCGCACATGCAACAGCCTGCCCATCTATCTGGTCTACCCTTCATTACCCACATAAATGGTCATACAGTATCATACCGATTCCTGCCCTTAAGCACTGGAGTACTCTTAACTTAAGGAAAAAGAAAAAAAAACTGGAATGTGGTTACTTGTTGTTTCAAAGCAACAGCATTTGACCAAACTGAACAACCATGGGCTCTGCACTAGTGAAATACAATAAGTCACTTTATCCACAACAAGTCATTTAAATACACAGCCTGACGTGAAACTAAACTAATACAAAAAAAAAAAAAAAAATCCATTATATTCACAGTATGGCTAGTTATATTTTCAACTTAACAGTATTGTGGACATTTATATAACAAATGGTCAAATTAAGTATAGTGGACTCAAGGGACAGAGGAGTATATTAAATCCAAAGTGGTTTCTGCTGCAGGAGTGAGAGAATTTGTCTAAGGTATTGAAAGGATTTTATTTTATTTTTTTCATTTCTTTAAATTTGTTTTATCCATATCCTTGGGGGCAGACAAAAAAAGGAGAAAAAAAAAAGCAAAGTCACAGAGGGCAGTGAGCAGAAATATGGTCCTGTCCTTATTTGTAGTGTATTTGCCCTAATGTAATGCAGCGACAAATACAGTCCCATCTATCTTTGGTTTGAGGAACACAGAAGGATATTTAAACATTTTTAAACATTTCCAATGAGCTACAGATTCATGTTTGCAGACTGCTATAAATGACACTGAAAATAACTAAACTGAAAACGTACTCTATTGATCAGCTTTTCATTGATTCAATCAAAAGCAAATAACCCTGAACATTGCTAAATTCTTCTAGAATTATTATTTGAGAGAAAAGGTGACTGTAGGCACCAGTTCATGTGTTTTATTTGCAGAGAAAAAGCATTTTTGTTAATAAATATAAGGTCACAGTGTCACAAAAGAAGATCTGAACTGCTGCCGTGCCATGTGCATAAATTATTCGACTGTTGAGTGTTGTTAGAAGCCAAGAGTGTAAGTCCAGATTTATATGCATCTGAAGATAGTCTAGTTTTTGTGTAGTCATACTTACATTTTTGGATTGACTCTGTTATAAGTTTCATCAATCAAGTTTATAGTGCAACAGAACTTGAAAAGGTTTAAAGGCAGGGCATACAACTTATGATCACAATTTTGTATTAAGTAAAATCTCTTTACTGTATTTAGTAATGTGATATGTCGGTATTGTATTATTGGTATTATTGGGTATTATTAGTGTTCAATATAACTTAAGAGCATTAAATGACACACTGTGGTTAGAAATACATGCAAAGCTCCCTCTTCTGGAGTCAAAAATACTTGTTCCAACTTGCAATATGACCTAGTGTGTCATAAGTATTTTAATAAGACCAGGTTGCTTTAAATGTTTTCCATTTACTGTTTTTTGTGAGACATTACTGCCTTCATTTATTTCCTACCCTTCTGTGCCACAATCCGCAAATGGGTCTTTTGGTTGCTCCGTTTCTCACAGCAGCCATTCAGCTGTCACCAGGGTACCAGTATGTTCCCTGTTTTTGTTCGAACCTCATTTGAGTGTTCATAGTGCCCTTTTGGCTGTGAAACATCTACAGTGAACTGCTCTTCTGACAAACCACATCTCTAAGTGACCTATAAGAGTTTTGTGCCCAAATAAAAGAAAAAAAATGTTTTTTTTAACTTACTTGAACACATTTTTTTTTCTCTAAACATTTTCCTTTTGTAATAGTCTGAGACCTTGGGGATTGTGACTTGCCATGCATTACAATATGTTCACAAGTCTTACAATAAACTTCACACTTAGTATTTTGCTGTACGACAAATCCTGAGACATAAACTGCAGACTTCTACAGAAACCCCCAACAGTACTAATGCAATGAAGCTGCTACTCTTAAAGGCTTTCAAACACAGTAGCTTTAGTTAAACAATGTTTAATCATCTGAAAAAAATCACAAATGTTATATGGCCAAAAAGAAAAACCTTGTGAAATCTCCCTGTTATCTAAGGTGTGGAGAGCTTTTTCTGGAAAGGTTCCAATGGTGAGAGACTCCACAAACACAGATCACTGGCAGCATGTCCTCCCTGAAGGTTTGCTGTTGGTTAGTGGGTGTTTTAATTTGAACTAAAGCTACACTGAAACAACAGTAAGGGATGGAAAGTACTCTAGTAAGAAAGCATTTTTATTTTGGAAAAGACAGGTGTTGCTTTGAGACCTTCCATGAAAATGATTTTATGTTTTTCCCAATCTGGAATCCATAGCATTCAAGGCTGTGGTTCAATGATCCAGCTCGATTAGAGCACCAAAGCTGTCAGTCTGAGTTCACTGTGCAGAACAGATTCTGGCAAAGTGTGTGTTTGTATACGTGTTGTACATTCCTGAATCCTGCATGCTGACCACACGCTCTTGTTAGGACTTTCATGTGAGCTAGATGTGAAACTAAGTGTTTATTTTTTGCTTCTTTTTTTTTTTCACTCACCAAAAATAAATCACATAGCTGACCAGTCTACACTTGCTCATACGATGCCATGCTCACCCACAACTAACAATGGTCTTTACTTAGCTTTTCAAAATCAAAAACCGGCAACAAATGCTGTAGAATAGTACATCTTACAGTACTTTTACTGTGACACACTACATAATAACAACGACTGCAGAAAGCTAAACTTGAATTTAAGGAACGAAAGTCTTCACCAGCCAACAACTTTAAAAATACACAAGGCCAGAATTAACACACACATATTTAACACATGTAAATTTAAATCAACACATCTTCCATTTTTTTCAAAGTAAATAACTATATCCTGAAGTCTAGACTGTCTAGGATGGTGCCCCAACCTGAATGCGTATCCGTGCAATCCATTACATTGTAGTAGTCCATATTTTTCCTATCTAAAACCAGTCCCCTGATTAGTACGCTTGCATGATTCCAAAACTGATACTCGTGTAAGGTCATCTGTCACTGATATGTTAATGAGTATCGGCCTTGTCATAAGTGATGGGGATGTATCCTTCAGCTACTGGCTAAAAACTGGTTGGTTGTCCGTCATCTGCTAAATAGTGTACAATGTTTCAGTCATCTTTTTGACCGTTGGCACTGACAGGATGTAATTTGAAACATGGCAATATTTTTAAGATTTTTGCTTTCTTTCTGTGTGTGCTTAGATCTAAATTGATGTGGTTTATGTGACAATGTAGGTGATATCTTTACCTCTATTGCATTGCAAAACTAGTTTTCTTTCTTTTTTCCTCTAACTGATCATACAGCTTTTTTTTTTTTCTAAAGTGGACATCTGACTATGTATGGAGAAAGCCCCAGATGTTCTACCTCTTTGGGGAGTAAGGAGGGGGAGGGGGAGGGTGGGGGGGGGGGACAATATTCCAGCGTACATTAACCTATTGCACATCCTGCATCTCATAATGCAATGCACAACCACAGCAGTCAGCAGTCAAAAAACAGTGATAAATGCTAGACAGTAGTCCTTAGTGTAGTTGTAGTGAAACTGCCCATGAATCTCCACAGTATGCTACAAACTACAATGGCTATGGCAGGGTACTCTACATCTCTTACATACTGAATATAATTTGCATATACGGTGTGCTGATGTGAAAACTGCCTTTGTGTGAGGGTTGAATTTCATTCACAGCTCAAGTTTGTAGCTTTTCAACGCGTGAAGGATCATGGTATAAAAGGTCTTGTCTGGGCCTGGCATGACCCATGGACTGAGGTCTAATTCCAAGTCAGTTTGATCAGGCTACAGGATTTAGTGTGTCTGGGAAGGACGGGCAGCAACAATGAAATAACAGCATGCAACATGTGCCATTCCGTGAAAGTGAGTTTGTCTGTATGTTTTTACTTTTTTAACCTACATACCTGGGCTTATGTTGGTGTGGATGTGTTCATGTTTTCTTTTTCTCATCTGTTCAGTATTGTTCTAACAAAGTGCTAGGTTGGCACTGAATATACTTGCTTTGTTCTTTATCCAAATTGCTGCAACGTGCACCAATTCACAAAATGAATTGGTGCCTCTTGTTTATCAGGTTTTCACGAATGGTGACAGCACTTTACAGATCATTCATTAGCTCACTGACGATCAAGTGTGTCAGCTCCTCTTCAGAGGTCTTCTCCAGATAAACTTTAGAGACAGGAGGCTTTGGAAGGAGTAACATCTATTAATTCATGTCATTTGACAAAACAGATCAGATTCAAAAAATGGTTAACAGCTTGATTGTGAAATAAGAGACAACATGAGGTGGAATAAAAGAAAATCACTCTGAAAATGTATGCGGCCCTGTATTTCTTGCTGGCATTTTAAGCATGCCAACATACCTTGTATGTGTGTTGCCTTGAACATTTAAATTACATGAACTCCTTGTTTTTAGTCATGATTTATGTGTTTACATTAGTGTATAATTTTAAAATCTGGGCTTGTAATATCAGCTTTTCTTGTTTTATAAAAATGAAGTGGCATATAAGAAATTGGAGCAAAGCCATCTATCATTTGCCCCTAGTGGGTTGTAAATATAATAATGCAAATGTATCATTAGAGTTTTTTTTTTTTGTGTTGCTTAACTGTATTTCAGTTGGAAAAGGAAAAGGGTTACAAGCGGGTTTCCTCAGTGTCTAACATACATACCGTCAAATCCCTTCTGTACACATAAAATCCTTCTTTTAAGGTTTGTTTTTTCCTCTTTCATAAACAGGATCTTGTGGTAATTTTTATTCAGCTAAATCTAGAGTCCAAGTACAGAAAGTGCTGCATACCATAAATATGCCAAGTTTGTCCTCTTGGCTATAAAAAAAATATTGTGACTGAGATATGTGATGTAAAATATGATGAACACACACAAGCTGCATCTTAAAACAAAGATAGGCACTTCAAATAATTAGGCCACAGGGGTAAGATAATGAATGCAGAGACATCGAAGAGGCTGGAATTGACTGGCAGCGCGGCTGAGCTGCTGGCATGCTTTCCACACCACACTGGGGGGTTGCCAGCACCAACTCAATGTAATGCCTGTCCGCTACAGCACAAATAAAGATGAACGACGAACCAATAAATCATCCGCACAGGGTGCTTAGAAGGCCAGAGAGGAGAAAGGATGTTGATTTAGTGAAATTGGTGAGGTGAGGGAGGCAGAGAAGGTAGGCGGATGGTAACAGTCGGCAAGGTGGAGAGCTTCCAGAGCAGCTGGGCTCCATCACCTTCTGCTTGACACTGTGATGACCCCGTTTTAATCTGAGAGAGGAACAAAGGGTGACAGAACAGGAGATGACTTGTGGCATCCTATCAGCTACAAGATGCCCGGTTGTCAAATAGGATACAGTAGAGAGGAAACACTGTTTTGGATGTGCTCACATTTATGTCCGTATGTCTGTGCGTCTGCTCTGGAAAGGCTGTTGATGCTTGTGCGCCGTCATCTGTGCTGCAAACAGACAATGAGTCATTAACAAACCCAGACACGGTGACGTGAAGAGAGATGTTTTATATGTGGGGAAATGAGAGCTGAGAACTAACCTAATGACACAGAAAAAGGTCAGCTGAAGAGACATTTCCATCAGTGCTGCCTGGCTGTGTTTGTAAAGAGAGGATTAGAATTTTTTTTTGCCATGTTTCCAGAAGAAAAAAAGAGTTTATGAGTTTAAAATGAAAGACTGAGAATGAAGAATGAGCTGAGACACTGTCACAGAAACAATGAAGATAAGAAAATATGTAACTGCCTGTGCGATATCCAAAATTAACAGACGTGTATATTCTCGCTAAAAAGTTTGCAGATAAACTGTCATTGTAATTATCCATCATTCCTTCTGTGACATGCTCAGATTGAAGGTAATCACCTCACATACGTGTGCTGTCAGTATGTGACAGAGTAAACCAGTAAAAGCATGAAAATTCATTATTTTATTGTTTTCTTTCCAAAGATATTCTGAAATATCCTGAATAGATTTGCTGGTATCACTCAAGATGATCATAAAACTTTGCATTATGTTTCTTTCAACTATATAACCTTTAATGGTGTCACATTTGTCTTTAGAGCTTTCTTTTATATATTCTCTTTTATATTTTTTGCTTAATCATTCAGACCATTTTAAGGGAGAAAACTACCTTCTCTACATTTCCCTGTCATAAAGTGTTGTTGCTCTGATGAAAATCCAATTGAGTTTGTTTTGCTTGAAGCTTAATCTCTTTTTCTTTTGTTTTACCCCAAAACATTATCATGAATACTTTCACTTATCTGCTTTTGCATGTGAAAAAAGTAGTAAGGGAGAGAAAAAAACAAAAAAAACTTTGGTCGTGTTTCCATATTATTATTACTCTTATTCATAATCACACTTATGATCAAAA
Source organism: Hirundichthys speculiger (assembly GCA_018398805.1). Taxonomy (NCBI): domain Eukaryota; kingdom Metazoa; phylum Chordata; class Actinopteri; order Beloniformes; family Exocoetidae; genus Hirundichthys; species Hirundichthys speculiger. The sequence continues at coordinate 1,452,250 of JAGFBZ010002829.1, forward strand.
CCTCTCATGTAAGTTACTATTGTCATTTTTAAATATAAATTGAAATGCTCCTTTTTTTCTTTAACTTAACTTACTCTTTCACTAAGAAAAAAAGTAATCGACTTTTCCCTGACACATGCACACACCACACACACAACTTCCACATGAGTGCTCACTTTTGTTCTTGCTATTGGGTGTGCACGTGCGTGTGCACGTGTGCTTGTCCCATTTTTTTCTTTCCCCTCAGTCTTCAGAGTGTGCTCATTAAAGTCAAAATCTTTATTCTCCTTTCTTTCTTCTTCTTCTTCTTCTATCTCTTTCTCACTTTGACACACACAAACACACACACACGATTAGTTTTAGTGTCTCCCCACATCTTGGTGTGAAAAGAAGAGAAATGTGAATTTAGTCCCAGGAGGTTTCAGCGTTCCCTGAGGATCAGTTAACACTGCTGAAAGTGCTGTTGCTTGTAATCACATCCACGGATCTGCTACTGATGATTAATACCCTCTTATGACAAAATTCAATTACCACACCGTTTTTGTCTGCAATTACCTCACGTGGTACCAGAAATGCTCACAGTCGCCTGGACAGCCTCGGTGACCAGAGGACCCGGTGATTTTTGGATTACAGCCTTGTGGAAAGCTTGGGGAATCCTGCAGAAACATGTGGCCTTTGGTTTGCGTTAATCTTTCCAGCAAGGTGTTGATCTGAAACATATACATAAGCCGCGAAAGCAATTTGTGGATGTTTCCACTTTTCCTAAAGAAGGATCTGGCCATGAAAACTATAAGCTTTCAGTGTATGTAGACTGGTGCGTTGAAGACAATAATTTTTTTTTTTCTTTTTTTGCTTTTCCAGAAACAGCATACCGTTTGTTTTTTTTGTTTGTTTGTTTGTTTGTTTGTTTAGAAAAAAGCACATTTTGTAGTCTTTTTTGCATTTTGCCTTTACCACCTTTTGGCAAAATCTGTAGTAATGTAGTTCATACTTTCAAATATCAGAAATCAGAGACTAACTAGCAAACCTCTACCAAGGGACATATTATTAAAAGACAGCATCATGTCTAAAAGAAAAGAAAAGGGCGGGGGGGGGAGGGATTTGCGCCACATACATCCCCCGTGAAGTGAAATATCAATGTTAATATGCAGCTATGTTAAATAAATCTGAAGGAGCGCTCAGCTCAGAGGCTCCCCTAAAGGTGTTGATGTCTGAAAGGTATGACAATATCCAAGACTTACCTTCTTCTGGTTTCTTGATCATTTTTTTTTTTCTTTTGTTTCCAGTTTCTTGGCTCTTTTAGTCACCTCTGCTTTGATGTCCAATTGTAGCACGGTAGCTTCATCTTTTAGACATTGTTGACTATTATTGGGATGTGCATCAGTTATACAGAATAAAGGAATACACACTGGGTGTGAGGGAGACCTGTGACAGGAGTTCAGAGTTATATTGGCTGGTTTTTGCTGATGGTAGGAATGAAGACTGCAAGAGCGAGGTAACACATCCTGATATGTCTTCAAATGAAGTTGTAATTGATGTTTTAGTATGGAAATTGTTATTAGTGTTGCTTTAACACTTTCAGTTATCTGACTGTAATTTAAAAAAATGTCACAAGAACATAAGGTGGCTTTTATTCTTTCATATTTTCTTTTTTTCTTTGATTGCAGTGCACTTGTCTGCTATTTTTTTTTTTTCCTTCATCTTCAGCGAGAAAGTCAGATTCGTCAAGTGGGGGAGTCATCAAATTTCAGTCTCTCTGTATGTGTCGGTGACGGCCCTGCTGTTCATTCTTGCTGCTCAATGGGAGGGATCAAATTGCTCGTGTGTCAGGATGAATCATTTTGGCATCATTTTGGATAAATTTACAGCACCCCTCTGTTAAAGGAAATAGATTGTGGTTAACTGTCTCATTTCAACTGAGAGATGCCCCAGTATGATTCCTGCTATACTCCGATTATGCCTTCACAACCCAGGAGTATGAGATGTAGAGCTTACAGGCAGAGAGACAATGCTGTCCTGAAAAAATACTTCATTTTTTATTTATTTATTTTTCCTTTTTAGTGAATTTTGAATAGAATGTGGATGGTATGTTGCATTAACTTGGACACATTGAAGGGGGATTTTATCAAAGTAGTTACTGCAGTCAAAAACATATTTTCTATCACATGAGTTTCAACAGTCTGGAACCTGAAAGAAAACTTTTTTCAATTACAGCCTCCGGTCTGAGACTTAATGGAAATAACATCAGCAAATGTGAAGTTAAGAGGATATTTGAATGGATCTCTGTGAAGTTTGACTCTAAATAATGCTCATAAATTAGATTTTGGAGAAATATGTCAGTTAACAGCTCTAATACTGGACAAGGCCACTCTCTTGGAAAAATAAGAGGTTGGACTATATTGTGAGGATGTGCAGTAAGATTGCTGAAATACAGTTTGATGAAGTCTCACTGTTATTCAGAACCAGAGTTACTAGAAAGGCACGGGCTGTTCCAACCGACTGCACTCACCCTCTCTGCAGAGCTTCAGATGCTGCCACTCTTAACAGCATTATATGACATGTAAATGTGTGATTTTGTGCGTATGGGTTTTTAACTGGCAGCACTGCTGGCTGTGTAACTAATTGCCCCGAGGGGGATAATAAAGTTACCAATAGAGATGTGTTTTATTGTCATTCAGTGTCATACAACCATTTGTTTCATTTTCCCAGACAGGGTAGAGTTAAGTGAACTGCAGTTCATGAGCTGTCCTGTGCTTGTTTGGATTTATTTTGACAATGATGAGGTGCATTAATCTGAGCGTGTCTGTGAGCTTTATCCAGCCAGATATGTTCTGCATTCTACCATTTACTCTTCTCCCAGGATCTGAAATAGAGGATTTGTTTGTGTCGCTTTCAAATATGTAGAATAGGGTTTCTCAACGGGGGGGGGGGGGGGGGTACCATCCCCCAGGGGGCATTCTGAACCTTTAGGGGGGCGCTGGAAACGTGAGGGCTGAGAGGGGGGGTGCTCAGACACAAATGAGGGGCGCCATGCCTTAAGAACTCTGTTTTAAACTTCCATGGTTTCCCAAGGTTTTTTTTTACAGTTCAAATCTATTTATGTTTCAATAAAATGTTGTGCTCAGATTTCCTTCCAAAAAATAAAGCTGCTGTCTGAGACCAAAACCCCGAGTCTGCTGCTTCCATGACCTAGTAAAATCTCCTTTTCTCTCTACGTCACAATCAGACGAGCCAAGCGGGATCGGTCGCTATAGTAACGCCCATAAACACACAGCAGCAGAGAAACTCCTTTCCAACACATTCATTCAACAACCAATGAATACATACACAATCAAGGCTACGTAATCACGTGTATTCACAAATATTTACAGTACAATCAAAAATGGCGGAAAACAAGAAAAAGTGCCGGCAGTACAATGCTAATTACATAAATTATGGATTTATTCCATCACAGAGTAATGTACATCTGCTGATGTGCTGCTGTGTGAGCAGGTGTTCTCCAATGAAGCCATGAAGCCGTCGCGATTACAGGAGCATCTTTCTAAAAAACATCCAGACAAGGCATCTAAAGACTCGGCTTACTGAACAGGGATTCAGCCAAACTTTCCACATGCAGACAAAATACCAAAATCGTTTGAACCTCGTGAGCTCAGGCTGAAGCTCACGGCGATGTGTCCAGACGTGAAAAAGCTGGCAGCAGCCCACCAAGAGCAGGGCTCCCACTAAAAATGAAGAGCAGCAGTTGTTCCCTTTTGTAAATAGTTTTTTTCTTATTTAATTTGTCGTTGCCAGGCCAGGCCTTGTCAGTAGCCAGCTCCTAAAATGACCGTTTGAAATGTTTAAGGCACATTAATTGACGCGCGAGTGGTTCCAGGTTTTGATTAGTTAATTTACCGCTGTTCACGTGAAGTGTGCATGATGTTGTTGGCATCCTCAGTTAGCCTTTCCATAAAACAGATTTTCAACAAATTCTGCTGTGGTGGTGTGTGGTGGCACAGGGGGGCTTTGTTCAAAAAAGGTTGAGAACCACTGATGTAAAATGTGGATACCTGGCCTGACAGAGTTGAATGTATTGACACCAGTTTTAGATTTGCAGAATTGCATTTTTTTTTTTTTTTTTTTTTTGTCAGCCACTTTATATAACAAGAGATTTTCTGTTTACTTGGAAACCTGTATTTTCTGAGACTCTGCTTTGGTTGCGTGTTTACCTGCTGTACTATCCTGCCTAACATTTGTATTCAAATTTTCAAAATCAAGAGCAGTGCAGAGATGGTAACATCAGGTTTGAGCGAGGCCTCTCAGCAGGGGCGCTGCTAGGGATTTTGGGCCCCATGAAAAGAATCTTTACAGGGCCCCCCAACACAGCGGTGAAATTTGTGGATGCTATTTTTGATCATCATTAGGGGCCTCTCTGGGCCCCCCTCAATCATGGGCCCCTATAATCCGTATCCTTTACCCCTCCCCCCTTTCGGCGCCCCAGCCTCTCAGAGACAGGTGATGGGGAACAGTACATACATTTACACTTAGGAAAACAGCACAAGTCCTAATGCTGTTTAACTGCTTCTCCAGCTTTTCAAGATTTGTTGAATTTCATAGTTGAAGTCTTCGTTGATGCTAACAGTGCTGATTTTATATCACCCTCTGTTTGGTGATATTGGATCTCATTCAAGAGATCTTCAGAAATCTGTGAAATCTGCGCATATATAAAGATGAATAAATGAATAAATAAGCCATACAGTCTCTCCCCAGAAAAGACGTACACAGCCAAGAACAAGACTATTTTAGATACATAGAAAACTGAAAAAAAAAAAAAAAAAAAAAAAAAACTACTAGTTGTTTCTAACATTGATGTCAATTCTATTCTGTCTGTTTTTACCCTTTATTTTTGCTAAACTAATTTCTTGCATTTATACGAGCGCTGCTATGTTGTTTGCTGGGACCCTTCAGTAGGTGTCCTTTCTGCAAATGGTATGAATACCTTCTTGGGTTTTTTTTTAATCGTACCATTAACTTCCATTTGTGCATCTAGGGGAAGGTCCACACCTTTCACATTGTTCAGTGATCACTGCTACACACCACGATATATGTACAAACATGAAGACTAATCAACAGTGTATTTGCATTTGTTAGTGGTGCTTGCTCCACCAGACCACTGCTTTTAGTACCTCCAACAGAAGGCTGTAGGGATTGGTTAATTTGGCACTGTTTTTAACTTCTGAAAATTCAAAATGCAGATAAATAAATGCATGGAAATGCATAGCTAATCCAGTGAAAAAAAAAACTCCTTGGGGATTCTATTGAAAACTAAAAGAAGAAGTAGTTTAAACCCTAATAAACAAAACGCGACCAATAGCAGAACTGAAAATAAATCTGAACTCTCCTGGAGCCCTGAAAAATAATTTGATGAAATCTTATTAATGTGAAAGTGATAAAATGAAATGATTCAGATGACATGTTATATCATGTCACTCTCCAGGAAAGGTTTATGAACATACAGTTGCAGATTCTATCTCCACATAGATGGCCAAATGGAGGAGCTGGAAATAAAATTTTACTTTGCAAGCTTCCACGCCATTGTATTGATTTAGAGCCACCTGATCCTTTGACTTCCAAGCATTTAAATTAGCCTGAGTGTTCATAGATATATTGCAAAATTCCTAAGGTGGTATAGCTTACCTTTGACATGGCAGGTACTGGCAATGCAGTTGCAGCTCTTCCCTTGTCACCTTAAGCTTTCAGCTCAGGTCCATGTATTTCTCCTTCAGCACATGTTCACATCTATATTTTGGGACTACTGTTGACACATGCTTCAAAATTCATGAATGTTTTTTTTAGATTTTTTTTTTTTTTTTAGACTCAATGCTGGTTTTGGACTTTATTATATGATTGAGCATTACATTTTTTTTCATGAATGTTTTAACATAAAAAATGACGAAGGTGTCACAGTTACAGTTCTGACCAAAAACCAAAGCAGGAACATGGCACAAGGCTCTAAGAATAGAAACATGAAGTTTCACTAACTTTTTTTCAATTGACCAGTGAGGGTAACTTAACCCTTAACCTGAGGAGCTTTTAATTGCTTTTGGGTATGCATTATGCTGCATGAGCCTGTGTCTACCTGTTGGCCCTCAGACTTGCAGCCATGAATATGGATGACAATTCCAGTAAACAGAAACAGCTCATTATAATATTGTTTGCACTCATCTTTCTCGAATCATGTCATGCACTTGATAATGCTTCACTGTCTTAGGATGCATCTTGGACCTGTGCCACTTTGACCTTTTTAATCTGCACAAAAACTGCCTGAGGGTTTTTGGTTTTCCAAATTTTCTAAATCAGGTGTTCCACTCACTTCCATGGCCACAGGTGTATAAAATTAATCACCTAGGCATGTAGACTGTTTCTACAAACATTTGGGAAAGAATGGGTCGCTCTCAGGAGCTCATTGAATTCCAGCGTGGAACTATGATAGGATGCCAGCTGTGCAACAAATCCAGTCGTGGAATTTCCTCGCTCCTAAATATTCCACAGTCAACTGTCAGCTGTATTATCAAGAAATTGAAGTGTTTGGGAACGACAGCAACTCAGTCATGAAGTGGTAGGACACGTAAACTGATGGAGTGGGGTCACCAGATGCTGAAGCGCACGGTGCGAAGAGGTCACCAACTTTCTGCAGAGTCAATCACAACAGAACTCCAAACTTCATGTGGCCTTCAGATTAACTCAACAACAGTGCGCAGAGAGCTTCATGAATGGGTTTCCATGGTCGAGCAGCTGCATCCAGCCAGACATCACCAAATGCAATGCAAAGCGTCCGATGCAGTGGTGTAAAGCACGACACCACTGGACTCTAGAACAGTGGAGGAACGTTCTCTGGAGCGAGGAATCACGCTTCTCCATCTGGCAATCTGATGGAAGAGTCTGGGTTTGGTGGTTTCCAGGAGAACGGTACTTGTCTGACTGCATTGATCCAAGTGTAAAGTTTGGTGGAGGGGGGATTATGGTGTGGGGTTGTTTTTCAGGAGCTGGGCTTGGCCCCTTAGTTCCAGTGAAAGGAACTCTGAATGCTTCAGCGACCAAGACATTTTGGACAATCCCATGCTCCCAAATTTATGGGAATTTATGGGTTTGGATCTGGCCCCTTCCTCTTCCAACATGACTGTGCACCAGTGCACAAAGCAGGGTCCATAAAGACATGGATGGAAGAGTCTGGTGTGGATGAACTCGACTGGTCTGCACAGAGTCCTGACCTCACCTCCATAGAACACCTTTGGGATGAATAAGAGGAGAGATTGAGAGCCAGGCCTTCTGGTCCAACATCAGTGTGACCTCACAAATGACCTGGAAGAAGTGCATGTGAGGTCCCCATAAACACACTCCTAAACCTTGTGGACAGCCTTCCCAGAAGAGTTGAAGCTGTTCTAGCTGCAAAGGGTGGATCCATGTCATATTGATTAGGAATGGGATGAACTAAAGCTCATATGTGAGTCAAGGCAGGTGAGCCAATACCTCCCGCTAGCTGCAAATTGCCGGTAGCGGGAAGATTGCATTAGCAATAGCTAAGTAGCTTGTAGCGGGTGGTCAGACCACCTGCTACATCAGGGTAACTTCTTGGTTTGCTGCCATGCGGACGTGTCCTGCTTTGCTCTCTCTCTTCTGCGTTGCATTTTTTTGCTTTTTCTCTACTTTTTCTTATCTTCACTGGAAAGAAAATTATGTGCAACAACACCTTGTTGCATACAAATCACTTGACCTATATTTTTGAGGGTATTTTTTGTTATTGCTGGAACACAGAGACAACGATGTCTCCAAATCCTGCAGTATCAGTGGGCTGCACAGAGTGTGAACGACTCTGAGAGAATAACACAGCTTGAAAAGAGGATTGAAAGACTGCAAGGCATTCGTTTAAATGAAGAATTTATTGACTCATTTTTGCCACATCTACACAGGCTGTGGAGCCTGCAAACACCACTCAGATCTTCATACACGGGACCACATCTGTTGTGGCACCTCCTGCAACAGACCTGGCTGATACACTTCCATGGTTGTGCCAAAATGACACTGGAATAGTTGGAATAACTGGAGAAGCTCCCAAACCCGACGGTACAGCTGATCTTTGCTTTTGGAACAGAGTTGGTGGCAGGCCAAAGTCATCGACTCCAGCCAGAACCTGGTCAGATGTTGTCTGTCACAGAGGTAAATCCAGCAGAAAATTTAAAGCTCCAGCACTCACTCCACCACCTGAAGTTTCTCTGCATAACAGATATGATCCATTGACTCCAAAAAGAATGTGTGATGCTGAACGTCATAGGGGGATAAATAAAAACCCAAGAGATAGTCCAAAAACACAGCCCAGGCTAACCAAAACAAGAGGAGTCGCCCAAATTCCACAACCAGGGCGAGGACTGGAGAAGCAATCAGCAGCTCGGCAAGGAAAGAAATAGATACAATTCTGATTGGAGACTCTATTACACAATATGTGAGAATGGCAAAGACAGAAAACATAACATTTGCTGATGCAACAGTCAGGGAACTGGTTGAGATTTTGCCAACCATTCTGTCGACTCATCCAGAGGGCATGAGGATCATCATCCACACAGGGTCTTTTGACATCCTGAGGAGGCAAACTGGCTCTGAGATCCTGAAGGACTTTTCTCTGCTTCTAGAGAGACTGTGTGACCATGGTGTAAATAATGTCTCCGTTTCAGGCCCCATTCCCACCATGGGGAAAGGACTTGGAACTTTTTAGCTGGCTTCTTTCCCTGAACACATGGTTATTAGCTGCATGCGTCATCCGTGAGATCAGATTCATCGATAACTTTAATATCTTTTGGAACTGTAGGGAGTGTTTCAGACCTGATGGGGTACATCCTAATCTGACTGCAGATTACTCGGTGCACACATGCGTCATGTTGTTGGGATGGCAAATCCAAACATGAGTGAGCAGACAAGGGCAAAGGACACAGAAAGGCAGACAACCCCCACCTCCCCCGCCTCACCAGACTCACTGCTCCACATCATTCAAGGTCTCTAAAGGATGTCTCTGTCCCAGTCAGGGGTCCAGAGACCACCTCTGTGGTAGTTACTGACGTGGCCTTGTCTGACCATTTCTGTGTTTTGTTTGATTTACTGATTGCTCAGAATGCTCAAAAAACCTGCTTCTTGGTAAAGAAGAGGTACATCGATGTTAATACAAGTGCTCAGTTCATTGAAAGCATGGCTTTGATGCCAATGATCAGTGCGGAGTCGGTTGATGGACTCCTGGATCACTTTAATTTGAAAGTCTTAAATGTGATGGATGCTGCTGCACCGATAAAAATCCAGAGAACCTTGAGCAAACAAAAAACACCATGGAGAAACACCACTATGGTCTCAAACCTGAAGGGGGAATCTTGAAAAGCTGAACGAAAGTGGGAGGAAAACAAAACTTCAGATTCACTGAGTTGTACAAGCAAAGCCTGTGTAACTATAACAATGAGCTGAGCAAGGCCAGACAACGACATTTATCTGAGAGGATTAATAAGAATGTCGCAATTCTCGCATCTGTTCACTACGGTTGAAAAACTTATAAATTCTCCCATGCAGATAAACCCGGAGCTCCTCTCCACTGAGAAATGCAACCAATTTGCCAAATTTTTCACTGAAAAAAATCAAAATAATTAGACAAAACGTTAATGCCACACAGGCAAACAAGATAAGTAATCTGTGTCTAAAACCTAGAAATAACTTTGAAGTTATGTCACAATTTGATTTGGTTGATTTAAAAATCCTAAATGAAGTAGTTTGTCATCTGAAATCAACAACTTGCTCTCTGGATATAATACCATCTGACTTTTTAAAAACAGTTTTTATCTCAGTAGAAAGTGATGTTCTACAGATTGTCAAGAGCTCACTGGCATCTGGTATTTTTCCCAAATCTCTAAAGACAACTGCCATTAAGCACATCCTAAAAAATAGAACTTTAGACTCCTCCATTATGAACAGCAATAGACCTGTATCTAATCTTTCTTTCATATCCAAGATCATTGAGAAAGTTGTATTTAACCAGCTTAACGACTTTCTGAATGAAAGTGGAAATCTGGACAAATTTCAATCAGGCTTCCAGCAGCATCACAGCACTGAAACTGTTCTGGTCAAAGTGTTAAATGACATTAGGCTGAATACTGATTCTGGGCTTTCATCAGTCCTGGTTCTGTTGGATCTCAGTGCTGCGTTTGATACTGTAGATCACAGAATCCTGTTGCACAGGCTGGAAAACTGGGTTGGACTTTCTGGAGCGGTCCTTAACTGGTCCAGGTCCTATTTAGAAGGCCAGAGTTATTGTGTTACGATTGGCAGCTATGAATCTGAGAGAGTGGCCATGACTTGTGGAGTCCCCCAGGGATCAGTTTTTGGGCCTCTTCTATTCAACTTGTACATGCTTCCTTTGGGTCAAATAATTCAAAACTTTAATATCAATTATAACAGTTATGCAGATGATACACAACTTTATGTGTCTCTGACACCAGATGACTGCGGCCCAATAGACTTACTGTGTCAGTGTCTGGAGCAGATAGACTTCTAGATGAGGGAGAATTTTCTACAACTTAATGAGGACAAAACTGAGATTATTCTGTTTGGTAACAAAGAGAAGAGGGTCAGCATAGCTAAATATCTGGAGACTCGGGCTCTGAAAACCACTGACCAAGTTCGTAACCTTGGAGTGTTGATAGACTCGGATCTGACTTTCAGCAGCCACATCAAAGCTGTCACTAAGGCATCTTTTTACCAGCTCAGAAATATCAGCAGAATTCAAAGGTTTTGTCTCCCAGAAAGATCAGGAGAAACTCATCCATGCGTTCATCTCCAGTACACTGGATTACTGTAATGGTCTTTTCACTGGACTTCCTGAAAAGAGCATTAAACAGCTTCAGCTTATCCAGAACGCTGCTGCTAGAGTTTTAAACAGAACTAAAAGATCTGAACTCATCACACCAGTTTTAAAATCTCACTGGCTTCCAGTTAGTCAGAGAATAGATTACAAAATCGTACTGATCGTCCACAAATCCCAGAATGGTTTAGGTCCAGAAAACATCTGTGATTTGTTCAGAGAGTATAAACCCAGAAGGGATCTAGATCAAGGACTTGGGTCAACTAGTCCAGATCAGAGTCCAGACTAAACATGGAGAAGCAGCATTTAGCTGTTATGTTGCAAACAAGTGGGAAAAACTTCCAGTGGAGATTAAACTTTCATCAACTGTAGACACTTTTAAATCCAGGTTGAAAACATTTACCTTTTCATTTGCCTATTCATGAAATCTGCACAGTATCTTTCACTTTGTCTAGCTTCTTTTAATAATTTGATTTGTTTAGGTATTTTATATCACATTATTATGATTCATTTTATTGTTTTTCCTTTCTATCTTTATATATTTTTAATGTTTTTATTATTTTATCTTCCTTTTTTTTCCTCCTGTTTTCTGTAATGCTTTAAATGTTTTATGTGAAGCACCTTGAATTGTCTTGTACACGAAATGTGTTGTACAAATAAACTTGCTTTTCTTTGCTTTGCTTTGCCCGCTACCCGCGATCGCAAGATACCGAGTTTGCAGAAAGTGCAACCCGCATGTCGGCGCGTAAAAGAGCGCGTCCAAATGGCATAAATGTGCGTCCACCTGGTCACATGCGAACGTGCACAAACGGCTCTAACCTCTCGTTTACACATCACTGTATTACTTGCATACGTTTTTATTCTCTTAAGGACAGAGGATGTCTGGTCAGCAGTTGTGGTGGATGTGGGAATAGTCACGGCCAGACACGTCAGTCTGTACAGCTGTGACATGATCTCATTCAGATGTTTGCTGTGGAGGAAACGAGGAGATCACAGAACGCTGTTGTGGAGTTTCCTTGTACTGTGCGTGTATCCCTTCGTGTACTGGCCCTCTCCTTGTGCTCGGAGCACCTGAGATGCACTCAGTGGTAGAAAGTAGGTGTCATCATACCTGTTCCTCTGGCTCAATGCTCATCCAATGCTTTGTTCCGCAGTATTTTAAAAAGCACATCAGCTGCGCCACGACGCACAGCCGCTCCCAAGCACCCAACACTGAAGAATATGGTCTCGCGGCTCTGCCTGAGCGTGTTTACCGGGAGCGCGTCAACTATCTGGGACTTTCAGGTAGCCGATAGGAATTGTCTGTGTAAAAATATCTTTACCTCCGCCAAGGAGGTTATGTTTTTGCCGGCGTTTATCTGTCTGTCTGCTGTCTGTCTGTCTGTGTTCAAGATAACTCAAAAAGTTATGGATGGATTTTGATGAAATTTTCAGGAGTTGTCAGAAATGTGAAAAGGAAGAACTGATTTTATTTTGGCTGTGATCTGGAAGAAATCCTGGATTCTGGATCACTTTCAAATTTTCGATAACATTGCGGTCATTGGGGCAGGAAATTTTGTTTCTCAATATCTCCGTTAATTATTGCCCAAAACTCATGAAATTCCACTCAGGTATTGACAATGAAAACTTCTATCAAATTTCAGAGGCTGATCCGGATCTGATCCAGAATGCAGATTTTATCGCAATCTGTAAATCGCTAAATGGGAGAACTGTTGTGCTTGGCGGAGGTCTGCGCTCTCCGAGTGCTTTTCTAGTTAAGAAATACTTTCCTGGAAGCTCACTGGCTTTTTTCCTGAGCAGTTTGTTGAAACTTTGTTGGTTACTGACGCACTGATTGGTTTAATAGGTGGAATGCCCTAACCACTCCTATGCATAATATAGCGGTTAGCGCATGTGAGATAACGGGTTTAGGGAGGTGGAAGATTGCGTTCTTTGCCGGGGAACGCCCCTCCCGCTACCTGCTATCCCTTAATAGCGGCTTTAGGAGGTTTGGCGGAAGATCGGGCCCATAGTGTTTTTGGACTTCCTAGTTTGGTGCTTCAACTGACTTCTTTCAGTCAGTAACACACAATGACAGGTTAAAAACTGCACATCTGCACATCAGAGTGACTCATTTAAAAGGCCAACAGCAGCATACACCTCCTTTACATGGTTCCAGTTATACTGTCTAAATCATTGGTCCTTTTAAGGGCCATCATGGTGCCCGTCTTTTCCTTGACAACAAATACACAATTGCTAAGTTTGCTTCTGCTCCACAACCACAACATCTTATAACAGGAACAACCTGACTACTGGGGAATATCGAGTGTAAGGAGGCAGAGGGCTCTAGATGGTATAAGTGTTGATAATTTGTTTGGTTTAAAGGTTTAACATTACAGTGGAATAAAAAATGGAACCTATAGAAAATTAAGTAATTAAATGATAAACAGAAATTGCCTTAGAGCGAAGCCCAGACTGAGCCTGTATTGCGTGACAGTAGAAGAAAATAAAAACATTTACAGTTACAGTATCTAACGAAACACAACAGTCCTAATGATGGTGTCATAGAGGGAGAATTGGTACAGCACTCTCACAGAGAATAAGACATTTTAGAACTCAAATGTCCTTGGGCGCATTAGTAACTCAAGCAGAAAGAAATGCAACACTGGTATTTGTAATAGATATACTTGAGAAGTTAGTACTTTTTCCATTACTTCATCCATCTTTTCTTTCTTTCACTCACTATTCTTTTCCAGACTGGCTATTAAAGGAAGTAACTTTTTTCACCTGGCACTCTAAAGAATCGTTTTGTCCTAGAGTTTTAATTCCTGAATTGACTTAGGGTCAGTCTTCCTTCCTGCCATTGAAATCTGTTTAAAGATTGTTCATGTATGAATTGTTACATGTATTTTCAAATTGTGTCACTACATTTTTTTATGTCTTTTATCCTAACAGGCAACAGTGCAGGATATTTGTCCAGCCCAAATCTAATGAATGCATGGATTTGCAAGTACTTGTGTACTTTTTTAGATGTTTGGACTGTTGGGCATTTTTAAATGTCATTGCTGCCTCAATGACTCATTACTTTCATCAGCCTAGTGAAGTCATATTTGATAGCAGCATACAGTAAACCCAGAACAAGACTTAAATTCCATCACTGTAGAGACTTGTAAGAAGTGTTGGACCACTTGGTGATGAATGAAATGATTACCGAAGAATGCCCTTCTCCTTGAAATATTAAAACATGCTGCAGCCTGAAAGAGATATGCTCCTATATGTACTGGACACGAAATTGTGTCAAAAAGCTGCAGAACAAGACTCCCATGTCCAGGTTATGACAGCAGCTGGTTCAAGTATCTGTTAAATTTATGGACATGTTCATAGTTTTCTTCACAAGTCAAGTGTATAATTTAACATCTTTGTTGATTTTGCTGTTCAGGGAAACATACTAATTCTAAAAATAAAAAGTATGTTTCCCTGAACTATACTGTGCTGAATTATACTGTGCTTGTTTGTGTGTGTTTAATTCAAGAGAATGATGAGTGCCAACTATACTGATACCATTATAGTTGTTTTATTGATTGTACACTTCCCAGAAATGATCAGTAATGATGTACATTTTGCTCAGGAGTCCATTGACAGAGGAGAACACTGATAGATGAATACCATCAGCTTAGTGAATGTCAATCAAAATTCTTCTGTTTCTCACTTCTGTTTGTGACTTTAACTCCCAAGTAAAAGTGTTACTTGGGAGTTAAAACAGCTCAGGACCACTCAGCCTCCCCGAACCGGCCCCCAGCAACACCGTCCACGCCCGCGGCGGCACGCCTCCACTAGCCGCAAGAGGACCGATCCGCACCCGCAGACAGCATGCCGACACCCAACCGCAAAACCACCACACACCGGGCACAAACTGGAGCGTCCAGCGTCCAGCGCCACAGGGACAAGTCTCCCTCACAGCGTCTGGTTTCTTAACCGTAGTAAATGCGTCTCCGCCAATCAGCGCACAGATTCTAGAGTTCTGGGCCGTCTGCGTTTCTCGTGTTGCTTACAGGAGGCTGTGAGTCATTGTTTGATGTTTGGGTGGCAGCTGCGGCCTCTCGTCTGCTGTGGGGTGGATTTTTTTTTTTGTGGCGATTATTTCTTGATTTTTTTATTATAATATTTTTCTGAAAAAAATCCGCGAAGCACTAAAACCGCGGTACTCAAACCGCGAAGTGGCAAGGGATCACCGTACTGGGCTACAATGCCAAAACTGTGTTGAGCTAGCACACGACTCACGTATGTGGATACTCCCTCTGGTGGTGAAAGTGAGAAGTAATCCCCTCACGGGCTCAACCAGAGCTTTCTGTGTTTCGCAGTGTTTAAGGTGTTGTAATCAGGGTTTTGCCTTTAGAATAAATAGTTTGTTACCATGAGGGCACCAAACTTAGAAATGTTTGGTTCCCTTATGAAAAGTTGCTACGCTGCAAAGTAACTCAGTGATCTGGGGGGATACCCCCCCCCCAAAAAAAAAAAAAAAAAAAAAAAATTGACCAAAAAGAATGCAAATGGTGCAATCTGGCAGGCCCGTCGATAGGGGGGGACAAACGGGTCTGCTGTCCCGGGCCCAGGGAGAGGGGGGGCCCACAACTGGGCCCTCATTAAATTGTGGAATTTAAAAAAAATGTCAGAATAGTCCTATTTGTGGAAAACTATTATTTCAATCAGTTTAATAAGTAATAAGTCAATAAGTTTTTTTATTTGTATTCTTCTAGTTGTCCTTGAGAAATATTGATCATGAACCCTCCCACCCCACACAAAAATGGTTTGGCCTAGATCACACTCAGGGCTGTCGCGTGAAGGCAGGCAAACCAGGCAATTGCCTAGGGCCCCGAGCTGTCAGGGGGCCCCCAGACAACGACTGATTAAGAAGTTAATGCAATGACACATACGGTCTGCCTCGCTGTGGTGAAAGGAAAATGCAGCGACAGATCGCCCTCGGAGGCCCCCCTCAATGTGGGGCGGGGCCCCGCACTTGTGGTTCATCTCCCGACCAATCGGGGGGCCCCCAGACAACGACTGATTAGGAACCAAATGCAACGACACACCGTCTGTCCCCATGTGGTGAAAGGTAAATGCAGCGACAGATCGCCCTCGGAGTACCCCCTCAACGCGGGGCGGGGCCCCGTCCCCTCAACCAATTTTGGCTTTGGACTTCAGCCAGCAAAAGTGTATTTAGCGGCGGAAAATTTAAAAGGAAAAATGAAACGAAGTTATCCTTCCAGTTATGAAAAACGGAAGAAAGAAAAAAAGGAATTGGAGGCAAAGAAAAAGCCAGACACCGGTAAGTGACAGTTCATTTGATAAATTAGGAGTTTGAGTCTTCAGTGTTGTACAAGTGCAGCTATTAGGCCAAAAGAAAAAAAAAACTAGGCTATGCGTGAGGATGAGGTCTATTATCGCTAGCTCGCTGGCTGGCAAATGCTAACGAATGCGAACAGTTTCTCTCTCTCTGCATATATTACCTAACGTTATTACCTCTGGAAACACCACTGTTAACAACAAAACATAGCTGTGTAGTAACAAATAGTGTTGCTGCTGGCTGCTGCCATGTTTTAACTAATGCAAAATATTCATTTAAACTGCATAAATGAAGCAGTGGTGTTTTAACAACTCTTTTATTACTCTTGTTACTACTGAAAACACCTGTTTTTTACAACAAAAACTCCACTTATGTGCTCTGGTTGTTCACTGTTTTTAAAGCATCAGCTGTCTAATTTTTAAGCAGAATGCTTAAATCTGTTGTCTGTTACAGACTACTCTATAGCTAGGCTAAATCAATGTACTAAACATACAAATCAGAAAACTAACCAGATCTTTTCTTACTCCTTCAAGGTTCTCTGCTTAAATTCATGGAACCTCTTCCTCCAAAGGATGCTCCCACTGCTGATGGTAAAGTGAATTTATCTCCCTGAGCTGTTTGTATGATCACTTTTAATCTCAGTAACATTGTTATATTTAAATACACCATCAACTTCTCATATTGAAGATGAAGACACGGGAAGAGACTCGGGAGCGACTTCAACATCAAGTGGTACCCTGGCCTCCACTCCCAGCACTTCATCAAGAGAAGGTAACACAAACTTTGCCCAGAATCTAGGTGATGGAACCAAAGACCACTAACTATTTATTTATTTTAACTTTTTTATTTTTTGCTTGATATTTTTTGCTTGATTGTGTTTTTGTCAAACTTTGCACATTTCAGTTGTGTTTGTTATGTTATATTGTATTTTAAGTGGTCTTAGATTATTGTGCACTTCTGTTATTTAAAATAAAAGATTTTTGGATTGAATGATTTTTCTTGGTGTTTTTGGGCCGGGAGGGCCGTGCGCGTGATGGCAAAATGAACGCCTTTTTCAGAGAGGGCAAAGGAATTGCAGGCAGATGCAGAGGGCAGGCAATTTTCCACATCCCACAATGGACGGGAAAAAATAGATAGGGACTGGTTAACATATAGCAGCTCAAAAAAGCCCTGTTTTGCCTCCCATGTTTGTTGTTCTCTTTTGAAGTAGAAAAAAAGTCAACAAGTGCCCTAAATTCAAGAGATGGAAATGTTCATTTGGTTTTGAAGATATAAAACTGACAATTCAAGTTTTCATATA
The DNA here is from genome assembly GCA_018398805.1 of Hirundichthys speculiger. NCBI lineage: Eukaryota > Metazoa > Chordata > Actinopteri > Beloniformes > Exocoetidae > Hirundichthys > Hirundichthys speculiger. The sequence continues at coordinate 1,469,722 of JAGFBZ010002829.1, forward strand.
AAGTTTGATATACATGTTTATTTACTGTATTATCAGCTGACAAAGAGAAAATTCTTCAAATTAAAATGCCTAATTTATTCTTCCCTGGTCTATTTTTCTTGCATGTATAAGAATTAAAAATGTGTATGCATAAATCTCAATAATATTAGCAGGTCCTTTCATATTTAACTAAAACTTCAGCTGCCATGGAAAGCTAAGATTTTCTCCTCGTATACAATACCTTATTTATTGCATTACACATCACAATATATCAAACATAACTGGTGATGTTTAGTGACAAAAAAAATGGCGGTGGTGTAGGGAGGGCCCATCCAACATTATCTTGTCCCGGGCCCAGACAAGACTGTCAGCTGGCCTGCAATCTGGTAATATCTGTGGCCTAAATCAGGCCCATATTTTGTGGTTAACCGTGAAAGTCAAACCCTGGTTGTAATAAAACGCTTTAAGCCATTAAGATTTACTTAATGATTGATTTATTTTCATTTACTTCCATTTTAATACATACATTTATACCAGATATCCAGTCTGACTATCCATCAATTCATCCATCCATTAATTACATCACACCATCTATCCAGCCATTCCTCCCTTTCAGTTATCAGATGCACATCTGGATCAGTACATCTGTAGTCTTCTGTTACTGTGCATTATAGCAAAGGCATTCACAAAGTCCTCAAGACTTAGAACTTTTGAACTTCTGGACTCTATGCTCAAAACCCCCAAACTGCTCAGCCTGTCATCAGTCAATTTCTCAAGTAGGTCTTGATGAGCTTGAGAGTAGAAAGGCTGCATTCACGATAGTAGTACCCTGCAGCATAACAGGTAAGGCTAAAGCAGTCTTACACAGATTAGATAACTCTACAAATACATCCACATCAGGTTCAATGAAAACTGTGAGTTCTTGTAAACTTTTGGGTGAGGGTGAGACATTTTTCTGTTTTCTTTCTGTCAATCGTTTGAGCTAAGGAATCTCAAGCTCTACTTCTTCAGTATCACACATGCAATCTAAATATGTCATCTTTGTTACAAAAAGTAGCACTTAAAGGATTTAAAGCATGAATACCGGTCATGATCCCACAACTTATCTTTTGAAAATCTTTTATTAAGTTCTGTAGCATAAGATTAATCACTGAAATGAAAATGTTTGCATGAAATGTGTATTTGTCCATAGAATTCTGTCACCTGCACTACTCCGACAAAAAATCTTGACAAAATAAAAATAAACCTGACAGTGTGTGATTAGTGTGAGTCCAGTGTAACCATCAGGGGTGTGTAGGTGAGGCTGCTAAAGTTAGCAAGAGACTGTAATGGCTAAAGTTAACATGCGGTCTTGTGAGTTATAAAAAAACAAATATTACCCAACTGACAGAGCTCTTGTTTTTCCCTTTTGTACATGAAGTAATTTTATGATTCATCAGGCTACAAAATTAAAAGATGAGATCACTTACTGAGCCCATTTGAAGACTCATCTCCTCCTGTCCTTGTCATCTAGCCCGCGGTTGATTATTCGAATCTTACCCGGATACAGTACTGCTATTTTCTGATTGGCTGATTTGTGACAGTATACAATTTTCTGATTGGTTGATGGGTAGTTGCTCATATCTGGAATCCTAGTGGCCAAATGGTGATAGACCGTTACACTGAAGTACAAAGTTCTAATCTCATCTTGTTTTCTTTATTTTTCAAAAATGTTAAATGTTGTTTTTTAACACAGAGGTTTTGAAACTAGGAGGCAACTCAGATTATGGGAACATCTTCAACATGAATGCAGCTTCTACAGTCCTTGACTGAATGGACACTGTGTCACAGCGCCGTACATTTTATTACAAACTCTGCCTTCAGGACCCATCATGGTGAACATTCATGCTCTGCTGTGGTGCCTTTCACTAAGCCTTAGGAGACAACAGCAATGGCATACATTTATTCGCAAGGTCTCCAGCCAGCAGTGGCTACAGGTCCCGCTCATCACAGCGGCTCCTTTTCAAAGTCCCCAGCATCCACTCGGACATTTTCCTCTGCTGCATCCTAGTAATGAAACAATCTGCAGAACTCACTCCTGCTTCAGCATCTCATTTCCTTCAGAACTCTATTAACTAATGCTTTAATGGAAGTGTGTAACTGCTACTCTTAAACTGGATTTAAAATGACTTAATGAGGTCTTGTTTGTATATAAGTTTTCATTCTCCCCATTTTTTGTATTGTGTGTCACTCAGCCAGGTCTTCCTCGAAAATGATTTTTTTCTCACGGGACTTCCTGGTGAAAACAAACAAACAAAAACAAAAAAAACAAAAGAGGTTAAATGTGAGAAAAATAATACATTCTAAGGGAGGTGTAGGCAGATAATGGGGGCAGTCTACAAACTCTCAACATGAAAATGCCTGGTCAAGACCTTTTATCATTGGAGCTACAAGCAGTTGTAGTGCCATGCTCCAGTGTATTTTTGTAGCCATTTACCATTCTGTGTTAGTGGGACAACTGGAATTTAAAAAGTCATTCAATCAGCTGCGCTGTTTCCTGCTATGACCCAAACTCACAGAGGCTTCCTCAGCTGTGTATGAAGGATAATTGGCTGGTAGAAATATGGCTGTGTCCTAATTTAGATGGCTTTTGGCTCACTGTGTGTGCTGGACTGACTATTGTAAATGAGCCAGTGTTGCCTCATTAGAGTCTGGTCTGTTTTATCACCAAGTAAACTGTTGAGACAACAACAGTGTGGGCTGCTATTTTTCATCTGCTAAAACTAAAACTCCTCTAGGGTTTAATTAAACCATGTTGTTCTGAATTGGAAGTAATGAATCACTTTGTAATACTTTGGGACAGAAGATGTTCCTCCGATTGTGCTACTTTTACCTCTGCATGCATCATGTGTTGTATGCTGCTATATGCAAGTTTTAAATCCTTTCGATTCGGCCTGTCACTAAATGTCTTCATGTTCCTCGATATTAAAAAGTACCAAAACCAAGGAAATTATCATTTTGTTGTTTTGTTATATATATATATGGCACCTGTTTTTAAACTCTTTTTTTCCTCTCATTGTCTCTGGTTATTTTGATGCGTTATTAGCTGAAGAGGGATTTATGTGCAAGACCCCAGCAGTCGCTGATATTGTGATTCTGGTGGACGGCTCCTGGAGCATTGGTCGCATCAACTTCAGGCTGGTTAGGACCTTCCTGGAAAACCTGGTCAGGGCCTTCTCTGTGGAGTTTGACAAGACAAGGATTGGTGAGGATGTTTTTGGAATCTTAACAACTTATGTCCAAATTTGTTGATTTTTATATGAAATTCTTTTTTTTTTCCTTTCTCTATATGCATGTAGGACTGGCTCAGTACAGTGGAGACCCAAGGATTGAGTGGCATCTAAATACTCACACCACCAAAGAGGCCGTGATAGATGCAGTGAAAAACCTGCCGTATAAAGGAGGAAATACACTGACAGGTATGCAAACCTTCAGACCCCCACCTGGTTATTATAGGTTTCCACATTCACAACTAACATATGACACTCAGAGGTGAATTTAGAACACACTAACCCACAATGTCACTTGATCATTTAAACTTCAGTGCCATTCAGTGTATTATAATATGAGTTCTCATATGTTGATATGGATATGAAAAAAAAAAGGTTACCCTCAGCTCTGATGAAATTATAGAAATTTGAGATCAAATAGTTGTCATTGTTTTAGTTTTTATTGGTATTGCCAAAGTAAGGTTACTTTAGCTGCCGAACAACTTTTTACCACTTAAAGTAGCATCACAAACTTTTGCTGCATCTGTCACATCCTATTTCCCTAAACATACTCTATGTAGAAATACCTCTTCTGACCACGTGGGGCAGCATATAACAAGAAAGTCCATGTCTCAAGCCCCAGTGTAGCCCCAACTCATTAGCGCAGTATTATCAGTGGCTGTAGATCTGTACATCCCCATGTGATCAAAGGTGGTGTTGCTACATAGCGTGGCTTTAAAAAGTGGGTTTTTCTATGTCCTGTCTCAGCTTGAAAATATTGTCTTTGAATTATTGCAAGTTCATTGTATTGTTGTTTATACACAACATTCCAATTTTTTTTTTGTTGTTGTTGTTGTTTTGTTTTCTAACTAAACCTTTATTTATTTTTTTTTACTGCTGCTATAGAGAAAGTTGCATTTAAGTTTAAGGACTCAGGTGAGCTGAAAGCAATCTGTTGGAAGTTAAGAAAGGCTCAGTTTTTTATACAGCCTTATGCAGCTGCGCATTATGTGATCAAACGAAAGTGACAACATTTTGTTGAACTAATAATGACTCTTTAAACCCATTATGTTCAAGTACGTGACCAAGATGCTTTACCAGAAGTCTTGACACTGACACATTACTGTGCCTCAGAGGGAAACTGAATGCAATCAAACTGTCAGCCAGGCTTACTTTACTGACTTTACAACAGTTGTCCAGAGAGTACTAAATGCCTTTATTTTTTTTTTTTTTCATTTCTGGCTATTGTATTGATTTAGATTTTGAAACATGAGGCTTTTTTTTGTAATTATGGCCAGTAGCAAATACTATGTCAGTTCTGACTGACTTGTTTCAAGGCTACAGTTACACTCGCACAGCTGATTTTTAGAAACATATATTGGAACACATTGTGTAAAAATGGTGACACAGTTGCATATATTCACTTATTTGCTCTTCTGGGTCAGTGTGTCATTCCTTGATTCACAAGCCTATATCTTATACCCATGCCCTAAAGATAACACACAGAAAGACTTAACTCTGGTGTAAATGACAACATGGAGACAGATGAGCTGAAAGTTTTATAGAGAGACTAGTGTGGATCAACCCACAGCTTTATAAGCTGCTTTTGGGAAATGTAAGACTTTTTGAGTCATTGGGGTCCCATATGTGTAACTGATTCACACATCCATGTAGCTGTTTATCTTCGAGATCTAAATTTGGGATGTTTTGGTCACATGATTCGATATGTGAAAGGTTGTGGAACTTCCTGTTCTGCCACTTCCAATGTTAAAATCACTTTTCTTTTTCATATTTTTCAACTTTATGCTTTTCTGTATGAATATTAAGCTATTATTATGTCGCGCATTGCAACATGCATATTATTTTTTTATTTGGTTTTGTCATTGTTTGTTGTGTTATACTTCTGATTAAACAAGAAATGACTTGTTTACTTACCAAAAAAATCTTTTTTTTTCTCTCTTTCACAGTCACACAGTGCACTTGTGTAAAATCTTATACCTGCCAAGTACTTTTTATTTTTTTATGGTATTGATCTTTCCCTTTGCATAAAGGGTTGATAAATTCATCAAACATTTGGGGCAGCAGCCCGACTAACGCCTATGTCTTCAAATACCAGAGGCTAAATAAGGCTTCCATCTATATATCCCTCTAATTTGAATCCAAATCAGTGATTAAACATGCTATTAGAAGAACCCGATTAATTTGTTTTGTGACATTGTTCCTTGTATCACTGTGTCTTGTCTGTCCAGGTCTGGCTCTGACCTATATCCTCGAAAACAGTTTTAAAGCAGAGTCTGGGTCCAGACCTGGTGTTCCTAAGATTGGGATTCTGATCACTGATGGGAAGTCCCAGGATGATGTGATTCCCCCGGCACAGAGCCTGAAGGATGCTGGGATAGAACTGTTCGCCATCGGTATGACGACACTTACACCACTGATGCAGTGGCAAGAGAGGGTTGTGTTTGCTTTTTCAGATATTATAAGAAAAATGTGTTTCCTGATTTAATGACAGTAGCTCTTGTGAGTTGTAGGCTGATGCAAAAAAGGCTAAAATCTTTGTTTCATTTTAGAAAAAATATTCGACACCACAGAATATTTTAACTTGTTTATCATTGAGGAAGAATACCAGACATCCTGGCCTTCTCAAATTTGTTCCTCTGTTTACATCTTTTTAGTATAATTGTAAATTATTTATAATTTTGGTTTGGGCTGGAAAATATGACCTGAAATCAACTGATCATTTGACCATGATTACAATTATTTTAGCATTGCTTTATTCCTTGCCCCATACAAGAGAAAGATTTTTACTGGAAATATTATTGGGTTAAAAAAACATTTTTGAAGTTATGGTGGCTACAAAGCTAGTCTAGAGGGATAATTTGGGATATTTTTCATTATAATCCAAATTGATATCCCAAAATATCTCAAAATCCCAAAAACGAACCAAAAAAAGAAGCTAGATCAACATATTTTTAATTTGAAAATATCTCATTAAAAATATTAAAAAATATTTTTCTTTAGAACAAAATTACAAAATATTGCATGCAACAACACATGTAGTATGTTTTTAAGGGTGGAGTTAATGAACACACACAGTGAGAAAAGCAGTCTAATGTAAAAAAAGAAATAATCGTCATATGGAAGATCATGTCGGCTATAGGTTCTGAATATCAGTTTCCATTAATTTTATGATTAATTGCTCAGCCCTAATTCTGGTCTTGGAGATGGCTGTTTATATAAAATATAACTCCCTGGTTGCTGTACTTTTTTTTTTTTCGTTAAAAACTTTATTTATCTTGCAGAATGAATGTTTCATCTAGTTTATAAATGTAAAGATAAACCTGGAGAAATATTCGTTTTTGATGGATTACAGTCTTTGCAAGTATTTTCATGTACTGAAATCAACTAAAACATTTGGAAGGAAGGAAATCGGGATATAAAACCTTTATTTTGTGGTGCTTTGAAAAACAGTGTTTTTGAAAATAATGTTCCAAGCTATGAATTTCTTGATAAATCTTATTTTCAAGCACCGTCTGAAGAAGGAAGTGATTGAGGCAAGATAATTTTGTTTAGACAGAAATTCTCAGAGGGATCGCACTTTGAGGGTTTGACAGATAATTTTGCCTTTTAGGTGAATGCAGAACTGCCTATATTCATGTGCATGTTGCATCATTAGAAACCAGTCCCAGGCACCTTTCATGTATCCTCCCCTTACAGACCGATTAGGGAGTTTTCTTCTCTTCATCACTGACTTTCTTCTCTTCAGGAGTGAAAAATGCTGATGAGAATGAGCTGAAGGCCATCGCCTCCCCTCCTGAGGAAACCCACGTCTACAACGTGGCAGACTTCAGTGTGATGAGTGACATTGTGGAAGGCCTCACAAAGGCTGTCTGTGATCGTGTGGACCAGCTTGACAGACAAATCAAAGGTCTAAAGTTGAATCACTTAACAGCAAAACAGAGAGCCCTTCAATTGTAACATAGTACTTGAATCCCCAGTCAGCTACATCACAGCTTCCTTAACACTTTTGTACAAATATAAACACGCATGTTGCTCAATGTGACACTGAGGCATTTTACAGTTGGCACATTGAACATATTTCATAGTCGGCTCACTGTATTGATGTGATTCAGCCATGGAAGAGATGTAGTATGTCCTCTGTCTTTTTTTTTTTTTTAATCATCTGCAGGGGGAGGAGAGCCCGCCCCTCCTCCTACCTCCGTGGCTCCACCTCGTGACCTTGTGATATCGGCTATAACGGCTCGCAGCTTCAGGGTGATGTGGACCCATGCTTCAGGCCAGGTGGAGAAATACCGCGTGGTCTACTACCCCGCCAGTGGAGGACAACCAGACGAAAAAGTAGTTCTCTAAATTTTAAATGAGTATTTTGTGTGTTATTCGCATTGACTTCCAACTTGATTCTCTTGCTTCTCTGAGCAGCTGATGGCAGTAGCTTGGAAGATTCTTTAATTACTTTGCATGCTTCCATCTTGGGGCTCTAGTCCAGCTTTTAGTGTTTTTTCTTAGAAAGTGTTCCCGACTGATTTCTGTTTGGCTCCTTACCAAGGGCTATAGAGTGTTTCCTTTAGTCGGCTTAATCAGTTGCAGTTTTGTTGCCGATTTCCCAGAGCAGGGCAAATGAAATGCTGAGGTACTTGGGTAATGGCAGCATTTTAATTGAGGCCACACAGCAAATCCTTTTAGTGTCACCTCCACGGGGTTATCTGTGTGATAAATGGGAAGCATTCTGCAGAATTTGCTGTTAGAAAATCACAAATCTAAATCCTCCGTTATGCCCCTGTGCAGCCGTTGACAGGACACAACGTGAAAGAGGCCCCATCTCCCCCAGTTCTCAGACAGCCAGCGGACATTTTCAAATTGAAATGTGAGGTTTTATTGATATCACGAGCGCAGACAAAAACCTTGTTTTGCAAGGTCAAAACAAGAACTACTTTGAACCAAACGTACCTATCTAAAAATAAACCAAAAGACAAATTACTCACCAACTACAAAAATGCGTGCACACAGACACACACACACACACACAGTCGTAACACCTAATAGTGGAGAAAGAGCACAAAATTTGACTGGTACTGCAAGCGGGAACACCTAAAGCACTAAAACAAATGAGCCGTTAAGTATCCAATTGTAATTTAGCAGTGGGAACTGTGAGTGCTGCTGCTAATGAACTCAGAAAAATGCCAAGTAAAAGTTAACCGAGTTTCAAAAGAGGTCGTTATTGGTATACAGAAGGTAAATGAATGGAGGTAATGCTGGAGGCCAGAACGAATAAAGAAGAGGGCAGGATCTGAAATGAGAAATACTAATTGATATTGTGTTAGTGAAACCGAAACACAGTTTGAGACTAAACTTATGCAGGGCTGAACGTGGAGTGAGGAGCAATGGGATGATTAAGGTGGAGATGGGCAGTAATAAGTAGTCTGGACACAGATGAGGAGAGGTAGCGGTGGAAGGAGTAGTCCTGACGGAGAGTAATCCAACAGAGGAGGAGCAGAAGGGAGGGAAACTTCCAGAGGGTTTTCTGGTGCAGTAAGTGTCTTTAGGCAAAACCGGGAATCCTGAATGACCGGAGATAATGGTCGACACACGTCCAAAAATCCAAACCTCCTTTGGATCAGGCAAGAGGCAGGTCAGAATCCAAAGTTGAGGGCCAAGTAATTAAGGTCAGGTCCAAAAAAAAGTGCAGCACAAAATCATCTATGTAGTTGGCAGAATCTGGCAGGGAAGTGTTGGCAGCAGACCTATGAATAGTCCACAGAACAGGTCAGTGAGATTAGTTGATTAGGAGGAGAGGAGCAGAAAAAAAGCAGGTATGGAGCCTGGAGCTGGAATCATGACAGGAATGAAAACAACAGTGTGGTATGCTATATGGTATGAGTGTTTTCTCAGCTAAAGTGAGCACAGAATACCTCAGAATACCTGCGTCATAGATTAATTTCTATGGTCACACATTTTCTTATCTACTGTATTTAACCATGCAGTCATAATAGCTTGTAATTTTCTAAGTTTACATTCATGCAATTCCCTTTATTTTCACTCTCACGTTTCTTAGGTAAAAAGGATCCATGTCACCCTCAAAAGCAAATATGAGGTTTCATTAAAGTAAATCTTATGGAGTTGCTCTGGATTTAAATCTCAGAAAGAGTGTTTTCAACCTTGTTATATGCAGTTTCCTGTAAGTCAGAGGTTTTAGTATAAACTTGTTTTTTGGCAAAGAAATACAAGGCACAAAATTCGAGCCAATTGAAATTATATCTTTAGACTAACACCATCCTACAATAAGATTGTTTGTCAGGAAGCTGATGTATCCGCATGCGAGTTCTCACAGTTTATTACTACGTTATCACCTTAGTATCACTACTCTGAGCCAGGACTTGACCCATTTTCAAACTCAGCTTTTTTTTTTGTCCCTGATTGCATATTATCAACATGCCAAATATTTTTCTTTGGTCTGTAGAAACCTGACTGGTTGTAACTCATTCCAGTATTGTGAAAAACAAAACAAAACAAAACAAAAAACAAACAAACTGGGACATCTTTAATTTGCGTGAGAGTGAAGTGGCAGCACTCTAAGGTCCATGCTAACACACAGTTGGATGTGTGTTTCAGGTGGTGCAGGGGACAGAGAACAGTGTGGAGCTGAACTACCTGAACTCTCTGACGGAGTACCAGGTGGCAGTGTTCGCCATCTACCGCAGCTCAGCCAGCGAGGCGCTGAGAGGAAGTGCCACCACTTGTAAGTTTCTCTGTTTAAAATGTCATGAAGAGAAGCTGTTGCTTGCTTGGATTTGGTCTTGGACATTGTGGTGGTAAAATGCAGCCTCCCCAATTCTATTCAGTTCAGTTGAGTTCACTCAGGCTGGTGATTTTGAAGTTGGTGCGTCTCAACCCAACTGATCTTTATTTTTTGATTTTTCTTTTGTTTTTTGTTTTTTTTAAATAAAGATTGGGAGGTTCTCAAAAGATTCAGTGGAACAGTGTGCCGTTCGCTCAGTCCAAGGGAAGACATGCATGATCCTTTTTTATTCAACTACACAGTCTAACAGAAACCATGTCTGATCAGCACCTAGTGCTGTATCAAACCAGAAATGAACAAATTTGAGCCATGAAAGCTACACAAGTGTTCCATTTTATATTCAGACCATGATTCAACTCCTCTGACTGGTAGACTATAGTGGACTTTGGTAATGGATGTGTTGCTCGAGGCCCCATCCTGATGACTGTAGAATAAACTTGAGCCAGACAGGAGTGTGCTGCTCACAGATGAATGATGGAGAGTTCCTCCCCACCGGTCGGGGATGAACATGAAGTCACAAGTTGACCTTGTAGCAAAGTTAATGAGGTTTAGCTGTTGCTATGAGATGCCACTATTGCTTTCACTGGGGTGAGACAGCAAATAAAATGGGATGTTATCTATCTGATTAATTTGGGATCTATGTGCCCTTCGATTTACAAGAAAAAAAAAAGATAAAATAAAAACAAGAAACTATCTGAACTGATAAAGTGAGGAGTTGGCATATCTTATCTTGGTTTTGACAATAGTTTTGAAGCAACTAGCATCATAAAGCTTGCAGAGTAATTTACCAATTCACAAAAGCTTAAAGTGGCCATGGGCTGGTTTGGATATATTAGATGTAATACAACAAAATTTAATAAAACTAGGCATTTGCCTGACATTTTAGTGTTATTTGGATTTGCTGAAGCATAAAGTCTAAAATTCTAATGCTCATCCCAATCTTAAAATGTGAAAATTAAAGTCCTAAAATCGTATTTACTTTGAACTTATAACTCCTGTTGGGTTATAAAAATGAAAGTAGTTTGGTGTTTATGGTTATTTCTATGGCATTATGTAATACATGATTTATATCAACTTACATATGAAAACAAATGTGTTTGAAAGAAGTCTTTTTCTTTTCTTTTTTTTAAATTCCTTATCAAACTTTGTGTCCTGTAGTGGCCCTGCCCACAGTGAACAACCTGGAGTTGTTTGATATCACTCACAGCACAATGAGGGTCCGCTGGAAGACGGCAGTCGGCGCTTCAGGATACATGATCCTATATGCCCCCCTGACTGAGGGAGACCCTGCAGATGAGAAGGAGGTGAGGGATGTGGCAAGTGAAATAAGTTAGTTTTGCGGTGTTATGGGTCAAATGTGACCAGGTGGAGAATACTGGCTTTTGCACGCAGCATTTAAAAGCTGTGTGTTACTCTGTGGTTTAAAAATGGTTCATTTTGCCCCACAACATGCACGCACACCTACACACATATGGGCACCCTACCCCATCACTCTGTCACAGGAGGACAAACTTTTACATTTTGACTAAAAAAAAAAAAATTTGGCACATATAAACAAGGTTTGGGTGAGATGTTATCAGCTCTGTTCTGCAGCCTCATCAATCTGCATGAGATTCACTGTCTATGAGGCTTTTGATCATTTCTTTGGCCACGAGATTGATACTGAGGACAGAGAGCGAAGCAAAATTGAGGAGGATGTGTCTGAGGAAGAGGATGGATTAATATGATCTTGAACAAGAAGACATGTGTGATGAAGAGAAGGACCCAGATGACACAGGTGCTCAAAGAGAGGTCTTCAGATCCAGAAAAAGTGACATTTCATGGACATCAAGCCTTTATGACACTGAATGCAGAGCACCAACAGAGAACATGATCAAAATGACTTCAGGGCCTACCAGATATGCTGTGTTGCATACCAAAGGAGAATTTTTCTGGTGAATCTCCATATTGAAAGATGGCAATGACTGTCCCAAACCCCAAACTTAGTCAATTTGGACAGAGAGCTTCAGGCCACATGCACACAATGACGCTAGACAGGGGATGCCAGGGGAAGTGAGAGAAATGGGTGCCAGTCCTGCCCTGTAACACTATGACAGAAAAACTAGCACCATTTGCTACACATGTAAGAAACGACACGTCTGTAAGGAGCACACTGAAACAATCACATACCGTGATTCGTGCATGCAAACCCCACATGCTTGCACACATACACAAAAGAAATCATATTGTTTTTCAATGTTTCATTTATGGTTTGATTTTTCAATTTGCATTTGCTATTCTGTGTAATATAAAGTTTGTTTTATTTAAAAATAACTTTTTTTTCCCCATAAAACTGACTGTTTTGTCTTTGTTTTGTCTGTTTTGACCTGTAACACCACAGATGTTGCTACGGTTAATAATGTTGAGTTAAAAAAAAAAAAACACAAGCAATTCTTTTTTGGAAGGTGTGCTTTAATATTCATCTTATTGACTCAGATAACATACGTACCATTGTTTTTAACATAGGAAATACAATGAGTGCATTTAAACAGGTTTTTTAATTAAACATGAGTGGTATTTTGTAAGATGAGATGTCAGTGGGCCAAAAAAAAATTTAAAACAGTGTTTACAGTGTTTAAATGTATATTAATACATACGGACTTAGCTTTAAAGTGAAAAACAATATTGGATAATAACTATTGTTTTTTGAGTATTTTGGCCAGAGTTAAATCATGGGTCAAATTTGTCACACTAACAATAAAGATGTGGGCAGCGCTCTAACACGTTACAGGGGTTAAGCTGATAACCCACAGCACTCCTATTAAGTATTCAGCTTAATGGAGGAAAAAGTTGGTCAACCCTTGGAGTTGAAAGCAGATTTGTTACTCAGTTTGTCAGTAAGAACTTGAAGGAGTCAGTGTGAATGATAACTGCTATGTTAAAGATGTGTACAGTTGTAAATACGATTTTAAAAGAGGCACATACTGCTGAGGAGATTATGGAGAGCTAAAACCAGCTACTTTAAAAAGAGCTCTAAAAGAATTATTAAAAAAAGGAAGCTTTTTTATTATATCTTTGTGGTACTTTGAGAAAGCATGGAGTTTTTATTAAGTCTTCAGGAAATAGTGCCCAATTATGAAAAGAGGGCTTAGTATATCTCCCAGTGTCAGGAGAAATCAATATGTAATATCTTTTTTTTTTTTTAATCTCTATAATGGCTGCACAGCGAGGTCTGTCAAAGGACTTAATTCAATACAATTCAGCAACAGAGTAGAATTCAAAGTTTGATAATCCACACTTGAGCCAGCACCAAATCGATCACATAGATTTTAGCTCGATAACCCACCTGCTGAAAGTAAGATGAAAAATCCATCGCTCCATTCAGATTTAAAATTCATTGCTTGTCTGGACATGACCATCAGTGATGGAGGCATAGCTCGGTGTAGAAAAGATACGAGGGCACAAAAAGATGGCATGAAGAGATACGAAGCTTACATTACCACCAAAGGCACATACCATCATGGTGTGTGTGTGTGTGTGTGTTTGTACAGGTAAAGGTTGCAGACTCTGTGAATGAGGTGGAACTGGAGGGGTTGATTCCAGCCACAGAGTACACAGTGACAGTTTACGCCATGTATGGAGAAGAGGCCAGTGACCCCATGACCAGCCAGCAGACCACACGTGAGTCTCAGTGATGCAGCGCACTTCAATGGGCCTATGATTTACTTAACTGACGCCCCCATTAGTTAAGCTCAACAGCAGCGGGATAATTTCAGCATTTTAATGTTTTACTTCAATTCAATTCGATTCAGTTTTATTTGTATAGCGTCTGTTACAATGTCAATTGTCTCTAGGCACTTTACAGACATGACCCCCGAGCAAATATCTTTAACTGAAATTATAATATTAAATCCAAATCAAGGATAATGGCAGGTAAAAAACTCCCACAGAGGGAGAAAAAAACCTTTTAGCATATACTATATGGAATGATAAGTGGGCTCTAGATCAATATAAATATCAGCATCATCATCAAAAAGCTTTTCCAGGTTAAGGTTATTGTAAATGCAAAAAAGCTGATATGCTGGGTACCTAAAATACAAATACTGATGACTTAAAATACAATTGAAAGCACAGATGAATCACTTGAGGATATGAAGCCTTTTTTTCCCCCTTTTACTCTTCTTTCTCCTGGAAATGAATATCTTCTACTTATTTAAAAGAGTTTCTAAAGGGTTAGACAGTCTTCTGAAGAAAAACTAGTTACAAATTAATATTGATACGAAGCTGTGGGTTGAAATCCAAGGCCAGAATGTAAGACCATAAAACATTAGATTTAAAGGTGGGGTAGGTGTTCTTTGAAAAAACGGTTCCAGCAATCCAACTCAAGTGAGATTTTGAAAATATACACTCCCTCCCTCCTCACAAAGGCTCCGCCTCCTCCTCTTCAGCCCACCCCTCGAAACCACGCCTTCACACGATTCACAACTACATGAACTACAGGGAGGGAGGGAGGGGTGGGTGGGAGTGCATTGATATTTGATGGACGTATTAGGCAGCCAATGAAAGTAATGATGATCAGTACATTGATTGGTCAGAGTTTTTCTCTGATTATACCCTCTAGACCGGACCAAAACGTTTCGTTTTTTTTGCAACCATTTTATTTCAGTGGGTGCAATGGGAATGTGAAAAGGTTTTCAGGCAATATTGTAAAAAATGCTGCAAAAAAAAGAACACCTACCCCACCTTTAAAACCTGCTGATGAAATTGACTTGAATTAATTCTCTTACAGATGTTACGACCCTCAGATTTGAACAGCTGAACGACTTCCACCTAAGGACATGTCCATTTTTGTGTCAACACTTGCTTTTAGAAATCCCAATAAGGTTTAAGCTGTTGATAAAGTTCTCAATAATGATGGAGGAGGAACCAGATTTGTTTTTTCAACCCAAACACAACAGTAGCTAATTATCCTGACTACCATGTCTTTTCTCTTCAAAGTGCTCTAACTGGAATCAGCGTCAGCAGTTATGTTCACTTTTTGTCTTCTCTTGTAATTTCTTGGCTTTCCCAAGCCGAATTCAGCATCTTCAAATCACGTCCCAGCTCCTTTTCCTTTTTTCCCCTCAAAAAAATGAGCAGCTCGGCGGAAGAAAATCACTGCATGGCTCTGGTTTTGAGCTTCGTCTCTTTCAGCTATTTTCTAAAACCTTGCTTTCATTTTTGACAGTTTTGAAACCTCGGTGAGAGCACCTCCCCGCTCAGCTGGCCCTAAAGCCACACCATGCTCACTATTTAAAGTTTTATGAAGTCTCGTTTAAGGACTGAGGCCTGTGGCTTTAAGTCAAGGCATGTTTAAGTCTCTATGATGTGTGCATGGCTTTGAATGCAGGACAGATATGGTAACTACCAAACGTTGGGGGTAGACTTTGGTAGTTTTTGAAAAACATTGGATTTAAGTCCCTCTCAAACTTTAAAAAGAGAAATATATTACAGCCATGCAGACGGGGCTTTGCTTTCAGCCACATTTAGTTAAAACCTGAGGATACTCTGAGTTTGTCATTTAGTATGTTTATTTAAATGATTTCTGCTTATTTCTCATTCATGTGTTAATTGTACAAGCATCCACTGACACAATGAAACATGATTTTTGTTAATTAGTTAACGTCAAGTATGCATGGAGCTGTGATATCTTGTCATCTGATTAGTTCTGCACAGTCACTTCCTTGGATATTTTATTAGAATGATCTAAAGCAAGGTTTCCTGTCAACTACAACGTCATATGATGCAGTTGGTAAACGTGGGAGATGGGTTTAATGGGCTTTTCTCTCCATTCACATCTCATCTCTCTGATCTCAGAGGCCTCTCATCCCTCATTTTATCAAGGCTTTCCTTTGTACTTCTTCTATTATGACAAAATGAGCTTTAACGATTGTTTTAATGAGGAGACCACTGGCGAGGCAAGTGGTCTTGATTAAAAAATACAGCATGGAAGTGGTTGAAAATAATGGCACTTTTACCAAAATAAGATGTCATGCTGATTCTGATAAATGTAAGAGGTTTGCTGATGTTTGCATTTTGAAGTTTTACAGCTGGATGCACAACATGTGATTTAATTTATTTTAACAACCCCCCCCCCCAAAAAAAAAAAAAAACAAAATTTATCAGTTTTAGTATATCATTCACTGGCAACATTTAATGTTTAGCGGTTTTTGTTTTTGTGAGTTTCTTAGTTTGCTGTTCCTGCAAGCCAGTGATTCTCAAAGTGTGGGGCCCCTGGTGGGCCACCGAGGTACTGCAAGTGGGCCGTGAGATGTCTTTAAAAATAAACTAATGTTTTAAATCCTCGATTTTTTGAAAATATATTCTTAATTACTGTAAACGATTTATGACATGATTAAAAAATATCTATAATTAATATAACAAACCAATTGAGTGTTATTCTACTGTCATCTTAACTTAATATGACAAGTGTCACCTTATTTGTTGACTCCTTACATTAATATTGGGACATATCTTCTCGTCTAGTATGTTGATTACAGTTGTGATTAAAGGTTTCGGTGGGCCGCAAAGATTTTTCCACATTTAAAACTGGGCCTTGGTATTCTGAAGTTTGGGATTGACTGCTATAAGCAGTTGACTTAGTTTTTTATTCATTTTGCTTTTGGTTTTGTTTTCACATTTGAACACGCAAGCATTCAGCATTCAAAAGACCACCTTCATATAAGGGTAAAGTGCTCAACAAGGAAAGTTAGCTTTTTCAAACATTCAATCAGAAAAAAAAAATCAAAAAGGATGGTGATCATAACAGATTATTCTTCTGTGATAAAAGTTAGAATTCCCCCCTCCACACAAAGAAATGATTGTATTTGTGCATGAATACCCACCAGAATAATTTGCATTATTTTCTCATGCGAAACATTCCCAGAGGCCTGGTTTCACTGCTCTATTCATGGTAAATAGTTGTTTTACTATTGTTTTCAACAACAATAACTTTTTTCTTACGCTGCTTCCCTGAAAGCTTACTGTGTGCAATTTCTGACTTTAAATATTAATTTTGATGCTATTGTTTGGAAGAGTAACCAGAAGATCTTACTATGACATTTTCATTTTTTGTTTGGCATTAAAGAGCTACACATTGAATGGTTTTAGTGAACGTGGCCAGTCGTGGTGAAATGAGGAAGGATACTAATTTAAAAAAGGAAATAGTCAATCACACCCTAGATGTAAAAAAGAAAAAAAAAAAAGATGCATTCACCTGATTAATCCTCAAGTAGCTTCTAATCATTTTCATCGCATTTGAAACTTTGCATATTGATTTGTTGATATAAAGGTATGTTCCAGAAAGGGGTACTTACATTGTCTCCACTTATCAATTTTCAAGTTAAATTTTGTTTGAATGTGTCATTTGTTGGGGCTCATCAGCTTTAATAAGTATTCAGAGGATCAAGTGTTCCGAGTTGTCAACATGCCATCAATTTTGTCTCATTGACTCAATTTTCCTGGTTCAGACGTTGAAGCAACAATTTATAACAATACCACTACTGACCACATAGGGGCCTATACATCTGCTTTGTGATGAGGAGTCACTAACAATGCTGTGCTTATTAGTGGGGACAGTCCAGTAATACCACCCTGCCCCACTAGAGGTGCACTTCGCAGCAGCACAGACGCGTCATCTGGCTCTCATGGTCTCCCATCCCTACTATCACCAGAAACCACCCCTAGTAACTGGATTCCGATGCCAGTCGTCTCTTGTGACAACTCCGTCTTGCTTTACGTCACACACCAGTGATGACGCAAACAAGAGACTCGAGAAAGAAATGGTTGGAGATCAAGCTAAAGATCAAACAAACATGACTTAACCTCCATATCTATAGGGGGACTCAGTGAGCTAAAAAAATAAAAAATAAAAAATAAGTTAAGGTTTAAAATGGCATCTAAAATCTGAAAAACTCAACTCAAGCAATCCTGCTGAGGTGCAGCATCATATGAATGGCTTGTTTTTATTCGGGCTCCAGACCTTCCTATCTTCTTACTTTTTAATTTCCTATCCTGCTGATTCCAGTGCTGACCCTGACACACCTTACAGTAAAAGCAATGGCATTATCTCCCTTCCTTCTCCACTCCTTTTCTTTATCTCCGCTGGCTTGTCTTTGCTCTGACCCTTCGCATAATTGAGGTGAAGCTATAGTGAGAAAAAAAGAATCAGAATTTTAAAAAAGAAAAAAAATGAGGAGACGAAAACAGATCAGAACTGCTAAGCGGTAAGGTTTTCAAGTAAGTTTCAGAAAAGATCTGATTCCTCGGCTGAATTTGAAAATGGTGGGGGCGGAAGGTTTCTTTTTAGACCTTGTTGTGCCTTAGAAACAATGATAAGGAATTAAAACACGAGAAGCTGAAAAAGAGCCTGAGGCTGTGGGATTGATGTGTTTTCCACTTTATAATTAAAACAGTGCAGTCCAGTGTACTTGTTCAAAACTTCATGAGTGTGTATGTGTATGAGTAGGAAAGGATGTTTCCAAAGTCATAACTGCAGCTGCATTTTAGTTCTGCTGATATACATGCTCATGATCTGATTAAGGGTTAACACAATACAGTACAGTTCAGTGATGTACAGTAAAATTACCATTTTTTTTCTCATATGCTAGTTGGTGCTGTGGATCATTAATTAAATTCTGAAAGAAATGCTTGGCATTTGATGTAGCTTCTCTTACTGTTCCACAGTACCTCTGATCCCAGCCAGGAATCTGCGTTTCTCAGACGTGGACCACAGCTCCGCTCGGCTCACCTGGGACTCGGCCTCCAGGTTGGTCAGAGGTTACCGGATCATGTATGTCAAGACCAATGGAGTCCAGACCCATGAGGTGAGCTGGTTCTGTAACCCTCAGCCACCCAGAGCAAAAGCCTCCAAGTCTTTTTAAGCATGTGACTTGTATATAACAAACAGAATAAACCAAGCTTCCTTTGTGTCTGCAGGTGGATGTTGGTACTGTGACAAACTATTTGCTGAAAAACTTGACCTCACTGACAGAGTACACAGTTGGTGTCTTTGCTGTCTACGATGAAGGACAAGCTGAAGCTGTGACTGACAGCTTTACAACAAGTAGGGACACATCTCAGTCCTATTTATTGACAGTACAGATGTTCTCCTGGCAGAAAAGGATTTCACAGTTAATGCGGACTCTGTGCAGCTCATTTCATTGTGTCTTGTAACTGTAACTGTGAATGTGTGTGTAGAGACCATCCCAGACCCACTAGATCTGCAGAGCAGCGACGTCTCCACAGAAAGCTTCAGGGTGTCATGGCGACACCCAGCCTCTGATGTGGTGCTCTATCGAATCACCTGGACACCCACCGATGGAGGAGACAGTGATGAGGTTTGTTTGTCTGCTTGTGCTTCTCAATAATTACAAGGTTTGTGTTAAACTGGCAAATGTGGCAAGTCCTTTTTTAGGGTGTGTTTTTTTTTTTTTTTTTGTTGCATTTCAGTCTTATTCAGGCCTCAAACTCTTTTGAAACTCATGCACTCTGTGGTAGAGAAGTAAATAACTGTCTGGTGCAAAAAGATATTTTATAAATACTGCATTTCAAAAAAAAAAAAAACACTCGCTCAAACAACTTTCTAATGCATGAGGTTTAAGTGGTGTTATATAGTAAATACTGGCTCCACTCTTGCCCTCGAGTAGCTGTGAGCCTGGGTCCCATCAGGACTCCTCCCTGATTCTTCTTCTCTGCTGCAGGTACTGACTACACAAAAGTATTTTGCTCAACCCTACTTCAAAAAGAAAATGGACAAACTTTCATTTACCTCCTCCATCGTGTTTAAATTTAGTTATTGATCCTCCAACAGAAGCCAATATGATGATGGCCAGGTTTTCACAGAATCTAGAAATAAGCAGTCACCCAAATTGTGCCTCTGTGTCTGTTCCTTTTGTGTTTGTTTGGCTTTGATTCACCCTGAGCAGGGGAGTATTTGTTATAAAAAAGAAAAGAAAAAAAAAACTAAGTGGAAAGATCTTAAATTCTCTGTCCATTATAAGGTTCTTGGGATTGCAGTGTGCTATCCCCTTCGGATTTGTGGAAAGCTACAGGGAAGAAGTGTGTATTGAAAAGCACAAGCAGCAAACCTTTTTATGAAAATGTTGACTTTAAACAAAAGGAAATGATCAAAGTGATACAACTCTTTTGATTCAGCTACTTTCCATTTATTTTCATAAAAGCTCTTTTGTGCAAGGACTGCAGTGAAATATTAGGCTCCTGTTTCTTAGAAATGATGAAAGAATGAGAACATGAATATGTTTCATGTTTTAGGGAAATTAGTTTTTTTTTTTTAGCTTTAGGTTTATAATTACTTGACTCTCAACAGGAAGAAACTCAAAGGAATAAGATAAGGTCATGTACTGTAAGTGTGTAGTAGAATGAGGTACTCAGTTACCCAAACACTTTAAAACCCCTACCTTTAGCTGTCAAATCATTTCACTCATTTCACAAAACAAAAAAAGATGTGACATTGAGGTCAACTTCCTCTGCAGTCTTTGCATTGTCTGCTTTCATTCAACAACATCTCTTACAGTAAAAGACCAATCAACCTCCAAATCACCATCTCCTCGTACAATATTTTATCCACATAGTCATTTTTTTTGTCTCTTAAATACTAACATTGACAGAAAGATTTAAGCCGCAAGAGCTACGGAGCGACAACAGAACCTTTGTGGGTACCCCACAACTGTGCCAGTACAGACATTTATAACTATATGTTGCCTCTGACTTTGTCTAAGCTCATTAAGATACAGTCTGAGTTTTATCTCTAATCTGCTCAACATCAACAGATGATTCCATTAAGATATAAAATGAAGCAGATGTGAAGACATTGCTATGTCACATTATTTTGTCACTCTCTGGAAGATGATATCAGAGTCTGTTTTCTTCATCAGATGATCCTTGAATTGATGGTCTCTCTTGGTATTTTGCACATTTTTTTCAAACTGGATGTCTTTTCATTAAAGCATATTTCACAAGTGAATCATAGTAAAACTAAAATTAGATGTCTCATGTTGAGATGAGGAAAAGGCTTTATTATTAGGGTCTACCTACTTTATAAACATCTGATTTGTAAATTTTCTGGCTTTTCAGCTGTGCATATAAAACAACACTTTGCTCCTCTATTTCAGGTTATGGTAAATGGGAAAACAAATACGTACCTGATTCAAGGACTAAGTCCCTCCTCAGAGTACGAAGTGCTCCTTGCTGCCATCTATGGGAATGAGGTCGAGAGTGATGAGGTTGTCCTCATAGAAACCACTGGTAAATGAAATGTTCTCAAGTATCATGCAGTCCTGTTCTTCTAACTGTGTTCACAGTGTTGCAAAAGCTACCAGTGATCCCTTAAAGTGGCCATATCTTGCTTATTCACACCCATCCAATTTGAATCCCTGGTACCTCTAGAGTGAATTTGGACCAGACACAACACCAAAAGTCTGTAAATGACAAAACTGGGAACCAGAGGAAGACAATCTTTCTGAAACTGTGCCGATGTGGCTCAAACGTTTTCTCATTGGTTGCATTTCTGGAGGGTTGCTGTTGGGTGGAGCTAAGTGCTCGTGAACATGCCGGGTCGTGCTGGTCAAAC
This sequence comes from Hirundichthys speculiger, assembly GCA_018398805.1. Taxonomy (NCBI): domain Eukaryota; kingdom Metazoa; phylum Chordata; class Actinopteri; order Beloniformes; family Exocoetidae; genus Hirundichthys; species Hirundichthys speculiger. The sequence continues at coordinate 1,491,374 of JAGFBZ010002829.1, forward strand.
AAACACATTTTCAGGATGTCAACATGTTATCAACGCTGTGTTTTCAACATTTGATGTAAGTCTTTCCATGTGTATTCAAGCCAGAATCAGAGTCATGAAACATGAAAGTGGAGAGCACGTCTCTATGTGGTAAACAAATCTCTGTTCAGTCAACACAATGCTCCGTACTGTTTATTCTGCAACATATATCACACAGACGCACACACATATTATATATTACATACACATATTATATACACACGCACACATACACACATAAGCCTGCGGTAATAATTCCAGGAGAATGGGAAATGGTTGGTGAGAGTTCAGTTCAGTAATAGCTTCCGGCTAGAATTTGGAAGTGTGAATCTTTAGAGCTCTGTAGCATCTTCCAGATGGCAGCAGTGAGAACAGATGATGGAATGGGTTTGTAATATAACTCACAATGTTGCAGGCACTGATGTAACAGGGGACCTGTATGTGTCCTCCAGAGGGGGCAGGGGGAGTCCAAGTTTTATTTTTATTTATTTATTTTTTATTTTTTCTGTGCCATCTTGATGATTCTTTGGAGGGCCATTCTGTCATTCTCTTCTTCCTCAAATCTGGCAAAGAAACAGTTCAGCTCCTTTCACCACGACAGCACTGTCTCTATCTTGTCGTAGATGCCCTGCTACCTGTGTGCTGTCTTCCTCGAGCTGAAATGGTCCTCAATTTCCTTCTTATATGGATGTTTGGTTGACTTAATACCTGTCCTGAGATATATGTATGGCATTTTTGTAAAGTTCTTTGTTGCTTGATCTGTAAGCTGCTGTACAGTTTTCCAGAAGTAGCTGAAACCTCTTTGGTCATCCATGGTTTCCTGTTTGAATGCATGGATGTGTCGGTGACTCCAGTCAGTGCAACACAAGCAGTGATGTTGTTATGAAGACAATCTTTCTGGCCACAATATGACCACTGAAGCTCTCGCTCTTGTGGATATGCACTTCCTGGAACATATCACCAGATAAGGAAATATTGCACAGTAGCATCATAGAGAGACAATGGGTAAAAAAAATATCCAATAGGAAGCATCTTAGTAGTGAAAGTGTGAGTATTGTGTGCACAGGAAGGAGCCTTTAGTCATGCCCAAGATCCATCATGATAACACTGTAAATAAGTCAGCAAATATGGAAAAGTATAATATGGTCACTTTAAGGTTCAAGTTAGTTTCTTGGCTTATATACAGTTTTTACCAGCAAAATAATTTGTCAGTTGGCTTTGAATCATATTTCACTTTAATATGTTTGTTGACCAGTCAGGGAAAGATGAAAAAACTCAAAGTAAATATCAGAGAGTAATGTATTTAGTCAGTTGCTTCATTAAGGAGATCAGCTAACTACCTTTGTTTGTTTTTCAGCTGAGAGAACCACTACCATCGCTACAACGACGACAACAACAGAAGGTAAGTATTTCAGCAGTTATGATGAATTGTTTTCATTTTTACGTTCCTCCCTCCCTTCATACCTGCCTTTATTTCTTTTCCCAGATTTGACTTTTGTGAATGTTGACATACCTTTCCATTAGACTCTGGTAAAAGCATATTGTATATTTAACTACTGTATTTTGAAAATATTTTTGGTGAAAGTGTTTGCAGGAATTCCTCGTGTCTATAAATTGAGTATAAATGCTGTGTTTAAAGTGTAAGGATGATGTCAAGTATGATGATGACAGTATATGTTTTGTTGACTTCAGATGGGACTCTTATCGTTTAACATAAGGGATTTGATAAATTCTTCAAGTAAATTAGATGCCAAAATTGTGGCATTTTCACGTATTTTCTTTAATAAACTTTGTACACCTGTGCCTCAGCGAGTTGTTGGACTTTCTCCTGTTTTGTGATTTATTTATTTTTCCTCCCTCTCTGATCCTCCAGCTCCTCGTTATGGGGTGAGAAATATGAAGATCGATGAAGAAACCACCTTTAGCATCCGGGTGTCCTGGCAAGTTGTGGACCCCAGAAATGTGCGACATTATCGACTGAACTACGTCAGCGCAAAGGGAGACAGAGCAGAGGAGACGGTAAGACGAGCAGCTTCTGCTTCCTGGCTGGTCCTTCTGCAGTTAAGCACATGGTGAACCACAGTTTTTGCTCGTGGAGGCAGCATTGTATTCATCCACATTTATAAACAGTCTGAGTTCAGCTAATTTTGAACACATGCGCAGTTGAGATGAGTTACAATGAAAAGATGTTGAAAAGACAGCTTTGTCAGGCTTCTAAACCACATTTTGATTTGGTTGAAAAGTGAAAGGTGAAAAGCCGTTACTTCTGAGACGTTTCCACATCTTCTTTTGGGCCAAATGTCGACAGGACACGACAGGACAGCTCAACAGAGACAGGTTTTCAACATCTTCTTTTGAGCTAAATATTGGCCACGATGGGCCAACCTTATTTACACTTGAAAAAGACGTCCATGGACAACCGGTGTTTGGCGGGTTGTTTTTTCATATTCATAATGCAGAAACCGCAACCATAAAATTGTACTTTGTATTCATAAACTTTTAAGGTTGTAACTATTGAATTGTATTCTCACAGAGAAAAGACAAGACAAAATAGAAAATTAAATGTTTTATATATGACTTGACTCATATGAGAATTTATATATTTTTTTGTTTAGTTTTTTTTTTTATGTGTGCACAAATTCAGATGAATATGCACGTACATTGTTTTTGATAGCTGTCTTACACCATAGTTCTGTATCAAAACAAAGACACTGCATGTCCAAAGAATTATTCCTACACTCTATCACCTAATCAAATTACAATAATTTCCCGCTGGATTTGGCAACAAGGAAATATGTTTGGACTTAAGCAAAAAATGACATTATTATCATCATGGTCCAGACTCTGATGTGAACAATGGCAGGTAATGTTTTTGCCGGCGTTTATCTGTCTGTCTGTTTTCAAGATAACTTAAAAAGTTATGGATGGATTTTGATTAAATTTTCAGGAGTTGTCGGAAATGTGAAAAGAAAGAACTGATTTCATTTTGGGTGTGATCCGGTAGAAATCCTGGATCACTTTCAAAGTTCTGATAAATGTTGCGCTTGGCGGTGGTCTGTGCTCTCTGAGTGCTTTTCTAGTTTTCAGATGTATCTTTTATACCAAAAAAAAAAAAAAGAAAAAAATCTGTTTTGGCTCAAAGCAAAGGGGTAGTGGTGCCCTCAGGTGACATCAATATATAGTGTGTTCCCTAAAAAAAAAGGCAGAAAGTTTTCTTGTGTTTTGATTCAAACTTAAAGCCTGATTTAAAGTGGTTTTTGGGCTAGTTATATTCTATTAATCCCTCCTGTCCAGAGGAGAAATATAGCTTCAGATCTCAGTTGAAATCAGTTGATTTTTAGAAACATACAACTTCTATGAACATTACTACTTCAAATCAACTTCTCACATTTGTTCCAGACGTGGATTTTCTCTGTAATAAAGCTTAGTGCATTACTCCTGTCAATCTGACATGCACAGTGACTGAAGCTTCACAGAAGGAGCCTCAGAATTTGATTTATTCTTTGAAACAAATACTGAATAACTACAGAGAACATGGATCAGCGGTGAAGAACTTGGTTATACTGTAGGTGAGGTTTAAGCCCTAAGGGATTTTAATGTGATATATTGAGGTTATATTTTAGACTTTCTAGTGATAGAAGTGTTTGTCTTTGACTCTTACTGTACATCAGCTGAGCAATAAAAAGTGTGCCTGATGCCTGAGGACTGATGAAATGGACAAAAATTCCTTTGAAGTGCTTCAGATTAAAAGTGTCTCTTGGAGAGGCAAATGGAGGGGAGACAGTTGCTGAATTTGATTGCAGGCCTTCAGATAGAATGGAAAAGAGAAGGAGAGGGAGAGGAGGATAATAATGATGAAAATGGAATCAGACCTTCAAACACTTGTTTTTCATGTAGTAGAGAAAGACAGAATGACAGGCTTCAATCTAATGAGGAGACGGGAAGGAGAGAAGATTCAGAAAACAACCCTTGTGCAAAACGGTTCTTGCTTTGTCTATATTTACTTTGTGTGTGATGGACTGGTGCGCTCTCTATACATCTTTGACAGGTATGCATTTAAATACCAGATATTGATGTAGAATTAAGATGGATATATAGCATCTCCTGCCCTGTGGACATTCTTGACATTTTTTATATCAAGATATGAGAATGAGTTACATACATGTTTTTTTGTTTTATTTTTTTTGTTTTATTGCTCAGAACTGCTGATGTTTCAGTTGATCTCTACTCATGCAGAGAAGTAACTGAAAATATATCAGTATATATTTCTGTATGTAATTTCACCTCGGTAACAATGCAAGCTGTTCTGATGGATGTGAATAGAGTATCATTTCTCTCAAGTCTACAGTCAAAGGAAGTGAAGCTCATCACTTTTCATAACATTGGCTCATAATGTATTGGCTCTAATGAATTGTGTGCCTCCATCACAAACAGTAATTTTGTATTAAAAAGGTCATGATCATTTCAATAACTGCTGCGGGGAAAAAAAGGGTTGGACATTGGATATTTCATTATTGTACATTTAGTAAAACAGCAGCAGACATACTTACCCCTGATTGCTCAGGAAATGAATTGAATGAACTGTCAAGTCCTTCTCCGCCTGCTCATATCCCTTTGCTGGCAGGAAATTGGCTCAGTTCTAAAAATACTTGAGGTTACCAGCTTGGAGGTAAAATCAGCCCAGATTTTTTAAGTTGTTACCAAGGTATTACTACCACCCCCCCCCCCCCCCCACCCCCCCCCCCCCAAAAAAAAAAAAAAAAAAAGCATCAAATGCTGCCAGCAGAGGTTGCTAGGTATAGTTGAGTTAGGAAGCTTACCAGGCTTCTGGGCTTTTGGACACGTACCATCAGGATCGGGCCTTAGGGCAGACTCAACTTGCTGGAGACATTATCTCTCTCTGAGTCTTGAACGCCTTGGTTTCATCTCAGATGAGATTCTAGGGCTAAGGAGGTCTGGGGATCCCTGCTCAGACTGTTGTCAGTCATGGATAAGCAGCAGAAAATGAGGGTGTAAGATCCCCCAGTTTTGGTTCAGTCTCTGACTAGCAGAGTCTGTCACCGGGACCAGCTCTCCATCCTACGGGTAAGAAGTTGCGGTCTAGGAGAGGTTCCTCACTAGATTTCCTCAACTTATTTAAGCTGGTGTCGAGGAGATACGCCTAGCTCTCACTGCCTACTTCCAAACGTATGTCCCACTCACTCCAATAACTGTCCTCAGAGGAATAGCCGGGTGGCTCGAAGTCCAGCTATCGGTCACGTCTGTTAACGGCAGCTCTCCTCTCACGATCTGGGCTCTTGTTACAGGCTAGGAAAACTTTAGTGGCTCGGACAGCAAGCCTCAGGGACAATTTGACAATATTGTGACTAAAATAACCCATAAGAACCTGTGTGTTAGTGCAGAGGCATAAACAAGTCTTCAAAATTCTGAATACAGATGTAATGTCCACAACAACGTCTTATGATAGTTTTTATATTTATTAAAGCAGATTAGCAAGGTTAAGCAACAGCATTGATTGGTTTTAACAATTCTAATTCTAAAAAGGCAAATTAAAGCTGTGGCTTACTGATCAGTTCATCTGGTTGGTCAAGGACAGGCTGAGTGACACATGTGGCCATCATGCGTTTTCAAGGCCGCTGGGCAGGGAGGGAGAGAGAGAGCTCAAAACGATGAGGCCTGCAGGTATGCTGATTCGGCCCCTCCTCCTTGCTAGCGGTGAGCTAGGCTAACCAAAAAGGCTCCAATTATTCCTTCAAGAATTGGGAAAAATTCGTCGATCCTGTTCCAAGCGTCTTTCTGTCTTCTTTTCTTGAAGTAAATCCTTCCAGTTAATCCTTCGGATGGGGGTCGCTCGTCCAGGTCCCAGCTAGTCCTTCTCTTCTGAAGTCGCTCCAGGAATCCACACAGAGTCCCTCTGCCTTCTCTTTTTATGCGCTCTCTCTCTCTCTCTCTCCTTCTCTCGTCCAGCTTGCCCCAGCCCCGAACACTCTTGATTGGTTCTCTCACCTTTGCATATGCATACATAATTTCCCTCAAACTCACATGACACTTCTGATTGGTTATTCACATATACAGGGGCGTGCATAATTTTACATAATCCGTCCTTTACATCATGCATAACTCCCAGGCCACGTCCCACAATGACTTCATATGTTTACAGATTTGGCAGGGGCGTTCACCTTAATCATCATGACATCATGGCACCACCAGACTCACAAGGTCACTTTGTTTACTTGGCCATATAGCTCGTTAAGCTAAAGCTTATCAGCTAACGCTAATCCTTATTCAATGATTTATACCTCACATCTGTCTTACAATGTCCTTAATTGAGCCATTGCTGGATTGATTCAGCCTTAACCACAGAATGTGCGCCTCATTTCATTTTTTTTCTGCACAGTCCATAGTCACGGCGTCAATGCTGAGGTCAGCGTGCCCCCCGCTACTGTCCGCACCTGGGTGACTGTTTTTGTCATTGTTGTGTCTTGGTGGCCCGGAGCTGGCAGAATTGTTTTGAAATTCGGCTTTGTTGACATTCCAAATGAGGAACATGCGCTCCGCTCTGTCTCTGTCCGTTGTGACCCAACAAAAATAAGTTTTTCTTTTAACATACACTAACTAACACAGATCTATTACCAAAATTACTAATACATCTTGTTTCTGATCATTGACTAGAATCACACACACATTTCATACATTTCATTGATTAGGAATTGCTTACAAATCACGTAATTCACCTCTTCTTCTGTTACTTCACTTGTTTAGACTAGTACTGGCTTGTGTTTACATTACATCACCCGCTGCTGCATGATCTCTCCTTTGTTTTGATAAACATATCAAATCTTGCAGCACACAGTGACCCTCAGCAGCTCCACTCAGCCGCTGACAGCACAGACCCACAGTGTCTTGATCCAACGAGAAATAAATCATAGATTTAATAATACATCTTTCTGATCATTGAATAATGTGATTACAAATCACATTAATTACCACTCTTCTGTTAATCCACTACATTATGTCAGTAAAATCTCATCAACAAAGCTGGGATAATTCCAACTTCACCTGGGTCACTTGACAAGGGATTAAAATACAATTCTGAATTTATAGAGGCACAACTCTACTACTTATAATCTACTATCAGAATTACCTATTTTTTGTCATTTTTTTTATGAGCAATGCAAAACTCATTTTATCATAGTGAAAAGCATTTATAGCCATTGAGAATGACTTTAAAGTTGCCTCACAGTGAACACTATATCAATTTAACAACTGCCAAATATTTTCTTAAATCTCTCATTTTAATGGCTCTGAACTGACAGGTGTGTGTTTGTGTATGCTGGTGTGACTCTGTCGACGACCCCGGACACAAGCCTTTTTATCCTGACAATAAAGAGCTGCCAGCTGCTCGCGCCAGCAGCTTGTTAAATGAGATCTCTTATCAAAGTGCGAACAGCTGTGAGCCCTGTTTGGCAGTCCGGTCAGGATATGAATCACCAACGTTTGCACTCTAAAGCTACTGTCTGGATGGGAAGGGGTAAAAAAACGTTGCAAGTTTCACTCTGTAGTTTTTGGCTGCCAAGTGAGAGCCACAAACTACTAGAATAATTAATCAAAATAAATATCATACTCATACATAATTCGTGTCTGGGAGGCAGTTATCTCCATTTATATTCACTGATGGATTCTGGTCCTATTCTGCTTATTACATAAATCTTTATGTTTGTTCCTTATTTAAAATTTCATGTTGAACTTAAATAAATTGCAGATTAAACTTTAATGTGCAGTGATTTTAAAGGAGGTCTGTATCTTAAGGGAGATTGTGCTCACTCCACATTCCCTGGCATTTAAAAATGTTGTTTTATATGCTTTTGTTTTATTTTTATGCCTTTTTAACTGCATCTTTCTCTTTCATGTGATGGACCAGTCTATGTTGTGAGGATATTTGTTGTTAGTGCCACATCCAAGGCTGTACTTATTGTCTTCCTTCTGCTTTTATCCTTGACATTTCCTGATTTCCGCTGTCTGTCTGTTCTGTATCTTTCTTGCACACTGAAGTCATAATTAAGTGACTCTCTATAAAAAGATTTACCACTGTCAAGATAATGAAGTGAAAACAATAAGACAATGTACCTGTGGCTTGTTAATGTTACTTGCAAAAATCTTTGGGAATTGTGTTTAAGGCTACTGGTACAAATTAAATTCATCCATCCATCCATTTTCTGTGTAGCAGTTGAGTTGCTGCAAATTTAGTCTGGTTTATATGTAACTTAAAGTATCTTGGATAGTAAGTTATAGACAAAATCCAGAAGAAATCAAATAACAACTGCTTCAGAAAACTGATGGGAGACTTTAGCACATCCTGGATAGCAGGTTTCCTTTATTTCTTGGTTTTTTGAGATGTTTTATTATATCTAAATAATGTTCTTTCCTCATGATGCCATCTATTTTGTGACGTGCACCAGTGCCTCCAGCACACCACAACATGATGCTGCTAACCCTCTATTTCATAGATGGGACAATGTTCTCAGGTGTATCTCCAAATGTATCTCTTTTATCTCCAAATTTATCTCCTTTTATCTCATTATGACCAAACAGTTCCATTTTAGCTTCATCATTTGAACGGGTTTCAGAAACCAAGGTAAGTCAGTGCGTTACAACTAAACCTGGTCAGGAGCAGGTTTACTTCCACACACCCAGAGGTTCTGATTGTTTCCTACCCTTCCTAAAGATGAAACGAGTTCAGTTTCATCAGACAAAGTATCATATAACCCACATTTTGGAGACGTTTGAACGATGGCATGATGCTTTTGTGTTTGGAAAGTATATTGAGGATCTAAGTAACTAATAAAATAAAAAAAAAAAAACACATCAGATCTTAATAGCTTACTGCTGTCAAGCCAGCTGTCAGTGTTTGTGACCATTTTTCTGCAGAGTTACAGTAACTCATATACATGATCTTATTCTTTTGTGCATCACAGTGCTTATACTTGACACAAAACACCTTGGGTTATTTTGTTAACTATTATTTATTTGTCTGCTTTCTTAATAACAATGAGGATGAACATAGACTATTAGAAACTGTAACAGGCCCCCGAGCTAGAGAGGTGCTATATATATATATATATATATATATATATATATATATATATATATATATATATATATACACATATATATACACACACATGTTGTTCTTTAAGGTGCGTCTTAAAATGCCTGGGCCATGGTGGTTGGCAGTATGGAGACAGATGCTGTGATTTGCACTTTTTGGGGGCGTCTCCTGTACAGGCAAAACTGTAAGTCACCTCCTGTTGTAAAGCCATGTCAGCGGTGTAATCATGTATGTAGATGGATTAGTGATGTCAAAGCAAACAAGTCTGACCACTGACCTTAAGATCAGATTTGAGAAACAAACCTGATTTTTCTGCAATTTAAGTAACTGTTGGTTAACTCCAGTTGAGTTTAATGGTGCCTAAATGTGTACAAAGTAGGGTTGTAAAAGATTTTGCAGGTCTTTATGAATACAATGCTAATGTAATGTTGATTTTTATTTTTTCTGTCGTCTCTGACTTAAGAGTGCATTTGTTTAAAAAAAGAAAAAAAAAACTAAACTAAAAATAAACATAACATTACTGAATGCACGCATGCTTTGCATACATACTACACTCTAAAAATATCAAACTCAAACCTTAAGTCTATTCACATGGTTCCACCGTTATTCACCAGATGTCAGTGCCATAGGCAACCCAACTCTGCAGCCGTGTGTCCAGACAGCTGTGATGCTGAACTCATTGAGGGTCCATTTCCCTATGTTGCTTCATTTAGTGTCCAATAAACTAAAGCTGCAGGGCATCAAATGCAATCCCACTCAACGTAAACAGAGTTTAGCCATCACTGTTGGGCATCAGAATGAGGTTTCAGAGGTAAATGCTTATGTTGAGAGAGGATTAAAAAATTTAGCTGCCCTGGTCATGTTTCTCTCTCAGGTTTCTTGTCAATTCTTGATGCCAACTTTTATACCATTTAAATATCTAAAAGTGTTGAGTGATAGGATTTTCTAAGTGTCTGCTTGAGATGCTCATATAGATGCCAAACATGCAACGGGCTGAAGATGGGAAAGCTTTTGAAGACTTCTCTGAACGAGTGTTGTATTCTATACCTCTAAATGGCATTTCTGTGTTGTTGTTTGAATTTGAGCGTGAAAGCAATAAATTGGCTAAAGACCTTAGGTGGAGGACAGTACAATTACCACTTATGCCAACAGCTTTGCTGTAATTTAGAGAGGGCTGAACTAAAAAAAAAAAACTACCCGTCAATCTTACACTGAGCAGCTCATCTACTACCGAGACTGAGAAATTCCATCTTATTGAGACCTTACTGCTCATTTATAAAACTGTGCATAAAACTGTCCATGTACCCAAAAGCTGAAAATGGCATGGGCCAAAAAATATTCTAATTTATTAGACCGTGTGTAGCCATACCTCAAAGCAATTTTCCCTGTATAAATCACAGACCACCTGGAAGTGTGCACAGGTGGATTTGCCTCTTATTCCCCCTCTCCACACCCATATTCTACCATAAATGCTCAATGCAAAGTTCCCTGTGAACATTTTTACATGTAAATAAGCTTTCTACCAGCCATCACGCTCAGCGCCCACGTGTCTGTTCCTACACTGCCCTTCATCACTGTGCCACTAAATTTCTCAGAACCATGTTTGAGTCACAAATAACTTGTACATTGATCATATGCACATTTTTACGTTCACATAAACAAATGTATTTTTACTTGGAGCCCTTATAGCAACGTGAGTACAGTCAATTGTGCCATTACATTTAGGAAACCTGACATTGCTGAAAATTGCCTTTTAATGTTGGCCTGTTCTCCAGCACTCTAAAGAAAACTTGCATCGACTAGTCATGTTAATTATGCCGTCTAAAATGGCAGGCATTATTGTGTTCAGGGATGGCTATGATATCCCAGATGTTAAGATAGCATTTAACTTCATGATATCAAAACCCAAAAGGGGCTTTAGGCAAAAAATGTAACATTACATATAATTCATCACATCAAACACATACCTGTTGGCTATTTCCCTCTGGAAAGAGCTGACTGCCAGAAACTGAGTGGTCAACAACCTCAGCCTGCATCCTTCTTTTATAAACACGATTAGGTTTCTGCATTATGAACATTTTATCAAGCAGTGTTTTTATATTCAAAGAGGTGGAGTAAAAAGCAGGAGAGCAGCTGGAGGTCTTTATTTGAGCAGTGTGACTGACTTTTGAGAGACTTACTGCCTCCTTCATCAGACTGGGCTGAAATGGATTTGTCAAGGCTGGCAGTATTTGACATGTTGGAGAAAGTTTTCTTAAGAAAGTGGAATGGCTTGTGGATGGAGCCAGGTTAGACTCTGCATGCCCTGAATGCAAACTGACCTGACAGAAACAGGCAAGGAGACAGTGACTGAGGTAGAGGGAGACAACTGGGATACAGTGATCCCTTGCCAATTCACGCTTTAAATTCCGCGGTTTTAGTTATTTGCGGATTTTTCAGGAAATATATAGTATAATAAAAAATCAAGAAAGAATCGTGGAAATTCCACGAAAATCCACCCCTCAGCAAACGAGAGGCTGCAGCTGCCAGCGAAACATCAAACGATGACTCACAGCCTCCGTATGCAACACAAGAAACACAGACAGCCCAGAACTCTAGAATCTGTGCTCTGATTGGCTGAGACGCATCACCCAAGCATCACAGGATGTTGTGTGTGTTCTCTCACAGCAAAGAAATGTTGTAACAGAAAGACCACAGTTGAGCCTTTGCCTTGTTTCGCTGCAGTGTGCCTCGTTACTTTTTTTGCGGTTTTTAAACATTTTTTAAACACATTATTTAGTCTCGGGAGCTCTGGCTCCAGTTGGCAGATTTTGATTTTCAAGGGGGGCGCCAGTCCCCATTAACTGCGAAAAATAAGGGATCACTGTACATTCATGGGATGAGTTCAGCTGTGGACAGCTGTGGATAGCATTAGCTTCTTCCACATGCAAAACAGTAGAACTGACTAGGAAGAGAATAGGGAGTATGCAAGTCTTTGTTAAGGCCTGCGTTCAGTCATATGTTTATCACAGATCTGAATTAAGATTAGAACACTGAAATGTTTAAGAATCGTGAAAAAATGAATCTTAACTGGGTGTCAATAATTAAATGATGTGATGTACTTTCAGAAGCCACTATTAGGTACACCTGACTAAAATACATTTTCAGCCAATCACCTGTTAGCAGCTCAGTGCATACAGGCATCAAAATAACCTGCTGAAGTCCAAACAGAGCATCAGGTGATTTAAGTGACTTTGTGGCATGATCGTTGGAGCCACACCAGTTGGTCTGAGTATTATAGAAACTATGGACCTACTGGGGTTTTCACACACAACCATCATTTAGGTTTTCAGGGACTCGCTTAAAACAGTGAAACTGCCAAGTGAGTGACATTTCTCTGATTGAAAATACGTTGCCAATGCCAGAGGTCATAGGAGAATGGCCATACTGGTTCAAGATGATCGAAGAACAACACTAACTCAGATAAGCACAGAATCAGCTGAGAACAGGATACTTTAACAGCAACTGACCAAAACTGGACACAAGACTATTTGCTGGCCAGATATGCTGGAACAGTTGGACTGTAGAGTCAGAATAAGAATGGGAGATTTGTACACACGGATGTGATGCAAAAACATCTCTTGGAATTGTGTGATGCTGTCATGTCAGTTTGAACTAAGATTTCTGGGGATTGACTTCAGGCATTTCCAAAGGGCAAAGGGGTTCCAACCCAGTACTAGCAAAGTGTTCATGATGAGGTAGTCAGTGAATGTAAATGATGAGAGATGAACTTTCAGCAGTTGAGATTTAGTTGTGTCATTTGTTCTGCAGTGTTTCATTTTTAGCCCACCAAACTTGAAAAACGTACTGATCCTCTCATCAAAATGAATTTCAAAACACATAATACATATATCTTTAAGGCTGTCTCAGAAAAGTGGAAAACAAAGAGAAAGAAACAACTCCTGTGGGTTTCTGAAAGAGGGAAATGTGCCTTTTGATCATTTTCATTTGTGAACTTGATACTTAGAGGTGGAAAGGGGTATGGGAAACATGGGTGGAAAAAGCAACAGAAGAGAAAAAGAAGAAAGACTTGGAACCATAGATGAAAAAGAGCCTGCAGGGCAAGGAAGCAGATTAGCTTGTCTGCTGCACAAAAACACTTCACCATGACAAAGGAGTCATTTAGGGATCAGTTTTAACAAAAGGCCAAGTTCACTAAAAAGTGAGACAAAACTGGGCACAATTAACCTCTGCATCTCTAAGTTTAAGTCTAAGAAATCTTTAAGGAACAACTCTCACTACCTCATCTCTATTACAAGACTAATGCAATTTTGTTTTTATTAAAATGAAAAATATATTTTTTTTTTCAAGGCTTTATGCAATGAGTCGTACAGGAGTGTCCAAGAGTTCCTACTGCACTGCACATCATTCTGCATGCTTTTTGTTGATACTAGTCTGCTTTTGGTCTGCCTTGATCACATATTTCCTTCCTCTGATTGATTGGATGCCTATCCAGAGGCAGTTTTTTCCGTGTCCATTGATACTGCCCCATTGAAATCAAAGTTGAATCCAGAGGAACAAGGCTAACTCATTGCATTGAAGATGAAATAAATAATGATGCCTGGCCAAAGATGGCTACATTTCTAGGTGTTAAAAACTAAAAATAAATGACAGCAGCTTTTGTGTGGTTTCAAATTTGTTTGAACATTTTTGAATTTTGCTTACAGAGGACAGTCCCCACTGGTCAGAATAGTCTGGTTCTGCAGCCTCTTCTGTCAGATACAGAGTACAAAGTCACCATCACGCCCGTATACCCTGAGGGAGAGGGACCCACAGCCTCACAAATGGGACGGACACGTAAGTCATTTTGTCACATTTCCTGTTATGAATGTGTTTATCATGACCAACGGCCAGTTATTATTTTAAACAACAAAATTTGATTGCAGTCTGTAGACCTTTCCATGGCAAGAGATTAACTTGTAGTGGATTATCACTTTCCACTGCATCTCATAACAGTTTTATGTATTTTTAGACAGCATCAACTGAGCCCGTCTCAACAATCTTCCATTGTGTCTCGCCATAGCTGACTGGGGATTTCAGTAAACAGCATCTTAAAAACTCCCATCCACAACCCATGACCTGCAAGTTGCAATCAATAGATAGATGTGGTTAGAAACTATAATTCTATCAGTTAAAAAGCATGTACTTCCATGAGGAGATGGTCAAGACTATACACAATATTAAGAAGGGAATGATGAACTATATACATTATATACATTCATCAGGTGTTCACTTGCTGAAGTTTGGCTCACTGAAAATGTCCACAGCTGCAGTGCACATGAAAACACTGGTCATGGGATGAGTCAAGACTGAAAAAGCTTTTGAACGTTACAGCTTAAATTGTGAATAAGAAACCTTTTGACAAGAAATTCATCATGCTAAATGGACTCTCATATGTCAATGTTCACAAGAGGCCAAAACTCTTTATCCATAAGCGTCGTATGTTTGTTCCACTCTATGAACGCACAACTTCTGCCAGCTTCCAACAGCCAAAACCGAGTTCCTACACATTCTTCACCCAGTTATCAGACACCCTGCACATGTGGCACTTGGCCACAGAAAGGGATGCAAGCCAGTGATGTCAGGACAAGGAAGCCCCTCACAGTGCATGGAGGGTGTAACCCTCTTCCAGCAAGTTTTGACTGCACAGTGACTAGAAGGAAGGAGGTCGAGCTCCAGAGATCATAAGAGCCACCATTCAGGTCAAAAAATAATAAAGGTCTAGGAGTGCATCAAGATGATGGCCTCAAGTGATGACATGCTTTTGATAGTATTTTGGTCAGTAAAATCCTAATATGATAGAGAGGAGTTTATACTCCCACCATTGAAAGTTAAGATCCTGCATAGCATGTATCACCAAAACATTAAAGAAGTGACTGATATTGACTGACTCATTTAGTCTTTAATGATTATATATATGTATATATATATATATATATATATATATGTATATATATATGTGTGTATAATATATTATATATATATATATATGTATATATATATATTATATATATATATATATAAACACTTCTTAATCTTAGTCGCTGCTTTAATGTGTGCATCATGTGTGTCAAGTATGGAGTGAAAGTAGATGCTACCTTTGACACTGAAAGAGCTGGAAACTGTGATGGTAGAAAAACTTAAGAAGAAGGAAGTGGTGATGGATGAAGTGACAGCCCTATCATGAAGAAGTCACATAAGAAACTTGAAATATTGATCCCTCAGACTGAGGGATCAATGTTTCAGTGACCTTTTCCCATTTTGTATTTCTTGTTATTTTTTAGCAAAAAAGTCATTAAAGATAGGTTTCAGCATTAGTAAATGTTGGTGCGTTCCAAGTAAACCTGCCCTGAATAGTAGGGCAACTCATTATTCTGAAGTCAATTTCAGGAAATGAAGAAGAGCCAGACTGGCCTTGTATCTCATTGTCTGCTTTCTTTAGTGCCAAGTGAAAGAAATATATGGAAATATTTTTTTTCTTCTTGTGAGAACTGACTGATTACCATGAATGCTCAAGCAGGGGTTAATGATTTTCTCTGCTACCAAATGCATTTAAGAGCAAACACTTGCCTTTCAGTGGGAAGTAAACTCTAAATTCAAGTAATTCATCTTTCCACTCCATCCCATCATGTCTTTGTGTGCAGTGCATTACACACATTAGCAGACACTAATGACACTAAGGTCTTATACACCTAGTGATGATGAATGGTTCCTGTTAGCAAGGGAGGAGTGAGATGATCGCCTAGGGAACAAAGACAGGCAGTGCACGGGGTGGGCTTTTGGGCTTTTAGACTGAAGATAGATGATGTGACAAAGGGAGACAATGTAATCTGATGATTTGGACCTCTGAGAGATGAGGTGAAGAGTGAGGGAAGCATGCCAAGGAATTCAGAAGGGTGATTGGGTTTTTTTTTCCCCCAAACTGAAGATGTATAGTATGACAGTAGAGGCAGACTAATCTAAGGGGCTTATCTAATGAGGAATGGTGTGATTAGTGAGAGGTGTGGGGGGAAATATAGAGAGGGTGACAGATTTTTAGTGATCAAAGAAGAAAAGTCAGCACAAACGGGACGGTTGACTTGATCATAATGATGCATGTCCACAGGAAAATGCTTTTCACATTTCTGCTTTTCAAATGCTTTTCAAGTCGCTGTCTTTGTGAAAAGAGATGCAATGCAGTATATCAGTGGCCATTATGTTGCAAGAGATCAAAGTCGGCCTTTCTTTTTTGGATAAAGAAAAGTTGAGGTTGAAGCTATTTTGTGCAAAATAAAGGGACACAGTTTGAATTTTCACTTCTGAAAAATATAGAAAGTTTGGGAAAGCGTAGAGCGGAGAGTGTGTGCTTTCCGGTTTACCCTGGATTGGTTTCCTGGTCTGAGCAAATGTCTTGTTTGATGACTTGATGAAAAAAAGAATGAGTTGATGACTGAAATTCAAACAGGATCTTTGAATGTTTTAATTAGGAGTATAGTTTTAATTAGTTTTAAGTAGGGAGTATCTTACCGTCCCGTATGGGATATCAAATCCCTGCTGTCTTCTGTTTTCAAAGGCAAGAAAGAACAAAAGCTGATAATGAAAAATCAGACATAAAAGTAAGGCAAAAAAAAAAAAGAACCCCCCCCCCCCCAAAAAAAAAAACCACTGGGGACTCAAACAAAAATAGTACTGCAATATTTAATTCTTTATAATAAAATGAAATAGTCATTTCACATCACTTCTCTAATCTCTCATGATCAAGTGGTGGGAGTAGCGCTGTCCATTTTAATTCAACATCAGTGGGGAAGAAAGAAATATTGAAAGAAGAAAGATATATATCTATGTATGTATACACATGTGTTGTTGTTTTTTAACATGGAATTTTTATCCAAGCATCTCAAAATGTTCACTAACTTGTGAAAAAGCTTTGGTAGCTAGAAAGCTCCATTAAATCTGAGTTTGTCATTACAGACGAACACATCGTAGGAGTCATAGCAACAGGAGCACAGAGTGTGAGGGGAATTTTCTCAGGTCCAGGAGCGGCACAGCAAAGATAGATAATTCAAGTGAAGAGCAGGTTATAACACGGGGATTTGAACATATGAGTTTGCAGCAGATACTGATGGGGGAGTGCAGTGCAGAGAATATGATTGGTTTTGTAATGGCGAACAAGCAGCGGGGATGAAGGGAGAAAATGAGGCAGAAGACCTGCTGTAATTTGAAAGTTTGGGATCATGAGAAGCTCAGGGAAGAAGACTGAACATGGGGAGAATGGGCGCTTTTCAGTACAATTAAATGTGCAACTTAAAAGCGAGCAGATTCACCCATGGATCTGACCAAAAAAAGTCTTATTTTTCATCAACCGAGGGGATCTTTTAAAATCTGAATCTGCCAGGAATTACATAGATTTGACATAATCAGTTGTACTGATGGCTTGAAAAATCACACGTTCCTCAAAGAAACAAAACCTCATTTTAAGATATACTATTATTGCAGTTTTTTTTTACTTTGTTTTTAAAAGTGCTTCTGATTCCATTTGTCATCCTCCAGATGATGATGTGTTTCTGACAGATGAACTTTAACCCTCAGTGTAGAACGAGCAAAGCAATTGTAAATTTGCTGGTTTTTGAAAATGTTTTGCTTTTTATCACTCCTGTGCATTCCGACGCTTAATGATATTTCTTGTACCAAATCAATTTCTGGTCCTGCAGTTTCTCCTGTATGTTTCCCTTTGAGCTGTGAGATGACATCATTCGTCATCATTAATCATTCTGACACGACAAAAACTTTTAGACAAATGCTAATCGCAAATTCAGTTTTGCATAAAGCTTTCAGCTGCCTCACTTTATCTTCTCTTTGTTCTGTTTTCGACTCTCCCTTCCCTGTTTTTATCATTTTTAACCTTTTTTCTAGATTTTTATTTCTTTTCGGTGTGTGTAAAAAGTCTGTCTGTAAAATTGTATTTATCCCTATAGCAACTAGAAAAAAAAATCCATCACTGATATGGTTAGAGACCCAAATTAACAAATTAAAAAAATCACTCACTCACACTGTTACCTTTGTGAAAAAAAATTATAAATCATGCTTTTTTTCTTCAAAATTTGCAACAGAGTAAAATCCCTTTTTTTTCTTCTTCCTCCCTCCTTCAGTTCCTCTTTCAGCTCCTAAGAACCTGCGAGTTTCAGAGGAATGGTACAACCGCTTCAGGATCAGCTGGGATGTTCCACCTTCACCCACTATGGGATACAGGGTTGTATACCAGCCTCTTTCTGGTGAGTAACGCATATTGATATCATGATTTTAAAATACTATAACATAGAAGTCTATAATACTAATACTTTACTATACACTAACACTACTAATACTATAATATATAATAGAAAAGATTTTAAATATATTTCACTGTCAAGTGTTTGACAGACTGATGATATAACTCTTTCCCAGAACAGTATAAGGGCTGTTGAATTAAATTATCTGTTGGAGGTTCAGTTAAATATACAATGCTACCTCTACTTATGAACGTTTCTACATACGAAATTTTCAGGTTAGGAAACGCCTCAATGGGAAAATATTGCCTCTTGTAATGAAAGAAATTTCAAGATACGAAAGGCAAAAATACAGTAGCGCTGCTACTTGCAGCTCTCAGAGTTTACCGAACGTAAACATACTTGTCGGCTCTGTATCTCGGTTTGAAAGCGGTGTGTCCGAGCTGCTCTGCCATTGGCTATAACTTAGCATCTTCCTGGTATCTCATTGGCTAGGAGGGCCCCTCGTCTGTATGAGCGTAACCCAGCAACCCAGGTGAAAGAACAATTTTTACCTCCGCCAAGGAGGTTATGTTTTTGCCAGCGTTTATCTGTCTGTCTGTGTTCAAGATAACTCCATGAAGTAATGAATGGATTTTGATGACATTTTTAGGAGTTGTTGGAAATGTGCAAAGGAAGAACTGATTTCATTTTGGGTGTGATCCGGAAGAAATCCTGGATTCTGGATCACTTTCGGATTTTTGATAATTCTTGCACTCGGTGGAGGTCTGCGCTCTCTGAGTGCTTTTCTAGTTCTAACATGTATTTCTTACAGATTTTCATGTCATTTCATGTATTATTTATAATATATTAAAAAAAATTATGCTCGAATTTTGGGGGGTTTGGAACGGATTAGAGGATTAACATGTAAAACGCGTCTCTACTTAGGAAATTTTCAGGTTATGAAACTACTTCCAGAACCAATTAATTTCGTAAGTAGAGGTACCACTGTACATGGAATTAAAATGGAATGTAATGTTAATAATGCATTGAATTAAATCAGCAAAGAACTCTTTTTTACAAACAGTACCTAATAATTTTAATAATAAGGTGAAAACATATACATATCAATATTATGTATTTTCTAAATTTATAATATTATTAAATTAAAAAGAGAGATTTTTTTTCTTTTTTCCCCCCCACAGTTTTGGAGTATATTTTCCTTACATCCAAAAGGAGATGGGTTCATTCTCTTTAGGACTTAGCTCTGAAGCTAACAGTCATCTCTGAGCTTGCTCCTCCGTTCTCCCTGCATTAACTGGACATCTGTTCCTCCTTTGCACATCTTCTAAATGATCCTTCCCCTTGTCAGGCCCTGGACCTGCTCTCGAGACTTTTGTGGGGGAAGATGTGAACACCATGCTAATCGTCAACCTGCTGAGTGGAACAGAGTACAGCGTCAAGGTCATCGCCTCCTACACCACAGGATCCAGTGAGGCTCTCTCAGGGAGAGCAAAGACCTGTAAGTCCACTTTCTGTTCCTTTGATTTGACTTAACAGCTTTGATCTGGCAAATGTGGGCACAATATTTGGCTCCTGACAATTTATGAAGAGGTTTCAGTTTTTGAATCGTGTCAGCTAGTGGTGAACCACATGAAGTCAAAGCTGTCATTGCTGTGTAAAATAGTTCAAGGATAGTTTTGAAAAAAATGACATTGTTACCAAATACGATTTATCAAACAAAAGACTGAATTTAAAGGGGCCTGAACACTGGATTTTATTAGATTATTATTGCTTTGGGTTATCTGGTGATGTGAAGTTTTCCCACTACTCTTTGAGTCTCTGGCCTGGTTCATTTAATCACTGCTTCTCAAGTAGAATTATTTTGAGTTGAAGCCTAGATTTCCCTCTTGCATGATAATTTAGCTCTTCAAAGCAGGCTGGACTATCAGCAAAAATAGCTCTTTTTGAACCTAAAAAGTTGCCAGTTTGATCTTCATGAGGGCTAAAGGGGCAAACAAAAAGCATGTCCTTTCAAAGTGTCCTTGAGCTGGACAGCAAATCCCCACCCCGTCATCCATTTCCATTCCTCTATTGGCAACAGTTTTATATGCAAGTGTCAGCTAAATATAAGCGCGTACCTTTTAAATGGAGCACATCGCTTCAACATGAAGTGATGTGTTTCACCATCTGCATGACAATTAAGCCCATCCTGGTCTGGATTAAATGACACCCTGAAAAAGGCAAACAGGAGAGAGGAGTTTAAACTCTGAAAAAGGATGGAAAAATGGGTTTATTGGAAAAACAGGCAAAATGATGAGGCCAGTGCATTCCCAAAAGGGGAAATGGAGCATTTGTCATATTGCTCAGCAGCATGTTAATGAAGCCGGTGGCACAAGAGAAGATGAATTGGCTGATGTGTTCCTGGCACATAAGTAGAAGAGTGATGCTTCAAGCTTTCCTTTAAGACCTAAATAATTGTGCCGTTTTATGTCCTTGGGCTAAACCAGGATACTGGGATGTATTTAATTATAGCAAAAAAATTGTGATCTTTCTCAATATTATACAAAAAAAGAGAAGGGTTTTGAGAAACAAATCTCTCGTGTCTCAAAAATGAAGGAACACAATACCGTAGATATGGACATCCATTCTCCGTTGCTTGTCAGTGACTGGGTTGTGGGGACAACATTTTAAGGCAGAATTCCTGAGACTCAAGCGATATCCCTCTACCAAGTCATGTGTCTGCCCCCAGGGACGCCTGACAGTGAGAAATGTCCTAAACACCTCCACCTGGACACAACTGCTTCATCTGGCTCCTTTCATTGTAATATAGACTTAGTGGACTTAGTGGAACTAAGTTAGTGGAATATTCCAGTGGAATATCTGCATCATTGTACTCCAGTTGACATTTCGGTAAGCACCTCCCCCTTTCTAGTTACTGTTGCTATATTCATCATATGGCGCATATATATATATATATATATATATATATATATATATATATATATATATATATATATATATATATATATATATATATATATATGCCATATTATTTACCATAGTGTCAATGACTTCTCCACTATGGACCAGAGCTCGCTAGCGACCTATAAGCCTGCCTCATTGTCTACAAATATATATGGCCCTAGATATTTATTTTGTTAGGTATAAGGTGAGGCTTGTGATGTTAACGTCACTTTATCAATTATATTAATACAATGCTGCGACTGTCTCATGTTAACATAGCTCTGGTGTGGGATAGACCTATGGACCAGAGCTAATGCTAACAGAGAACTCATCACCCTCCCTGCTGCTCAAATCATATTGTTGCTTTTACTAAACGGTGGTTAAATCAATCATCAACTAAACAAAGTAAACTTACCTTGGAATGAATGTAGATGTGTTTTGTTACTTTCCCCACGTTCAGTTGCTTGTGTTAACAGACACATCTTAACCTACAGCCTGCATTTTTCCAGCGTTTGTTTTGGCTTGGGAAAGAGAATAAAAATGTCCCTCCAAACGTTCTGGACACATCGAGTCACTGTTGCAGGTCCCCAGCAGCAATATTTCACCATGGCGTTATTATAGTATAATATTAACACTGATGATACACATCGGAAAAATAGCGAGTTAACACAGTCCTTAACGGAGGAGCAGCAAGTTTGTCCGACCTAGCAACAGTAACTACGAAGGGGGCGGTGCTTACCGAAAGGTCAATTCACCCTTGTCTCTCCATAACCCAAAAAAGTACTTGAACTCGTGTTGGGAAAGAGGTAGCAACTTGTAAGTGTTGCCCCACTCTTTTCCACCTGAGGACCATTGCGCTAGACTGGGAGATGCTGATATCCACGCTGGCTACTTCACACTTGACTGGAGGTCTCATCTTGATGAAGCCAAAAGAGAAACACAAAGCAGTGATCTGGAAAATCGGTTCTAAATTTTGACCACAGTTCCCACATTAGAAACAAATGATAATCTGTGTCCACAGAAGTGCTCAGTTAACAGCACGATGAGAATGTTGGATGGGATTCATTATTAACATGTTTCTGCAGTCATGGCGTCCCTCAGAAAAGCTACTAGATATTTTCAGGGGTATGATCCATGATCTTAGAGGAGTTGTTGACACAACAGAGTTAAAAAAAAAAAAAAAAAAAGGAACGTATAAATATACAGTGCCAGTTATTGAAGTGTGTCCAAACGTTTGTACTGGAACTGCATATGCATGTTACCTAATCAAACATTTCTTATCGTCATATCAAATTGAGTGTTTTCTGATCTTCCATTGACTCTTAAATCCAAGTTGTTATCCAAGACAGATAATAATAATTACCATGATGAGATTACCATAAACTTGCATTTCTAAGCACGGTCTCAAATATTAACTCCAGTAAATGCTGGTTTTGTGTACAACAACAAGCTCTACAGATGGTAAAAGCCCTCAGTTTTACTTTTTTTCTCCATCTTCAGCTGCTCTGACAATAAATTAACCCAAGCTTCTGCTAATTTGTTATGTTCATAAATCTACATAAGTCCTTTGATTGCATTGTGAGTATCTGGTTAACGAAGAACCAACTAGAAACCGCTAAAGGCAACGATCTGTTTCATGCGAGACATTATGATGTTTGGAAGTGCCTTTAATTAGGAGTAACCACAGATGCAGGCTTGATTAAATTTAGCATAATACTGTAAATCTTTTTGTTTGATGTCACAGGAAAAAGTAACGAGATGTGTTTACTTTTGAAAGTCGCGCTTGTTTTTTGTCTTTCTCCCAAGGCTAAAACTGTCATAATACTGGTCAGTAAAGAGTTACTTCAGATCACATTGATGCTTTAAATTATATAAAAGCTCATATATATTTTAATGCGGAATATAGTGTAGTAACATCTTTATCATCCTGTATTTTCCACTAATTATATGGGTTCTGAACGTTGAGCTGCAGGGTAAACAAGATTCCCCTGTTCTTAGGACATCTCAGCTTTCTCCCAAAGTTTGTAATGCAAGATCCCACAAGTTCTTTCCTGCCTAGATTAGAAAAACAGAGACCTTAAATTATTCCTGATAAAGTAGCAATTTTAAAGTCTGAGGTTATGATGCTAGTAAAAGTTGCTTTTCTCCTTTAGGGTTGAGAGTGATCAACTTTAAGTAGCTTCTTGGTTCTTTGTATCGAGTAGGAGTGGTTATGTAATGTGTTGTGCTGCCTCAGTAAAGGCTAAAGTTACATGAAGGAATTTGTCTGCATACAATGCAATGTTTTCATGGCTACCCACACCTAATGGGCCAGAAGACTGCGTGCAAATGTTTGTCCAAGTTTTCACCGATAAGTTATTTAAACTATAGGCATATGATCAAAAACACTGCATTCAGGTCACCGTGGTACCACATCACATCTTTTTTTTTCTGCACAGGATTATGGAGATGATAAATAAAGAAACGCCGTCTCAGTAAACCATATGGTGAGAAGTATCTGAGGAGGAGGTGCATTTTGCATTAGAATGGAGGTCAAACTCATGTAGATTGGATGCTTGGCTCAAGTTGAAAATGCTCCATTTTGTCAGAGGCGATGTAAAATATACCAAAATGTACAAGAACATTACCAACTCATGGAAACATGTATTCTAAAGTCTTTCAACCCAGAACAAGTAATGCTTTCAAATGTCAGATGTGAAAAGCACATTCCATTTACATAAATAGATTGTGTGGGTTTGTATGAGACTATGTTCATTCTGAGCAAAATCAGTGCAGCTATATTTTTCTCTGTCTGTAAATACCTTCATAAAAATGCAATTTTGTGTGTCCTTGACACAAAGCAGTCCTATTCTTTAAAATCTTTCTTCTGGATACATGATTGCATGTGGTTTTTCTGATGTGAGCTCAGTGCAGCTATATGTGGCATTATTATAGCGGTGGGGAGAGAAGAATTTGTTCAACTCTATGATGTATATTTTTAGAGATTTAAAAGATTTTTTTTACTATCTCAAGGCTAATTCTGTTGATGCTCCAGAGCCCCAATAGAAGAAAAAATAAAATAAAGAGAGAGATTGGAGTTTGGCAAGCTATGCTAAGCTTTAATAGAATTTATAGAAAAAATTCTATGAAATCAGAGAATAAAGGTTCTTTGCTGTATTCCTCACCATCTCCTTTAAACAAACTTTAAAATCTGTCAGTGAGCTCAGTGCAACTGTAAAATATGTTCTACTCTGTCTTTTCTACAGTGTACCTTGGGGTGACAAATCTGAGCACATATCAGGTGAGGATGACTGGTTTTTGTACCCAGTGGCAGACTCACAGACACGCCAGCGCCTACAGAGTGGCCGTCCAGTCGCTGCAAAGTGAGTACCATCACAGCTGTATCAATGTATGGTCTGTAACAGCTTGAAATGTTTGGGTATTGTTGCATTTACCCCACAATGCAACGCCTGTGTGGGCAATACAAAGTGGCAAATTAAGCAGCATTCTTGATGGTAATTAGAGTTAACCCGAATATAATCATTGCTGACCGGAGAAATCTCACTGCATCCTCATAAACAAGATGCAGCGTCAGTCATGTGACAACCATGGAGCTACTGATATGTGCGTGGCATGAGCTCGCACTGCCCAAGTTATATAGCAAGAGCTGCTTTTTTTCAGGTCCTTACAGCTCATGTGCACATTCTTGTGCTGAATTGTGTGTATTTAAAGGAGACGTATTATGGCAAGTTACACTTTTATTATTTTGTTTTCGAGATCCACTGAAACAGTTTTGTATGCTTCAACCCTGAAAGTTTTGTGACTAATGTTGTGTCAATTGGTTCTAACTAATTATCATCTTCAGTGCTAAATCTAGAAAACATGGCACATAATCTTATTTCAAGTCATGTTTTATCCTAGAAAGCTCTCCTACTAATATGCATTTGTCACTGCATTTAATTCTAAACTAAACTTAATGTTTGTCCCTTGGGGTCACTAACCCTCAAGCAGACCTTTTTCTAAGGAGGGAGATTTATGCATATGCATGCACACATATTTGGTGTCATCCGTCACCATTTGGCTCTGTGGATAATCTACTGGATTTTCAAACAAGGTTGACAAGATAATTAAACGTGACTGTGCATCACTGCACCTACATAATCCTGTATGCACAGCTGTAATTCTCCTCCTGAGATTTTCCCACCGAGCTCCTGCGCTGCATGTCTGACCTACTAGGAAGGGGAACCCATTCATACTCGCACTCCTTCACAAAGAGGAGCTTGACTCCCTCAGAAGCCACAGATGATAAAGGTTTGGTTGTGTCTCATTAAAGATGTGTTGACAGTCTAATTGTGCCATTCTGACAGTCTAAGACAGCCATTCTGGAGAAAACCATTACTTACGGATTACAGCTCTGATGACAATTAAATTTATTATATGAGCTGAAACAGAAAAAACAGGGGGGGGAGACGGCAACAAAACGGTTGCTACTGTGACTGCCAGTTGTTAAAAGAAACTTGTTAGATGACTGGCAGTGATTATGCTTCTTATTTATTTTTTTTGTGAATACAGTGGTACCTCTACTTACGAACGTCTCTACATATGAATTTTTCAGGATACGGAACACCTCTTGTTACGAAAGAAATTTCAGGATACGAAAGGCAAAAATACAGTCCATGCTGCTACTCGCAGCTCCCAGAGTTTACCAAATGTAAACATACTTGTGGGCTCTGTATCTCAGTTTGAAAGCAGTGCGTCCGAGCTGCTCTGCCATTGGCTATTGCTTAGCATCTTCCTGGCATCCCATTGGCTAGGAGGGCCCCTTGTCTATATGAGCGTAACCCAGCAACCAAGGTAAACGAACAATTTTTACCTCCGCCAAGGAGGTCATGTTTTTGCCGGCGTTTATCTGTCTGTCTGTTTTCAAGATAACTCATAAGGTTGTGGATGGATTTTATTGACATTTTCAGGAGTTGTTGGAAATGTGCAAAAGGAAGAACTGGTTTCATTTTGGGTGTGATCCGGAAGAAACCCTGGATTCTGGATCACTTTCAAATTTTCAATAATTGTTGCGCTTGGTGGAGGTCTGCGCTCTCCGAGTGCTTTTCTAGTTCTAACATGTATTTCTTACAGGTTTTTATGTCATTTCATGTATTATTTGTAATTTATAAAAAAAAATTATGTTTGAATTTTGGGGGGCTTGGAACGGACTAGGGCATTTACATGGAAAACGCGTCTCTACTTACGGAATTTTCAGGTTACGAAACTACTTCCAGAATTAATTTCGTAAGTAGAGGTTCCACTGTATATATTTTTTTCTAAAAACATTTGTTGCACCTGAAATTTGCTCTCTAATTCTGAAACAAAAATTATTTACTTGTAACAACAAAAACTACATAGATGCTTCTATTTGCAGTTCTCTGCGTGGGTGTAAATAAAGAAGTGAGAACTGCTGCCTACATATGTCATTGCAGATAGAACAGACACTCAAGAAAAGTGTCTGAATATTACTGTTGAAACCTTTTCCTGCGTATGATTGAACATTTGCATTTATAAATGTATTTGAATACAGCCATTATGATATCCATATAATGCACTATTATCTGCTGTAAAATCAAAAACACAACAGGTTTCCTGATGTTTTTACGTGCTAGATTTTCCCATGAGTCACCTCTTCCTTTAACATGTGCCCTCTTTTTCTCTTCATACAAATTGTCCTTATGCACAAATTTAGGCTTTGAGTATGTATAAAAAGTTGCAAATCAAAACGTCGTAATTGTTGGACTGTCTGTGTTCTAGTTTTATACCTTGACAAGAACATACTGTGGTTAAAATGAAATATTTTCAGTTGTGGGTCCTAGGTTTTGTTTTTTGTTTTTTGTTTGTTTTTTTTGGGGGGGGTGTAAACATAATGAACAAATCATTAATTACTTTCATGCGCATGTTTATGTTTAATGTGCTAAAATTTCTCAGAGAGTCTTTGTAAAACTATAATGTTCATTTTCAAACCTTTCATGGAATCTTCTCTTAGTTCAGCTGTCACCAAATTCACATTTATGAAATAACCTTGCAGTGATTAAAGTCCTTTTTCTTGATTTTGCTTTTCCGTAGCCACCGTGAGAAATAATTGTGTACTTTCCTTTTTGTTTGAAAGTGATAAGCTCACCACACCAAAATAGCATCAAAGTATAGATTCAATTTCACAGGTACCCCATTTAGTCACCACGTCAAAGGTAAGGTTGACTTTTAATACAGCCGTCTTCCACAAAATAGGAAAGAGATGGCTGTTATTCATCACCTTTAGGCCTCAAGCAATAACACTGCCATCATTAACGTCACATAAAAGGCACACATCCCCACGTTTCCTCAGGGAGCGCCGATGTATTGGCTCTCTAAACACACAATAAAGCTAAATGAGGATTTATGTCAGCCCAGCTGGTGTATAATTACCCTGGAGATGTGTCCGCTGCAGGAAAAAGAAGGGACTGATGAGAGGTTATCTGCTTTTGGTGTGCAATGTTATGAAATGGGATGATGGCAGGTAAATTTATTAGGCTGAAGTAGAGAGTAGAAAATACAGAGACCTTTAAAAATGTTTTAATTAATCTCTTTCTGGAAAGAAGAGTATTGAATAGCAGAAGGAAACCCTTTTATTTTATTTTATTTTAATCCAGTCCAGTTCAATTCAAAAACACTTTATAAATGGGCAAAAGAAAATTACATCACTATATGAATACTAAATGGAAAGATAATTGATTGGTAGTCACGGACAAACACCATGTGTCATCTTTGTGACTGGGTCATCTCATCTTGTCACGTAGCCGTGGTTGTCACATGGCCTCGCCTTGAACTTGGATGATGACCCAGCTGATCCCAGCTGATCCATAGACATGTAAACAGCAGTACCCATATGCTGGGTCAAAAGTTAAAGCATTAAAACGTAACATTTGCAAATATCAAATTATGTTGTTCAAGTTCTTTCCCATTACTTCTTTTACTTAGACATGAGGAAATCATAACTTTAGTGAGCGTTTCTGTAATATGCCTTTTTTTTAATAGCTCGTATAAATTACATGTTTTTAAAACTATTTTTTCTTTTAAACTCACCATTTAATTACATGTAATTGTCAAAATATCTAATCCACACATCATGAATAAAAACACATTTGGAGCATCCCCAGCAGTGTTGTGTTACAGGAACTTTTCTCTACTCTACAAAATTTTCTCGACAGAAAATCTTCTCTACATTTTTAACTAATTAAAATGTTCCGTCTTTCCTGCTGATGGAGTTACACAGTTACAAACTTAGGTTAGTATATTCAACTATTTGACACTTTTCCAGCGGGCCCTGTTCATCAGCTGTGGACAAAAATAACAAACACACCTAGACGTCTTTAATTAACTCGATTTGGTCTGTCAGTAATTCTTTGCTGTTAAGTTTAATTCTCTTCAGTTGTGTGTGGAAAGAAAGATAAAGAGAACCATATAGAAAAGTGAAACTACTTTAGCTTAGAGAAGATGCAAATGACAAGAACTGGATGAAAAGTTTCATTTTTAAAGTAAAAACTTTGACTGCATATCTGACGAACATGGGGAACCATATTAAAAGAAAGTTCATGGCTCTTTTCAGAATCACGTACTAAACCACTACTACATATTGATTTTTAAAATGCAGTATGTAGCAAAGATTAAGCAGACAGTTGCACAATCTGTGGCAAGAATGAGGTACCCAGATCGTCTGCTACTTTTGGGAAAATTTCTAGTCCCCAACTACCCTGTCTACCTCACATACTATATCCCATGATGCAATGTGCCACAGCAGCAGGTGCGTGATGGATCAGTCACGTGACATGCTTTAGTTCATGCTGTAGAATGTGTATATGACACCTGGACCAATACGCAGTACATACTCTATATTAAATTATATTGTGTCAGCATCTGGCATGGGACACGATGAAGTGCACCCCTGGTGGGGCAAAGTGGTAATACACCCCACTCTGTACTCACTCAGTAGCACAGTAGCTTTTTTTGTCAACACAGCAGATCTCTATGCCTCACTGTGGTCAAAAGTGGTATTGTTGCATTGAGTGTTTTTAAGACCTCGAAAAATCGAAAGACCTTGACCTTGAAAAACCTTGATGACCCACTGGTTCACTGCAGATCCCTGCTGTTAGTCTATCTAGGGAGGAAGAACACAACCTAACAATCATAGTAAATCTTTATTTTGTCTTTTTTTTTTTGTTTACTTGTTTTTTTTTCCTCCTGTTTTTACACATTTAGTACTGTGTCCAAGAATAATATCTCCTACAAAAAGAGCTTTTCCAGAAGTGATAACAAGGTGATGTTGGAATTTTTTTTTTTTCTTTTTCTGCAGGTAGTCAAAAGCAGGAGACCAAGCTGAGCGGAGGATCTAACAGACATTGTTTCAACAACCTGAAGCCCAACATGGACTATAAGATCAGTGTGTATGCTCAGCTGCAAGACGGGACTGAAGGGCCTGCTGTCACTACCACTGTGAAGACGTGTAAGGAAACCCAAACCCCCAGACACTGCAGGGGTCCTTCACTTCAAACATGAAATAGTACTTTTATTTCTAATTCCAGCAAGAAAAAAACATTATTAGTGTCATTCTCAGGAAGAACTGCCAATTATCTTAGATTTAAACCAACATGTGCTCACCCATCAGCAAACCTACACATACAACTGTTCCAAGCAATGTTAAATACACACATACGCACATGTGTGTATCACAAACAGGCTTCACAACCACACATGCTCATTCACAAATTGCTCTCAGTTCTCATTGTTTAGAGAAGAAGCCCAATAAATGATGGAAGGACGTTGGCGTCATTTTCAACATGAAATGTCTTTCATCCCTGGGTGGGAGCAGCATGAGCTGAATCCTCATCCTTCTTTTAGAATGAGCCTTTTCTTCCGCAGCAGCAGCTCCAAACACTAATCAAGACCCACTGTCAGGAGACAGGCAGGGAGGGAGGGTGCAAGGAGGGAAGGCTGCTTTGTTATTTTGTTTTCTACATGAGTCAAAAGTCGTAAATCTAGCTGTTTTTCAGCAATATTCAGAATTTTAATCTCAGGCTGCTCTGGAAAGGCCAATATCATTTGAGATGTTAAATGAGAATCGGTGTGTCTAATATTGCACAAGAAGAGACATGTAGAAAGAAAGAAGAAATGTTTTTAATAAATGCATTTATTTATTTAGTTACCTTTAGCATTCGGTTCCCTTTACTCTCTTGATGTCATGCTCAAAAATAATGATATTTTTGTCTGCACACATGGTGTCAAATCATGGAGTAAAGCATAAAATTTGGAATATAAAAATTAAAAAAAAATATGTAAGCACGTAGAATATTAAAATGCTTTGGTGATTCAGGGAAGCCTAATAGCTGGCAATTTGTATTGATACACTGTATTGATGCCCCATAACACTTCAGACATTAAGAGAAGAAAACCGCACCAATGCATGTTTTAATTACTTTCCCTTCTTAATAAATAATACATGGTTTTGAGTACAAAGAGGGTATTTTCAATGATTTTCATTGTTGTTTGGCAACATCTCTAGATGCACATCAGAGTGCTGTGAAAACTGACTTCCAAATTTTGAAAACTGCTCATATGATGCTTTATATAGTCAACCTCAACATTTACACCAATCTTAAAGTTACATTGTGTATTGTAATAGATAGGTGCTCATTGATTTGTAAAGTCTGGAAAGCCCTGCCAAATAATACTGATGAAAGCATGACAGAAGCCTCACCAGGACATTTGTTTTCTAGATTAATTACATTCTATTCTATAAATTACTTTCTTCTGGTTCATTTCCGTTGTGTGGAAACATTCATTAAGGGAATGAAGAAAAGCAATTAAAAAAAGGAGGGAAAAAAAAAAAACGTTTCTAAGAGAAGAGATTAAAACTATTTGGGGTCCCATAATTGAGACATAAGGCTGAAGAGATGTAAAACCTGAGTAGCAAAATAAAGATATGCACTTAGTAGGTTTACTTTATACCTGTTAGACACAGGTATTTGTTTGCTTTGAGCTGTTCTTTGCCATATTGTAGCTCTTCAGAGAGTTTCCAGGATGATTTATGGCTTTGTTTTGATTCAAATGAAAGCCAGAGCCTGTCCTCCAAATGACTATCCCCATTGCTGCAGGCAGCCGCTGCCCAACACTCCCTACCTGCCATCACAAGTAATTCCCAGCCTCAAGCAGCTGATTTAATGCCTAAACAGCACTGAATGCATAAAATCTGTCAAGGTTTCATCTGTTTGGAATGGTGGGCAGCACACCACGAAACACACAGCATCCAGTCAAGAGGCTGAAAGCATAGACGGCAAGCTGTTGGTGGATGCTGCTGACACCGTGATCAATCTAGCAAATTACATAGGACCCGAAATCACACAGCTGCATGTAGTTATTTTACACATTCTGTATGGTGTATGCCTGTGGCCCTGCACGCCGTCTGAGGCTTGCTTCTCCCCTCAGTTTATATGCAGCATCTCTTAGAGGGGACGTGTATGCTGGCATGATGATTGCTTTATGATGAAAGTGGTCATAATTGTAGGTCTTCCTGTTTTCATGTGCACGTGTGTGTGTTTACTCTGTCTATACAGTACCAGTTCCAACCCCGGCGCCGACCAAGCCTCCCACCACAATCCCGTTACCCACAATCCCCCCTGCCAAGGAAGGTGAGATAATCTCATCACTGATCGTGCCCTTATTATCAGTTTAGTGTTGATGAGGTATTTAATGTTATGTGTTTAACCTATGATTTGAAAGAGGTGTTGGTTTTTGCACAGGCTTACTTTATGGGCATATTTTGTTGTCCTCTTCTTTTCACATATGAGGAATAAAATGTAGTTGCAGCCATAGGTAGAAACTAATCCTTTTCCTACTGTTTGCTATAAATGTTTTTTTTTTTTTTTTGCTTTTTAAATGATAATTTTCTCTTTTTGAGCTAAAAATGTTATTTTGAATAGACAGTGGGTAGTTTTAATCAAGCAGATCATTATTATTCAAAAATATCCATTAATACTGATTGTTTAACTTAAGGAAGATGCAGTTCAATATGAGAACAGATATTTTACTTATTTCTCTCCTAGCATTTCATGAAAGTTAATAGTCTGATATTTTAGAGGTGTATCATCTTATAACAAAGGAAAAAAATGTCATCAGTAATGATCTTTGAAAAAAACAGCTGTTGCAGCTGCATCTGTTCCATCAATCTGGGAGGGTTTATGAGACCATTTATAAACAGTGTAATGCCCATCATTCAAACAGTGGGAAAGAATATTCCCAAGATATTCAACATTCAAGACAGCTGTGACATCTTCCTAGGAGTGGATATCCCAGTACGTTCATGTCCAGGTCAGACTGTGCAGAGTTCAGAGGAACTGGAAAAATGAAAAAAATAGAAAAAAAAAACAAACAAAATACAAGTAGTACTATCTCAGACTCCACGAGTCTCAAGTATTATGTTAAACGTTATCCTTTTAAATGATAGTGCTATTATCAAAAGCATTGAATAACTGTATCTTGTTTGAAATGGTTGCGAGGTAATCTCTTTCGTGGAAAAGGAAGGTCGCAACATGACTGAGGTTCACAAAACTGCATCTGAGCCAACCGCAAGAGCTCTGGAGCAAAGTCCTCTGGTCAGACTAGACCCAAGTTACCACAGTTGAGATGCCATAATGCACAGTGCCATGTTTGGCAAAAAAAACAAAACAAAAAAAAACAAAGCACAGCATAGCAGCACATACAAGACATCTTTTTTCTAATATGTACATTTTTATGAAGCTGCAATAAAGGGGCCTGTTTTTCCTCACACAGAGGCTCAGTTCAGTTCACTGTTCTCCCACATGTAGTTATAGAGTACATACGTCAAAATGTGAATTGTTACTTGTTGAAGTGGAGAGTTTCAGATGCCTGCTTGTGTGAGAACAGCTTAATCTCAGTCTGTACGGATGGACAGTTTGAACAGACAAGCTTTGAGATCTTCCTCCCACACAAGCGCACAGAATTTTGACATATGAATACAAGCTCAAGCATTAATGATACACATATACCATAGATAGAAGTATTCATTTTCACTCTCTATAATCACAGACACATCCCACAAACATAATTGCAGAGCCGTCTTCAAGACGAGATGAAAATTAATGCCTTTATTTGTAAATCTGGTGAGTCTTGCATTCGTGACAGCTTCTCATCTGTTAAAGCTGGTAATTTTTGTACTTTGTATGTCCCTCTTCGTAGAATCAACGGTCTAATTTCTAATTTCGAAGTACCCCTAGCTGTTTTGTATCTGTTGGAAGAGAAGAAAAATTAACAGCTGTCGTGTTCACTAACCTTATCTCCTTGTCGTCAACTCTCCCCCTCTATTTTTAAAAATGCATAAGTTTGTCCCGCCTTTATATGCAAAAGTACTAATTACTTCCAGCTACTGGTGCATTAGCTATCAAATAAAACAAAATAACATTAAGACTATATACTGTAAATCTTATGGAGTTTTTATTGTTAGTTTGATAAAACTTTCATAAGTAGCTCCACATTTCTTTTTGGATGTTTCTTTAAAGCCACAAGGTTAATAAGATTCCAATACTTCAATTTATGTCACGGCAGTAGGTTATCTGAAGTCATATGTACTTCCTGAATCATATTTTTATTTAACACTTTCCCATTAGTCATCAGTGACACCTACACACCTTATTTATGTAAATTGTTATTCATAAAATACGCCTGTAAAACGTTCTCTGATGAAGATGGATGGTCTAAAGTGGAACCCAGCTGCTGACCCCGTCATAATATAACAAAAATGCATTCTGGAAGCAAAACAAACCCTAAACAAATCCTTCCTGAACCTTAAAGTGCCCTCATTCATTTTCACACAAGACAGATGCTGTCCAAGATGTATCCAAGCGTGGCTAGACCTGACCCGAATAAACCAAAGATTAATTAGTCTCAATGTAAAATGCATCGACCTGAGCAGACTAACAGAGAACACAAACACCAGATAGTATGGAGCCCCGTTTGGGTCATAATTCAATGAATAAATGAGTCTATTATTATGAAATACAGGCGTTTATCATTATGAAATACGTATCCATTATTATGAAATGTATCCCATTATTATGAAATTATTATAAAAAAAATGTAATTATTATGAAATATATTTTTATTATTATTTAATCTTATTTTAATGCATAATAGTTTATTTCAGAATGGCTTTTTTTAAATCTAAGAATGAGTTTTTACATAATGGCTTTATTTTTCATAAGCATGAGCTTTTACATAATAATGACATTTTGCCACTGGGCGGGACCAGTGGTTGACCTGCACGCTCATTGGCTGATCCTTCTCTATTCTACGCTCTGACATCGACCAGTTTTGGCCGTGAGGTCCCGTTAGCAGCGGGCCGTTAGCGTCATCAAGGTGCACTCCTAGTCCGATTGTAGCTATGGCAGCTTGGACTGAGCTACGGGAAACCTTGAGTATATACATTGCACCTCTGGCCCACTATCGATATTCACTGTTCTGTTGCTTATGCCTGAATGAAAGAGCAGCCAATCACATAAATGGCTCCGCCCTCTCTGCTGTGATTGACACACAAATCATTCTTATGAAAAACAAAGCCATTATTATGTAAAAGCTCATTCTTATGAAAAAACGAATCCATTATTATGTAAAAGCTAATTCTTATGAAAAATGAAACCATTATCATAATAATGGGAAGTATTTCATAATAATAAACATGTATTTCATAATAATGGGAAACATTTCATAGTAATGGATACAATATTTCATAATAATAAACTCATTTATTCATTGAATTATGTCCCAAATGGGGCTCCATACACCAGCACCTGCATGAGCGATCAATTCATTCAATCAATTAACAGCAAGACATGATGGGAAAGAGCAGCGATATAACAACGAGAGATGTTACATCTCAGAGACACTTTTTTTAGTCTTGTTGAATTCTTATGTAGATTGCCTGGATGAATAGTAAATACTGCTGCAGTGGAGTCTATGTCCCATCTGGTATTTATCCTGTCTGGTAATGAATGTATTAACACCAAAATCTGTCATCTACAGCAGTCAAAGAAGAACTACCGCCTGTTCATGGCCTTCTGCCTGAAAGGCACATTGTCAGCTGGTTGGTCAAAAATGGATGAATGGAAGACGGGCGCTCGTTCTTTTTTCTTTGCTTTTCAGGGAGTTCAGAGGCAGAGTTTGCAGAGCTTTCAGGTGCAAGAGAAGGGGAAAGTTTCCCAAAAATAATATTACACATAAATCATCCTTCAACAAACATCAAATTGATTTTTATTAAAGGGAGGCCTTCTTTAGACAGTGCATGAACGACACTTTTTACTGAAAAATTATAATTTGATTATAGATTATTAGTACGATACTGGTTCTGGTTTCAATGAAGCTGTCTGCAGATCACTGGGGGACCAGCTGACCCATGAATGTGATTTCAGTGGAGAAAAGGAAGTGACTGGAATGACTGGGGCAACAGAAGCAACTGCTTGCTTTGCATTTAATGAGCTTAACACAGTTTCAATCACTTACAAGTCAAGACCTCTTCAAGTGGTAATCAGTCAAAGATTTACTTCGCCCAGAAGTTGGTTGCTTTTTATTCCTGAGATGCCAGCCGTTTAGATGTAATCAGCGGGTTCCTTCTTGGACTCCAGTAATAGAGATCAGCGTGAAGAAGCAAAGGAAGAGAAGCTCAATGACAAAATGAGAACAGGAGGAAAATATTTGCTTTTTTTTTTATTATTCTTTTATTCCCATTCGCTCTCTGTCCAGTCTGTAAGGCAGCCAAAGCAGACCTGGTCTTCCTGGTTGATGGTTCCTGGAGTATTGGTGATGACAACTTCCTAAAGATTATCCGTTTCCTGTACAGCACCGTTGGAGCTCTGGACAGGATCGGGCCCGATGGCACGCAGGTAAGAAGGAGCCAGGTTCCCCTTTAACATTCATAAAACAGATACATTCACAAGAGCCTCGTTGAAAGCTGATATTCTAAACTAGTGCTTGTTCAGGAGCTCCTCTGCTGCATTGTTGTGCAGGTTATTGAGAGGTAGGAACGGCACAGAAGTACCACAAAAATGAAAAATAATGAACACATAGAGATTTGGAGAAATCTTTTGGGAGCAAACCACAATCTGCACTAAGCTTGAGGCAAAGCAGGTTTTTTCTTTTTTTTGTTTTATTTATTCCATTCCTGGTGGCTTGCCGTGCACTGCAGTAGAGAGAGAGATGGATTAACAAGGCAGCTCGAAATCCAAAGGGTAATTTTTGACCCATCAACAATACACCACTTTGGTATTCTGATGATGCAACTGGTAAATAAACAAACAGCTTGCACATGAATAAATGGGATCAGCACGTTCTTTATATTTGTATTTAATAAAACATACATACATATACAGTAAAAAATTGCAGACAGACAATCTCATTCCCAACTTGTCACATACAAATGTAGGGGACCCCTTCACCACCAGTTTCTAAATGTATAGGAATCTGCTGGTTTTCTTTTGTAGCTGTAACTGATACATATGACATTTTCTTTTTTTTCTGGCTAAAATCACATATAATTGCTCTGGAATCCCGATCCAGTCATTTCTTGTGATGTGCTGTGCGCGTATCACTTTACGATTCTTTGTCGCATATCAGAAATGATGACATGAGCTCACAGAGATGCAGTAGATAGCAGGGGTGACCATCATACTAAAAAAAGTAATGAGCGACTTAACCTCTGTGCCTACAGGAGGACCCAGTGAACTAAAAATGACAAAAAAGTTCCTTTGTGGTGCTTTAAGGTTTGAATGACATCATGCATTGCTGAAAAATGCACAATGAAACATATTCTATTGTGGAAATTTCCTGCATCATTTTTTTTCAGTTTTGATAGTAACCTTTCCCACAACAGGGGCTATGTGACTACCATGAAATATGACATGTAAGAGGGCAGAACTCACTCTTCTGGAGATCTGTAGACATGCACCTTTCTCCACTTTGGCTTCCTCCATTTATTCCAGGCAAAGTAGACAGGATCACCACTCGTCTCGCTGTCAGTGTCGATCTTTTCGCTGCCGAATTGATGGCATCATAGCCTGGGATTTCTTGTGAGGTTGAGCATGTCGAGACTCTTTCCCTGTTTTGCCCTTACCATCAGTTACCATCAGCTCCTTTTGAGTCAGTGGGAGTTTGGCATAGTTGCTTTTAAAACTGGAATTTTACATGTCTTGCAAAAGGCCCAAATGCAGCAGTAACAACCGGTTTCAACAGGTGCTGCCACCTAGATGATATAATTTTTCGTGGTACTCAGGTAGCCCCTGTTGAAAATTATTCAGGAAACCCTACACATCCAAAAGCCACCGTGTCTAATCCAACAGCCACGTTCTTTTTTCATTATTCTTGCTTTGAGCAATAATTTACATTTACTGTTTAATTTCTCTCTTCAGATTCTTGGGTGCATGCTACTATAGCAGCTATATTAAAAATCTGCTCTAAAATCCTCCACCAAGATGCTCCCATTGATGTTTTTGTCATGCACCGTCCTATGTCATCTTACATATCACAACATCAACACTCGGCTCTAGCTCCGTTTGTCTCAGTTTTAGAAAACACAGCTTTACAAGTTTGGTTTAGTTTTTAAGGCTGTTTGTGCCATGCAGAGTTAAACTTGGGGCAGAGGGTGAAAGAAATGAAAATTCCAGTTCTTCAAACAGTCTTATCTTCTTCGGGGAACGGAAGGCAAACACAAGACAACAACAGGGCCTATGGGGAATTTTGTTATTGTGAATAAAGATTTTTGAGCTAGCGTCTGTTCCACTAGCGAATGTAACTCAATATAATATCTCCTTCAGCATTTGTTTTCTTCTGTCTGCACTGCATCCCAGGGGTGGCCACTCCACACACCAGGATAAATCAGAACAACACTCGCTCTTAGCAAGTGCATGAGCTTTTATGTTTTGACAAAGCTGAAGAAAGCAACAGTGAAGTTAAAACCATATGAGGATTTTTTTTGTCCATAATATTGACCTTCTTCAAACTTCTTCTAAAACCCTTCTTTGTTGTCCATCTCTCTCTGAGCCTTTCTAAACTAACCATGTTCTAACTTATAACTCCAAAGCTATTTTAAGCTATTATTAGGTTGAAGTAATATTGTTTATTTGAGCCCACAGTGCTTATTAAAAGCCAAAAATACACAAAAAAGAATACAATTCCGAATGTGTATATACTGTATATATTTTGCTTTGAAGTGAACAGGTATCAGCAACAACTTTTGAGTTTTCAAACTGAATATCTGAAGTGTAGAAAGATAAACTTGTAGGGTCAGTATTGGGCCCCAGCACTGATAGAGGATGTGATCAGTGCCGTTCGTTGGATATCTGTTCAAACTTTTTCTGGAAATTTACATTTGAAAATTATATCCCAACATGACAGGTAGCCATTGTCCAGTTCAGTGACGATGCCCGGACCGAGTTCAAGCTGAACTCATACAGCGACAAGGAGCGTCTGCTGGACGCCATCAACAGGATCTCCTACAAGGGAGGAAACACCAAGACAGGTGATTACTATGCACACACAGCAGAGAAGCTGCTGGGTAAGATCGTGAACTGTGGTATCAGCCACAGAAATACCCATGAACAACTTCTGTTTTCCGTAGAAAGAATGATCTAGAACAGTGGTTCTCAAACTTTTAATAGTGCATACCACCTGAGAAACTGTTCGGCTCTCTGAGAACCACCATGATGATCAATTTTAAAACATATCCATATATGCCCTCTCAATTAGTTTTAAACACACAGAGATGTTTATTCCTTATTGTAGTTATTTATTACTTGAAGTTGTTACCTTACTGAATCAGACATTTACAACTTTGTCCAACAATTCTCACATACTCATACTCTCATACAGAGAAAACTAAACACACTCAAAAGTTGTCACATCTGTACTGCAACTGAATATGTAACTAATATTTTTTTAAAAGACACAATTTTAATTATCTCAAGCTACACATTTAGTTTGAAACGTATTTATAATGTTTCCGATTTTTTTTCCTAAGTGAAAATATGGAAAAAATGTGGAAAGTCATGTTGTTCCCGCACGTACCACCAGAGAGCGCTCGCGTACCACGGTTTGCGCACCACTGATCTAGAAGACAGCCATTTGTGGATGTATAGAAGTTGCAGGAAATGAGCAATGGGAGGCAAAGGTATTAAGTCGGCATCTGAGAATGCACAGAACAATTTTGCTACAGGGTTTTTTTTTGGGGGGGGGGTTAATTCTCCAATGGCTAAACTGTAAAACACTAATCTTCAGTGTCTATCAGGAAGCTACACTTTGGGGGAGTTACTCAGTATTTAATTCATGTGCACTATGATGAAGAGTCAGTTCCCAGTCATTCCTTTAGACCAGGACCACATTTGATATATTGTTCCGTACATGTATCAGTTTCTGTGCATAAAGCAGAATATTTAATAGAAACAGAGAGATTAATGCATCAGTAAAAATGGGCATTTTGTCACAGAAAACTGCTCAGCACAAAAAGATTTTAACTTTTCTGTCATATAAGAAAAACAACAACTGATTAACATTTTAATATGATAAATG
This sequence comes from Hirundichthys speculiger, assembly GCA_018398805.1. Classification (NCBI taxonomy): domain Eukaryota; kingdom Metazoa; phylum Chordata; class Actinopteri; order Beloniformes; family Exocoetidae; genus Hirundichthys; species Hirundichthys speculiger. Next base: position 1,531,355 of record JAGFBZ010002829.1, read on the forward strand.
GCTTAACGTTCTTGGTTCATTTTGATTTGGCGCTAGAGGCATAGAGTGTGCCACTGTTCTCTGTTTTATTAAAGATATTTACTTGCATTTATGTTCAAATTCAAATAACTTAGAATTTAGTTTAATTCTAAATAATGGGTATTGTCTGTAACTCTGTGCACCTGCGTTAAGAACTGGTCGCAGCAAAAGCTGTACGGCTGCACAGTGAGTTCTCAGTGTCCTGACTGCACAGATGGACACAATACAGATAGATTGCTTTTAAAATCCTTCCCAGTCAATGAAAAGGACATTTGCCACGGTGTCAGTGGATTCGCCGCTGAGCCACACTGATGCAGCACTGTGATTCTCATTTTCAGTAACGGCTCATTTGTTGAAAAGTCATGTCCGTCACAACACTGAATGTTCCAATTTTCAGTCCGACAATCTGATTGAAAACCTGCAGACATGCTTGTTGTGTCTCCATTCTTTAAGCAAACTTTGGCAGTGGCTCGCCGTGTGTTTAAGGGAAACCAGCAGCAGTACCCAACACTTAAAGTTCAGTTAACTACAAAGATTAACTTCACAAAAAGTACATGCACAATAATTAAGCGGGCACCAAATGAAGACTAACAACCTCAGAGCAACTCTGGTATGTGTGGGAGGCTCGTCTTCTGGCAAAAGTGGAACAGAAGAGAAAAAAAATGGGGCTGTAATTGGTTCAGCAGCAGTTTTTCATCCATGATTTGCAATCCTACGTGACTGGATTTGAATATGTTACCATGGAGATTTATTTAAATTTCTGATACAGATTTTGTTGTGAGATTTTACATTGCTTTATAATTTCCAAAGTGTTTTTCTGAAGAATTTCTCTAAGAAATGTGTCAAACAAACTTGGAGCAAAAAATACATTTTGACTTCCCACATCTACACTTGCTTGCAGCTCTACTCTTGACTTTTTGAACCTGAGCAGATGGGAAGCATCGAAACCACAGAGCAGCTCCGAACCGCTCACTCACTCTGCCTGTGTTTGTCTGTGAACACTTCAATAAACCTGAAGTTTATGCGCTTTCTTGAACTTCCATTTCAACTATTTTATCCTTCATTAAAGTAACTGGATGTAGATTTTGCCTTTTCACTTACAAAATGATCATTCTTCTCCAACTTATTCCAAATCAGGTCGTGCCATCCAGCATGTGAAGGAAAAAATCTTCACAGTAGATGGAGGAGTCAGGAGGGGTATCCCCAACGTCCTCGTGGTTCTCACTGATGGTCGATCCCAGGACGATGTCAACAAAGTTTCAAAAGAGATGCAGATGGAAGGTCAGAAGTGTGATGTTTGTGGTTGTGTGGTTTCCTATTACACCCTTGAAGACTTCCCAAAATCTAGTTTGGTCAAGTCAAAGTAATTTTTTCCCCCTCTGTATCCTCTCTGTATGGCAAGGTTACATTGTATTTGCTATTGGTTTCGCCGATGCCGACTACGGAGAGCTGGTGAGCATCGCCAGCAAACCCAGCGACAGACACGTCTTCTTTGTGGACGACCTCGATGCCTTCCAGAAGATTGAAGAGAAGCTGGTGACCTTCGTATGCGAAGCCGCCACCGCCAGTGAGTTACTGTTAGGATCAGGTTTCAGCTCCTTCACAAAAAGGCTGTATGTCATACACCAGCTAACATTTCTTTTTTTCTGTATTAAAACATCGTTTTGTCTTTACCAGCTTGTCCGTCCATACCGATGAGCGGCAGCACGACTCCAGGTAAATGTCCAGGCATAGTCTTCTTCCAACCTTTGAAGCGTAAACGCACAAGAGAAACCCTGGAATACAGTTCTACACCGTTCTCACCTGCTATGTGAACATAAGTATTGGAATCTACTGTTATAACTTCCTCATATATGGTGAGGATTTGCTAAACATTAACCAGTTAATTGCAGGGTTACATATCTTCATAGTTAGTAGTTTTTAACACACAGGATGTTTTCTACTAATCCCTGTCGCCCTCACACACATCAGTTTGGCTGTGTGAATGTGTTGATTGCAGTCTGAAAGGCGTATCAGCTGTGTAACAGTTTCGCCCCCTCATTCGCCTCAGAACGAGGTTGAATTCATAACAGAAATACATGTGGTATGGACTTATGTGGTTAAAAGGATGAAGTTAAAAATCAGCAGACTTTTTTAGATTAAACATTTTCATGGCAGTTATCGTTGCATTTGTGTTGAACATTGATTTTTTTTTTTTTAATGTTTTACGGCATATTTAACTTTACTCTACAAAAACCAGTATATTATGACGTTGCCGTCACCTTTATTTTTTTCAAAGTTGACAACATATCACTCTCGTCTTCTGTCAGGTTTCCGTATGATGGAGCTATTTGGCCTCGTTGAGGATCGATACAACAAGATCTCTGGTGTTTCCATGGTACCTGGCACCTTCAATGCTTTTCCCTGTTTCCATCTGCACAGCAATGCTCTGTTGGCCCAGCCAACCAGGTATAGCAGAGATTGCTTATATAAAAATATTGCCATTTAATATTTCTTTATGTATGACGTGTACTCTTGTACATTCTTGCTCACAGGTACATTCATCCAGAGGGGCTTCCCTCTGACTACACCATCACCATGTTGTTCAGACTGCTCACAGATACTCCCGAGGAGCCCTTCGCCCTCTGGGAGATCCTCAACAAGAACAACGAGCCACTGGTTGGAGTCATCCTCGACAGTAAGTGGAGAATCACAGATGCTTGTTACTTAAATCACAATCCTCTGAATAGGGAGATTTCAAAGACAAAATACAATAACTCTAAATACCTCCAATGTTATTACATTAATGGTTGACACATTCATGACTACTCTGTCCAGTGCGGGCCTGATGGGAAATGAATGCCATCAAAGAAAACTTTGGACAACTGTGCCTAACATGCATTTGTCAGATTTGAAATGACGACTCGTACAAGGCTAATGTTTACATGGCAACTCAGGCGCCCCGGAGTGTGGCTGGAATGCAGTTTAGATTTGCTTTATTGACATGAATCTCACAACAATGTTTGTTGGGGGAATTGTGCTTTGTCAATGCAAGTACACTTAGTTATAAATACCTCGTGTCAGGAGCCACCAGTGAACTAATGCTGTGCCGACTGGGGAAATTGAAATCTCTGTCTGTTCTGTTCTAACTTTGTCTGTCCTCCAGGAACAGTTATGAAGTCATTAGCCTTATCTGAGGACATTGGAGGTTATAATATTAAAGCCCATTACGCAGTCCTTAATCTGTAGACCTTTCCAGACATGAACAGATCCCTGTGAAACAGGTGGCAGCAGAATGTGTCTGTGTCAGATCTTGATGAGCTCTCAGCTGCTATTCTATAATTATTTTCCATTGTAATGTTAAAAATTGCATTTTGAGCAAAAGTGCTGTGTTATGAGTCCATGACTTCTGGTCTCGATTCCTGTGTGTTTGAAGGCCACAGTTTTGTTATCGTTCTGGCTCCACGAAGTCCACGAAGTCTTGACGCGTAGACGTCTAGAGAACTTATCCAAGGTCCTGATGTTTTCATGTGATGTTTAAAGGCGACTGTTTCCTACTGAGAATTTGTCATTCTGAACGATCCTGCATTCTGTAATGACCTCTTTGAATTTGCATGCAGACTTGGAGAATAAAACTCCGTTTTGCACCTCAGTCGTGCATCCATCCTTCTAACTGGAACAATCTTGGAAAAATGCTGCTCGTCACTTTCAACACAGCACAACTCTGAATGACTGCAGTCACATCAACAGTAGAGGTGTCTTCATCTCACATATGATCAGCTGATCGGGGGGGCCTCTCTTTTTTTTTTCAAAATCTCTGATAGTTAACTGCATCACCTAGTGTTTTTTTTTTCCTTTCACCCCAACATCAGAGCTAAATAAATGAGGGAATGATGGAAAGAGTCTGGGCTGCTGCTGCAGGTTCTCTCTGTTGAATTTCCTTGAATAATATTTCCTGGTCCCCTAAAGAAAAATTGTGATAGCTGACTACTTACGGAAATGTCGACAAATGAAGAAATTAAAATATACAAGCGTTGACATACTCTCAGATCGTAGAAGGAGGGAGGGGAGAGAGAGAGAAAGAAGGAAGCTTGGTCGAAATCTTCAGAGATCATCTTGATCATCTTGCATTGAGGTGTTGTGATGCCACATGTTGCACTGGCAGGTAACTACGATGAACTTTCTTAATGTGGACAGTAACTCAGCAGTTCAATATTAGGATGCAGAGGTAACAATTCCACGATTACACCACCTGTTGATGACAAGCGCCATATGCACCCATACCCCACCTCTACCGCTCTGTTAGAAGTCTTTCATCTGTCCGAGTCGTCTGAAACCCATGTAATGCGCTGAGTCCAGTACACACTCCTGCAGCCACTTCTCAAAAGCACACAAGACTCTTCCTGTGTTTCCATAAGGGTAACAAGCCTGTCTGTTTTACTTCCCAGGGATCCAAACCTCTTCTTTTGTTGTCTGTTTTTTTCCTACTCTAAATCCTTGACTTCTCCTCTTCAACTCATCTGTATCCAGGGACCTATTTAGGGTCATTAGTTGCTTTTTTTTTTTTTAAAGCTCAATCAAAAAAAAAAAAAAAGTGATAATTACTGGCTCCATTTAGCAGAAAAGCAATATTCCAAAACCATACTTTAAGTTTTCAGTAACAAACTCAAAAAAAAAAAGCAAAACAAAGACAACTTGACCTGAACTACAGCAACCAGCTGCTACTTGAGCAGAACCATTTTACAATATGTGTCCAAAAATTTAAATTTATAAATCACCACTGTTTTATTTGGTGCAAAGCTGAATAAAACTCTGCCTCTAGAACAACTTAAAGATGGTGGAACGTTATGCTCAGGTGAATTAAAATGTCCTGTTTTTCTTAAACTAATGACAACCAAGCAGTCAGTGTGGTTCAATGAAACCTGCCCACATATAACACAGACAGCTCGATGAGGTTGGACACATAGAAAAGTGATGTTTTCAGCCCTTTTATACAATCATATGCACATTTGGCTCACTCATGAATTGTGACATTATAAAATGACATGAGGAAAAATAGCCCTCTGTGAGGACTTCAGTGGCATCTCTCTCTTGATTTACACTCCTGTCTTGTGTGAATTACAAACATCAGGTATCACAGTGGATTTCTCTCACTTTCACATCCGTGTCTGAGTGAAAAGTGAGGCTCATTACCAGAAAGGTGACAGTTAACTCAGACCACGTCTGCGGACTGTGACTGCTATTGCTAAACTAAAGAAGAAATTAAAGTTATGCATCTCATATCCAAGAAGAGATTAAGGGTGCAGATTTAAAGATGAGAGCTTAAAGGAATTACATTTGTCAAAAAGTTATTTTTTAGAAATCTTACGAAAAGTAAAACTTTTGAAAAACTTTACCTTTTGGCTTTTGTGGTCTTAAACACAACTTTTCCCAGATAGCTTATAAAACTGCTATACACAGTCATGGCAGAGTTTGTCCTGGTTGTTTGTGTGAATTTTTCCTTTATGACCCTCAGTTGTCTGCTGTCACTGTTACTTTTGCATTCAGTCGTTATAACCTTGAGAATACTTGCTGCAATATATATGCATAATTTATGTTTCAAGGTTGTATTTGTTTTTATTTTTGTTGGTTTTTTTTTTTTAACTTTCAGTTTGTGTCTCCCTGCAGATGGAGGAAAAACTCTGACTTTCTTCAACAATGACTTCAAAGGAGATTTCCAGACAGTCACTTTTGAAGGGCCAGAGATCAAAAAGCTTTTCTTTGGGAGCTTCCACAAGGTCAGAACCACACAAGTCCTTTGCTGTTTCAAATTGTCAAGCATCTGCAAAGGTATACAGGCGATAATTAGTTTAACCGCTGCTGCAATTAAACACATTTACTGTGTGTCTTTAGAGAAAAAGTCTGTATGGTTGATGAATCTATAACATAAATCTTCACTGACAGATTCATGGATCTGTGCTGAGGGACTGAAAATAGTCTGTCTGCTCGCTGTCAGCAGAGTTCATCCTGCTCTTCTTCTTTTTTTTGTTGGTCTGCATGTGTCTTCCAGTGCATGCACAGTTGAGTTCCTAGTCCTGCAGCCTCAGCTCCTCCACTGCTTCCCTGATCAGCTTGTGTTGCATTAAAATAAGGTTTTGTGATTATGAATCAGAGGACAAAACTAATGTGATAGTCAACTAAATATTCTTCAGCTTTGTAACTTTCATCACATCTACAAAATATACACTACCTTGCGAAATGTATCCAGTGCCCTTGAACTTTTCAACCTTTTGCCACATTTCAGGCTTCAAACATAAAGATATAAAATTTCAATTTTTTTTTGTCAAGAATCAATAACAAGTGGGACACAATCGTGAAGTGGAACGAAAGGATATTTAAAACTTTTTTAACAAATAAAAACTGAAAAGTGGGGCCTGCAATATTATTCGCCCCCTTGCGTTAATACTTTGTAGCGCCACCTTCTGCTGCAGTTCCAGCTCCAGTCTCTTGGGGTTTGTCTCTATCAGTTTATCACATCCAGAGACTAAATTTCTTGCCCATTCTTCCTGAAAAACAGCTGGAGCTCAGTGAGGTTGGATGGAGAGCGTTTGTGAACAGCAGTCTTCAGCTCTTTCAACAGATTCTGGACTGGATTCAAGTCTGGACTTTGACTTGGCCGTTCTAACACCTGGATACGTTTATTTGTGAACCGTTCCATTGTAGATTTGTCTTTATGTTTTGGATCATTGTCCTGTTGGAAGATAAATCTCCGTCCCAGTCTCAGGTCTTCTGCAGACTCCAACTGGTTTTCTCCCAGAATGCTCCTGTATTTGGCTCCATCCATCTTCCCATCAATTTTAACCATCTTCCCTGTCCCTGCTGAAGAAAAGCAGGCCCAGACCATGATGCTGCCACCACCATGTCTGACAGTGGGGATGGTGTGTTCAGGGTGATGAGCTGTGTTGCTTTTACTCCAAACACATCGTTTTGCATTGTGGCCAAAAAGTTTGAATTTGGTTTCATCTGACCAGAGCTCCTTCTTCCACATGTTTGGTGTGTCTCCCAGGTGGCTTGTGGCAAAGTTTAAACAAGACTTTTTACAGACATCTTTGAGAAATGGCTTTCTTCTTGCCACTCTTCCATAAAGGCCAGATTTGTCCAGTGTAGACTGACTGTTGTCCTCTGGACAGACTGTCCCACCTCAGCTGTAGATCAGTTCATCCAGAGTGATCATGGGCCTCTTGGCTGCATCTCTGATCAGTCTTCTCCTTGTTCCAGATGAAAGTTTAGAGGGCTGGGTCTTGGTAGATTTGCAGTGGTCTAATACTCTTTCCGTTTCAGTCTGATTGCTTGCTCAGTGCTCCTTGAGATGTTGAAAGCTTGGGAAATCTTTTTGTATCCTCATCCAGCTTTAAACTTCTCCACAACAGTATCTTGGACCTGCCTGGTGTGTTCCTTGGTCTTCATGATGCTCTCTGAAGTATGGATACTAACTGTTTAACATTTACATGACTGCAGACGCAGTCTCATAAACAAGACCCCAAGATATCCAACACCTCGCCACAAACCCTGAGAGGGCTGTGATTTATTTCCACCAACATGAAGTCACCTCTAAAAAAATAAATAAATAAAATAAAGTGTGACATTTATCACTTCCAAAAGCTCCAAAAACAATAAAATGGAGCTTTCATGTTTCTGTCAAACAAAAGATAAACATCCCCATGTCAACTTGAGCAACAATTTGTAATTATACTTGTCAGGAAACAAGCACAGTATAATGAGTCACTTTTATAAACTCCCCCGTGGACATGATGGAAGCTGAAGAGGGTTCAAAGGTGTGAATGTGCTTGTGCCAGCACCATAAAAGCAGAGTGGCTTTCCAGGAGCTTGGTGGTGTGTGGCATTTATGCAACAACGGGATTGATTGTTTAGTAGGATTGTTCAGCACAGACTGGCGGCATCTCATCCAGATCAGTTTAGTTCTTGACTGTCCATGATTGAGACACTTATAACTGCATCTGTAATTATAAATAACAGAACCACTCAGAGCTAGTTTACTCTCTGACGTATGTCCTGGTTCTAGATCCAGTGCAGGTTGTGAAGCATTTTAGTCCATAACGTTTAGACTGTTTGTGGGAAACAAACAGTGCCTTACAATGAGTTTTAATGCATCAACATCAGCACCAGTTCACTTGTCTGCACAGAACTACTCATTACATTTTTCTGAACAACATACCAACATGCCTGGGCCCATGGAGTTTCATTGAAACATATGAAAAAATGAAAATAACAGTTTAGAAAACAAGAGAGAAGAAAAAAAACAGTTGCTGGGATGTTTTTTTTTTTCTGTCATCTTCTATTCTTAAGTAATCATGATCTCTAATGTTTCTGCTCTATCATTTGAATTTAGGGTAGTTCTTAGAAGCTCTTGCTCTCTTTTTTTGTTTCATTATTATCAGTTTTACTTTAGGACTTCCAACATGAGTCCAGACCTCCCAGGACTTTTCGATGCAGCTGCTCTGTTTACACGGGTTTTTATATTTAAAACAAGCATCAGCATTTATTTTTGTTTGAGGAGTTCTTGTTAAATGTTATTTCTCTGCCAATATCTCAATGCATTAAAGATTTACCTATAAACAATAGAAGAGATGACATTTACATTTCTGTCATTACCACTATTGATGTTTTAAATTTTTAATGTTTAATACAGAATCCATTTGTTCAGAGATTGCAAATATAAGAATAAAAAAATAGTCTTAATATCATGTTAAGCTATCTTATCCCTTAGAAATAAATTTGTGCTGTCATGAAAATGAGAATTCATGGCATTGCCTGTCCATCGTACCCAGTAGCCAGTTGTCAGATTTGAAGGGAAATCTCCTCAGTGACGTTGCAGCTCTGCACAGACAGAGGGAGCTGTTCTCCTGCAGGATGAAGAGCAGAAAACCTTCAGAAATTTCTGTTCATTTGATCTAAGACTTCCTCACAGCTACAAAGACAGTATTACATTTTGTTATCTTTGATGCTGGGAAAAATTGAAACTGATAAACTTCTGAAGAAAATATGTCCAATCTATTACACGCCAGCCAATCAGTGCTGACGATGATTGATAATTATGGTGATGAATAACAATTATATTATCAGATCTTAGTCCTGAACCTCTAAAATATAACTTCTTTTTTTTTGGATACAGATTCATATTGCAATCAGTAAGACGAGCGCCAAAGTGTTTATTGATTGCAAAATGGTGGCAGAGAAAACCATCAACGCAGCAGGAAACATCACCACAGATGGACTGGAAGTCCTGGGCAGAATGGTTCGCTCCAGGGGGAACAAGGACAACTCTGCACCGGTAGAAAGAAGCTTGTGCACACTTACACTTACACACAAACCCTTAATATCGACACAAGTTTCTGCACAGATACATATTAACAAAGAGATTATAATATTGCAAAAAGAATCACTAAATGTCCAAGGTGTCCAAGTGTAAGTCCAACATCAAATGGCATTTTAGTAGAAGAAATGAAATGAAATGAAATGAATGAATGAAATGATATGAAATGAAATGAAAAATACTTTATTTATCCCATAAAGAGAAATTCAATAATAAAAAGATTGCATGTATCTGCTATGGATCTATTCAGCAGAGGTACACACCTTGTCACCCCTGCAAGAGTGAGAACAGCTAATTTTTTCTCCATAGAATCACACATTTACCAACTTCATCATCTCATGTGAACGCTCTAAAATTGACAACAGCCACCTGAAGACACTTTTTTTTTTTTTTTAGCAAGGCTAACATCTGCAGTTCAGTCACAAATAATGAGCTTGTTATGTCAGAACGTTTAGGAGACACTGGGGTCCAGTACATTCTGCAGGGGATAGAGGGGTTATGGTAGTTACTGGGCGCACTTCCAGTCCTGTGTTCTGTTTGTTAAAGAACTGCAGAAAAACATTAATTTTAATGGTAATAGGAAAGGGTTTAATTACCGTGTTTTAGCAGGTGTTTCCATTATTCAATAATCTTTTTAAACAGGTTTAAACAATGTAAATTTCAAGTGTCTTCATACACCTCAAGACATAATGATAATTTGACTCCCTGTTGGCCAGGTTCTGAATGTCAATTTAGAGAAAAGCCAAAAATGAAAAAAGAAAAAAAAAAACTGCATATCTGAGTCTAGACAGTGTCCCCCAGGAGGCCGTTATTATAGCTGCTAATCTCTTTCATTTTATCTCTAAATGTTACCTGTTCATTATGTAAAAATATTACCACAGTAAACTCACAGTTGAATAATGTTTGTGAGGGTAAAATAAGTAGTAGAATAAGTATTTAAATAGTAAAAAAAACATTTAATTTAAGTTTTTTTAAAAAAGTAGATTTGAACGTGATGGAAAATAAAAATACACCATGAAGTCTTACTAAAAAGTGCCTTTTTTGTTTTGCATACGTGATATTCTCCACATCACTGTAGCACATCAGCATAGGTGAGATCCATTTTTAATTCAAATATGTAAAAATTGCTGTATGTTTGTTCCTCCTCCTGCAGTTCCAGCTCCAGAACTTTGATATTATCTGCAGCACTTCATGGGCCAACAGAGACAAGTGCTGTGAACTTCCTGGTCTGGTAAGATCAAGATTCATGTACACATACACTCTTATTTTCTTCATTTTGCTCCCCTGAACACATTTTTGCAGCATTAAAATTGCTCAAAGCAATAACAGCAGATCTGAGATACTTGAACTTTATGAGGTGGCTATCTCTAGATTTATGGCAAAATCTGTTTCAAAGCATTTCACATCCTGTTTGTCCCCTATAAAGAGACTTTAAACATTTACTGTGCTACAATTTCACCAAGACATACAGTGGCAGGAAAAAGTATGTGAAACCCCATCGAATTGACAGTTTTTTTGCAATAATTTGCCATAAAATGTTGTCTGATCATCATCTAAATTATAATTATAGACAAACATCATGTCCTTCAGCTGATAGCATGCAAATATGAATCATCAAGTTTATTAAAATATTCTTACCCAGATGAAGTTAAGTAGCAGTTGACTATGACCCTAAGTAAAAGATTTACATTTTAAAGGGACTTATAAGTCGTATTTGGATTTTGTTCACTATGTTCTACAACATTTCATGCCATTCCATTATATCACATTTCTTTTTTGTCATTTACGTGGTGCTGTGGTCATCCAGAGGAAGGAGGTTGACTGTCCAGCCTTGCCCAAAGCCTGCACCTGCACACAGGACAGCAAAGGCCCCCCTGGCCCTCCTGGGACACCCGTGAGCCACACAAAAATGCACACAATTCTTTACATACACAACAGTGCATTGCTATTATCCTCAATAAACATCAACCTTAATGCACTTTTCTCTTGATTAAAAAATTCGTGTCCAAAAACTGAAGCTTGGATAAAATTATCAGTACAGAAAAGTAGACACAGACACATATTTAGTAAACAAATGGATGAAGACAGACAATCGCCTTTCTATATTTAGTTCTTATTACATTTTGAGTTACTTTTGCATGATTCAGTACAATGGGATTTTTTTAATGTTTCAGTTGTATTTCTTTTATCATCTTTTTTTTGTCCACTTTTTGTGTTTTCAGATCATCTGTCTAACCATTCATGAGCACACAGAGTCTTATAGTTGTAAAAATTGTTTATTATCATACTGTGTTTCTAACAGGGAGGCCCTGGAATCAGAGGGGCCAGAGGTGACCGAGGAGAGCCAGGCCCAGTGGTACGTTTTGTTGGTTTACATCTTGTAAATTCCCTGCTGCGCACACAAAATCAGACACCCATCAAGGGGCAGCCTCCGGATTTGTTTTTTGAGGCCTTCCTATAATTTGGAAAACATGCATTACCTCAAATGACCACAGGGGGCCGACTCCAAAAGGAAGCTAATTTCCACTGACCCCCATGCTCAAATATTCACCGTTACAGCAGGAATAAACAGAGTAAGAGGTCAGTACAAAAATGGTTTAGGCTTCCCTAGCTTATTTTCACATCTATGACAACTCTACAAGTGGTGTTTTTTATGTATCTCACCAGGTAAAATTTTAAAACCATAAATTTGGCTTTCCTGTTTTTGTTTTTTGCTGTTTTGTTTCTCTGCAGTCTGTGGTGTCGTTAGCTGTCGTTAGCTTTGCTACTTAGGTCTTTGAAAACTGAAACGTCTACCAAAAGTTCAAAGAGAGCATAATCTCTTATTTTAAAGATTAGATGGGTTATTGTGCTGTTTATTGGAAAGACCAATTAAGTGTTTCAACTTAATGTTAATTTATATGTTAACTTAATGTTACCTTATAATCTTAGTTATTATAATAGATTTCTACATGCTCTCATTTGATTATCCAAAACATCCATGGTTTCAAAAGAAAAAGCCATGTCTTTGTGTGTGTTCTTTTTTATCAGCTATTTAGACTTTATTCCATAGTTTAAAATAAATTGAATGCACTGTGCTTAAGGAGAGAGATGAGTCCTTAAAATCACTGAGGTCTAATACATTGCAGTTAGAAGGTACTGGACGTGTTAGTCAGCAAGGTCACCAGGTAACTTAATATATCTTCCTCTCACAGATCCAGTACTTTGATCCATTTCTGCTGTACGTCCAGTTTCCATCTAGATCCATGTATGCTTTGGATGTAGGCTCGGCGTTTACATTCACACCCACTTTCCAGGACCTTTTGAAGAAGCAACATACTGTTAGAAGTAAAGAATAGAAAACACAATCGATTATCCCTGTGGGACAAAGACATGCTCAAAACCCCCAAAAAAATTCTGGACTGACAAACAAAACATCGAGACTATTATTTTAGCTGGTTTCTTTGCTGTATTTATTAATAGTGCTTGTTGGATTGATTTGATCATGAGTTGTTGCAGGAGACAACAGGTTTGTCCTGATTATCCAAGATTCTTGATCAGATCAATTTCTTGTTTCTTGACACTTGACTTCTCAATTAAAACTCCTCACGCTAAGAGTTTAGTGGCAAAGCATTTAAGAAAGAGTACCACTTCACTGTATGTCTTAGAGCTCCTGTATACTGCACAACTTCTGGAGTCATATAAGGTCATAACTTGTCACACTGTACGATTTACATTTGCCCAATCTTGGGTACGATGTCCAGAATGGTATGTGCCGACTGTACGTTGATGAGCCCTCTTGAATTGTAGGGTACTACTGATGAGAGGTGCAAATAGATGTAGAATTACGTCATCTGCATGAGCTGATTAAAGACAATAAAGGAGAAGAATGTGTTCCGGTCATAGTTAGAAAGAAGAAACCAATTTTGGATTCTTATGTTTTTTGGAATGACGCCATGCGGCCCTATCTTGCGCCAAACCTCCAAGAACCTGCTATTAAGGGATAGCAGGTATTAGGAGGGGCGTTCCCCCACAAAGAACGCAATCTTCCACCTCCCAAAACCCACGATCTTACCTGCAAAAACCACTATATTATGCACACATTATGCATTGGAGTGGTTAGGGCGTTCCACCTGTTTAACCAATCAGTGCGTCAGTAGCCATTGCCTTTAAGAGCAGGTTGCGGTACCTGCAAACTGCTATGGAGCGTCTTTTCATCCAGATCAGAGCAGCTCGCCCAGAGGATCACTGGCTGCTCTCTGCCCAGCCTGGAGGACATTGCCAGCTCTCGCTACCGCAGCAGAGCTGCCAGCATCATCAGGGATGCATCCCACCCTGGCAACCACCTGTTTGACCTGCTACCCTCAGGCAGGCGGTACAGGTCACACAAAACCCGGACAAACAGACTCAGAGACAGTTTCTTTCCGCAAGCCATCACTGCAATGAACAATCACAAATGACCAATACTGAACTGCACTACTACTGCAATATTTTACAAATGGACTTATGTGCAATAAGATTCATCCACCATTTCAAGTGAATGTCTACTGTACAGCTTTTGAATGTACATATATTTACATAGCACCTGCCACTTTTATATCTTATATTTATATTTTATATCTTATTCCTATTTTATTTTATTTTACACAAATGCACCAGGAGTTGCACTCAAATTTCGTTGTATGCAATACAATGACAATAAAGGCGATTCTGATTCTGATTCTCTCATGGGCAGCTGGTCTGGGACTCTGCTGTAGAGCTTCCTCCTCTTTTTTCCTCCTCCTCCTCTGCAAATGATTTAATCATTTCTTTTGTACTCCAAGAAGTTACAACAAACTGTTCAGAAAAAATAGAGCCAGTGAGCTTCCAGGAAAGCATTTCTTAACTAGAAAAGCACTCAGAGAGCGCAGACCTCCGCCAAGCACAACAGTTCTCCCATACAGCGATTTATAGAGGTTTTCAGTGTCAATACCTGAGTGAAATTTAATGAGCTGTGGGCAATAATTAACGGAGATGTTGAGAAACAAAATTTCCGGCTCCATTGAGCGTGTGTTATGGTCTCAAGCCGGGTTGTGAACCGCAACCTTCCACCTCTGGGGCTCCTGAGCACAACCAACTGCACCACCTTCAATCCTCTACATAGACACTCAGATCCACCTATGTTTCACCTTCCCATCCGACGAGCAGCCCAGGTGTGGCACTGCACACCTGTACCTATTCAGTCATCATTCAACCAGACTCGTCTCCAGATCTTCCCATAGAAACGCCTGATCCAGCCATTCGCAGTGCCACCTCCTTACATTCGTCGTCCCCTGGATTGTTGGTTTGGCTGCCAACCCTCGAATCCTCCTTTTTTACATCTGAGAAAATTAAACTCTTAAAATTCCAGAACTCCCTTCCTGTCTCCATTGTGGTTGCTTTAGGGTTCAAGAAACAACTAAACAGCGCAATGTTATCGAAAATTTGAAAGTGATCCAGAATCCAGGATTTCTTCCGGATCACACCCAAAATAAAATCAGTTCTTCCTTTTCACATTTCTGACAACTCCTGAAAATGTCATCAAAATCCATCCATAACTTTTTGAGTTATTTTGAACATATCCCCTGCGCAAAGACGCACAGCTGCGCCAAGACGCATAGCCGCTGGAAGCGGTGCTTTTTAAAATACTGCAGAACGGATCATTGGATGAGCATTGAGCCAGAGGAACACGTATGATGACATCTACCTTCTACCAGTGAGCACATCTCGGGTGCTTCCGGTGCACAAGGAGAGGATCAGAGGGATACGAGCACAGTACAAGAAACTCCACAACAGAGTTCTGTGATCTCCTCGTTTCCTCCACAGCAAACATCTGAATGAGATCATGCCACAGCTGTACAGAAATCACCTGCCCTTAAGAGAATAATAACGTAAGAAAGTAATACAGTGATGCGTAATCGAGAGGTAGAGCCGGTTGTGCAGTCCACATGTGACTGGGTGGACGCGCAATGACCCGATTTGGACGCGCTCTTTTACGCGCCAGTTGGGTAATGGGTGGTCAGACCACCCATTACCCAATACCCAAAATCTGCGAGATACAGGTACCGCAAGATACCGAATTTGTGGAAAGCGCAAGAGACACGCCCATTGCCGCGCCCACAATGTGCTTAAGGGAGACGGCAAAATGGGTAGCAGGTTTTGGGAGGTGGAAGATTGCATTTCGGTTGGCAGAGGCTCCTAAATCTGAGATTTGCAGGTAATGGGTATTGGGTATTGGGTATTGGGAGGTGCAAGATAGGGCCCCATGTCTTAATTATCAATGCGTCATTTCAAGCTGCTTTATTTGGCTGGTAAGTAGACAGAATTGTTGGATTTGCTCGCAAGGCTGGTGTGACGGCCGTCGACAAACCACTCATATTGTAGGATGTAGGACAGTCGATTTTGGCCAAAGACCAAAGTTATTTCCATGATTCTTTTACAATATTGATCTTTGGTCTGCAACAGCAGATGAATGAACGGGTCACATTATCTGCTTGGCTTCGAGGTTTGCAGATGTCTGTCCATGACCCCTTAATTGGAAACTGGTATGCTGCAGCAGTGAAACATTTAAGACAAACAGGGCAGTGGTTCTTGAGGACCAGGATTGAGAAACATTGATCTGTATTATTTATTTATTTAAAATTGTAATATATTTCACCTGTAATTTAGTTCTGATCCGTCTACCCATTTCCATTCATCTTTCCAAGCCTTTGTTGTTACTGCCTCCAGACCGATCCAGTAGTCTCCATGTCTATCCAGTCCACGAACAAATTCCTGATCATTTTTCAAATTAAAAGATTATTATATTCTCATTAAAAAAAAAAAAAAAAAAAAAAAAAAAAAAAACAATTTTTCAGGCTTTGAATAATTTCTTTTTAGTTACGGTGTGTAAAGCCAGATGTGAACAATAAAAGCAAGGTTTAACCAATATATAACAATACACAGTAATTGTAAAGCACCACAACATTTAATTTAACAGTATTAATGATCTAATTATGACTGAAGCTGTAAAAGACAGAAAAATATGTGTGAATGATTGAAAAGTCTGTTTGAATTATGAAAAAATTGTCTAATCTTAATTTAACCAAGATATTTAACAAGGACGAGGATCTGATAGTGAGGAACAAGTCAGAGCGTCCACAACAGAAGATCTTGTGGGATAATCTCAGACAAATCTCGTTATAGATTAACAGTCGAGGACTAAGGAAGGAAAACTCCTCAGTCCTTTCTGCAGGAGTCATGTTACAATTCCAGCCTCAGAGATTTAACCCTGGCTAATGTGAGCTGTCTTTCTGTTTTTGTTGTTTTTTTTGTTTTTTTTTTGGTTGGTCACCATTATTTTATTTCATTTGCTGTAACATGATCATTTTAGATTTTGAAATCAAGTCATGTTAGTTACAGTTACTTTAAATGTAGAGAAATCAACTGAAACACAGCTTGCTTTTTGTACTGTCGAGTTTTTATTTATTGCACGATTAGAATGGATCTATTTTTATCTTTTTCATTAAGTTTTTTTTCCTCCCAGTTAGAAAATCTTTGAAGCTGCTGGCCTGGCATGTCCACCCCTGACAACACCTATGTTCACATATACATGCTTACACATCAAAGCAGGAACAGATTAAACTCTTTCTCCTGGAACCCATGTATTACCCCGTCCATAAATGTCACGAGTTAAAGTTAATAGCTTACATAATCAGACACTTACTTGTTTTTCTTGGCTATTTATTATCACCAGATTGGCCCCTCTCATCCTGCAGTCTTCCTTGCTCTCTGTCCAAGTCTTCTTCTCAGTAGATGTGTAGTAACAATTGCACTGAAACTTCCTCCATTCTTTAAGAAATGTTTTTTGTCAGTTAGGTATTTCAGCATATTTTGCAGTTCATGCATTCATACTTACGTGAGAAACATTTCTCACCATTTTTTTGTCTGCTTATCTGCTTCTCTTCTTCCGACAGGCAGTAACTGTTCTCAGATAGTTTTGTTAGATAATGAGAAAAGTTTTTCTTCTGCTCCTCAAATTTGATACTTTGCTCTTTCCCTTTCAAACGAACAGCTTCATCTAGGAAAGAACCATAAAAGAAATGCACATGATGATGATCTACAAATACCCTATTTAAGGCCACTTATTCAGGCGACTCAGGATGTGGCGTCAGAATGAAGGCGAAGTCCTCACAGAAAATGTACAGGACAGTGATCCCCACTAACAGCAGGAGACACAGGAGACCCAGAAACAGTGCAACGGCCTTGAAAGGATTTCTCTTGTCAGCTGGACGATAGTTTTGAGAGCGTGCTCCTGCAAGGGCAAAGCAAAGGATACAGTGTAAACAAATTCCTCGTCAGGGACAGAAAAACAATTTCACATATAAAAACACTGATGCTGATTTCCTTTGGTCATCTGCTTCTTTGATTATGAACGACTAAACAACAGTAGAATGGTAAAACAAGAAGCAGGCAAGCTAGAGTCTGAAAAAATGAGTTTGGATTTAAAAGTTACTGAAGACTTGGAAAAAAACAGCAACTGGCAAACAGAAATGTAGCAAATGTAATAAATGGGAAAAGGACAAGTAATTAAAAGAAAAGCAATAAACATGAGAACGTAATATACACTGGGAAGGATAATTAAATGATCACAGCTGTTAAGAAGAACGTCTATGCAAAAAAAGCAAGCGCGGAAGTAAATTACCTAATAAAAACCACATTGAATATTGCTGAAGCTGATGTAGAGATTATTTCACATGACAGTTTCACAGCAGTTTATGAAACTTGTGAATTATAATCTATCAATCTGTGATCTTTAGTAAAAATCTTTTTTCTGTATACACAGAAGTGAAAAAGTCTTTACGTTTTAGACCAGTAATAAAGGCTGATCATAAGCAGATCTAATGTCCAGTGGAAGCTTGTTCCACAATTTAGGTGCTACAACTTTAAAAGCTCAATTGTTTCTGGGCACCTCTGAAAGCAACTGATTAGTTGACCTTAATGCTCTGTCTGGAGCATGAGCGTGAAATAGCTCAGTCAGCTATGGAGGTGCCAGCCCATTCTTGACTGTGTGACCACAACTCACACTATCCCAAATGGCTCTACCCTGCCCCCCGCTTTCTCCTGTTCAACACCTCTCCTTCTGCCCCACCTCCACCTGTGAAGACATCAGTACCATCTGTGCTCTCTCCCTTCCTCTTCACCTTATACACCACTAATTTTCAGTACAACTCTGAGTCATGTCACCTGCAGAAGTTTTCTGATGACTCAGCTGTTGTTGGGCGTGTAAGAGGGGGAGGTGAGAGTGAGTACAGGGCACTGGTGGACAACTTTGTAGAGTGGACGGAGCAGAATCACCTGAGGCTGAACGTCAACAAGACCAGAGAGATGGTGATCAACTTCAGGAGGAAGAAGAAGCCTGCACAGCCTCTACAGATCAGAGGGGAGGTGGTAGAGGAGGTGGAGGACTACAAATACCTGTCAGCAGTCTGGACTGGAAATCTAACACGGATGCTGTGTACAAGAAGGTGATGAGCAGACTCTATTTCCTGAGGAAGCTGAGATCCTTCAACGTGTGCAGCAAGATGTTAGAGATCTTCTACCAGTCTGTTGTTGCCAGCGCCCTTTTCTTTGCTTTTGTTGCCTTACTTATCTTTTCAGTTGCTGCTTGCTTTTCAAAACAAGCAGACGTCTTTTAATCAGGTTATATAATAATGTGTTCTAATTTGGTTTTACTTTGAAAATACTTTAAACAGGAATTCTGAGTAGGTTGAGTCTAGTGAATCAGGATGACATATGACTCTGGGAATAATGATTGATTACATTTAGATATAAAAAGCACATTAGAGACACAACCAGTATGTTAACGTTTCCTGTCTGGTGAAGAGGAAGTACTGATTCTGATGGTATCTGTTTGTATCAAGGTTCAATGTTTACCGTATATACAGTAGTTAAAAAGCTAACATGGCACCTTGCTTCTCAGGCTGAACTTGAGAGCAAGTTCTTAACACATCAAAAAGGAAGAGCAGGCTCAGAAATGTTTATTTCGCTCATCAAATGTACATTTCTTTTACTTCGGTAAAATGATTTGGCTTTAAAAGTTGCTATCACCAATGTTACAACTTTAAGTTAAAAGCATGAGAAAATACTAAACCCAGTGTAAATTGGCCGCAGCTTAAAGAAAACAATAAAATTATTTCATAACATGTTCTGATCTTTTAGCATTATTTTATTAGTATCAAATTTATATCATGAAGATGTAGTTTATGGCAAAGGCTTAATTTGAAAAGAAAAAAAACCCCTAATTGTCAGGTATATTTAGTTTGAATTCTACAGTTATTGATATTTACCTCCACGGTGCATTGAAGGAATAACCCGGCGGTCTGTAAAAGTGTCGGTGCTCTCGTAAATGTCGACCACTCTTTCCATTCTCTCCCTTCCATCATCTCCTTTACTGTATCTCATGGTTAAGGCACAGTTTGGTTCCTCATAAATGTTAAAAGACATCTTAAGATGTGCAACATCTGGGAGTTTCGTTTATTTCACCCAGTGCTGTCACTCTAATACTCTACCAGTACTGCAAAGTAAAATTTTGACAGATTTTTTTTTTCTCCTAAAATGCAACTAGACCCTCAGTATTCTGATGCTGCTGCCTGGATTTGCTTTACTGCTTACTGTTTGTCTCTCTTTATGTTGCTGTTAACTGTTGGTGATAACTGAGCCTAAAAAGGAAGTATTCAGGATGTTGTGACAGGAAAGCATGCACGCATTCAGTGCTTTATCTCTGTTTATCTCTGAACAGAGATAACTAAAAGGGCAATAGATTTTTTTTATTATTAGACCTATAGGGGAGTCTACATTTATATGGCGTAAAAGGTGTCTTCATTTACTTTGTTTTTGCTTCTCTGAGAGCAACATTTTGTAAATACGAGTACAATTTTACTGCAGATGTGCTTTGTTGTGTTCTTATCGATGCAGTTTTTCTTTTTTTCCTTTTTGGCATCATCTTACAATCTCAGATACTCTCAGGAAAGGAAGCTGAACTACCTTCATCCATCAGTCTGTCACACAGATGGGTTTGCTACTTTTGTTTTTTATTTTATTCAGATATGCTAGTTTTTAGTAGACATATACATTATGGGCCTAAGTTTATAAAAAGTGTATAAAATATGAATGAAGTTCTGAATATAAATAGAGATTTAAATCTTACCCTCATCAAAGTATAGGACTGCTAATGGAAATGTTTTATTTCTGTCTGCATTGTTTTCTTAGCACAGTTTAAAGATAAGGCAGAAATATACAACATAAGCCCTCAAAAAAGATTCCCTGTTAATGTCTGTGTTATTTCTCTGATATTCCACAACACCTTGAGTTGTTTGTTTCTAAAATGGATATTAACTTGCAGAATCGTAGACAGATTACCATTTCATAAACGGTAGCATTCAATGGAAATCAAAGTCGGCTTCAGTGTGGAGCACTGTCGTGGGTGTCATTTATCCAGCACCCCTCAGTGCCCCTGTTTGTCCCACAGTTAGGACTCTGGTCTGGCTCCATCTCTATAAACCATCTATAAATATGTATCTGACGCCCGGGTCTATCTACAGTTTCATGTATTGATCATTTGTTCATTGCTGCTATTCTGTGACAGCCAAGGTCTCTGGGAATGAGCCTTGGCTTCCACTCACGAAATGATATGCCTGCAGAACACACAACATAAAGTGAAAAGCCTGATGAGTCCATTTGAGAGCCATTGTATACTGTATACTCATTTGCTGTGCTTGATCACAAACCTGCTGAAGAAAATGTAACTGCACTGTGTGAAGCTGACCAAAGGGGTTTTGGGAAACTGTCTCTAATGACCACTCACAGCAGTATCCTCATATCAGGCTGCAGCAACTGATGAGCAACTTTTCTGTCACTCTTCTCTTTCAGGGGCCAGCTGGTCCCGTTGGAGATACAGGTGTACCGGGACCACAGGGACCTCCTGGGCGACAAGGACCCAGCGGCCGCTCCATTCTTGGGCCCCCGGTAGCCTTCTGTCTCCAGCTTTTCAACTGCACTGTTGCCATTTTTCTTTTTTATAAAAACTTGGACTTAACATGTGTTGACATTTTATCTGCAGGGTGCTGCAGGAGAGAGGGGTCAAAAAGGTGAAGTAGGACAACAAGGATCACAGGTAAAAGAAAAAAAAAAAAACCAACTGTCCATTCACCATTTTCTGTCTATTCTGGGGTTACATTAAAATATTGAAATTAAACTGATGTCAAACAACTTGACAGTTCTTAAAGCATTTTTTTTTACTTTCAACTCACTGTTAGTAAGATACCAAACATCTAAATGTGTAGAAAACTAAAAAAAGAAATAAAATAAATTAAAAAAAATCAATTTCATGGTAATATGACCTTGTGGAAAAGAATTGTTGTAATTCTTTTTCCATATAGTGCAGGCTGATTGCTGTTCCTGAGTTTGTCCATGAAGCATAAATAGAGTGAAAAGTAAAGTCAGGTTGTTGTTTTGAAAAGTATCTTAATTATGCCTTCAACCCGAACAAGTCCCTAACTGTGAGATTAAATCATTAATGGCTTGTTGAATTTATTAAAGGCAAGAATTTTTGAAATATTATCTTTTTCTGTGCTCAAGAACATACATAAATTGATGTCTAAAATGACTATCGTCTCAAAAACTTCAGAAAACTAAACAGCCCTTTCATTTTTTTTAATCATAGCCTCCTAATTTTGAAAATGTACCTTTGGTGAGCCGTTCAGATTTAAAGACATTATGACATTACAGACTGAGAGCAGAGTAAATTATGCATACCTTGTACCTTGGAAATTGTATCTACTTTGAAATAAGGGAAACATCTCCTTTAGAACATTGACTTTTAGAACTGAGTCTGACTTTTCCTTCTCCTGCTATTTCAGGGAGTTCCTGGGAGACCTGGAACTCAAGGGAGGGAAGGACCGCCAGGACCCCGAGTGAGTCAACTTTATGTTTATATTTAACCTGCCACTGTTAACCAGGAGCTACATCCAGTTTACTAGTCTGGATTAAACTCTGAAAAAAAAATGAAATTAAAGTTTTGACCACTAGGGGCAGTTTCCAAAAGCAAGACAACCTGCACTGACACGCATGTTCAATTACCCAAATATAGTTACAGCCTGGTTTAAAAAATTGTTTTGGTCTGAACAGTTAGAAAGATAAAATTTCATAAAGTCATAAATGCATGCATAATTAGGGTGTGATCTTTTGTTGATGGCTGTTTCTAGTTAATGGCTGACTTCTGATCTGCTAATCATTCTTGCTGTAAAGTGTGGATTGTTGGGATGTTAATGGTAATAAAAGATCACTGTGACCAGTTTTGGTTGGTCTGGAAGGATTCTGGGAAAAGCTTAGCAAAGCAGCCTCAAGCAGCAGCAGTTTCTGCATTTAAAATGTACAGCATTTGCATAATACTTTGATGTTGAATTTAAAAACTAAAGACAAACACTGAAGTCATTAGTAAAATGAAGAAATCCAAAAAACAAAACAAAACAAAAAAAAAAAACCTATCAACCAGCTATCACACTTTTATTGACACAAAACATCTCGTTTTACATTTACAGGGCCTCCTTGGCAAAGATGGGCCAGCGGGCAGACCGGGCCCCCCAGGGTCTATGGTAAGTCATTGTAAAACTTATGAAATGATAATGGAAAAAAGAAGGTACACCCTCCTTCAACAATGTACATCCCAAAATCCTACATTCAGTCTTGTTGTGGAACTTACAGCTTTAAATACTTCATACAAGTTTTGTTTGTTTGTCCTAAAACATATATAATTTGTACTCAAGCTACAATATAAATAATTATAAATGTTATTTGTTGTTTAGAGACTTTTCAGTTATCTGTAGACATTCATTACTTTTTTCTGTTTTTGTTTTTTTTTTTTTGTTAGTTGTGTTTGTGGTTTTTAATAAAACTGAACCGCATGATTTATCTGTAAGAGTAGAACTGAAATGTGGATATAATGCAGTGCATTTCAGAAGATACTGTCAGATATGAATCAGCACCTCTCCAAGTCAGGTTAAGTGAGACTGCACTTTTTTTAGGACCGTTGTTGAGCTAACTGGAATTATTTTTATTTATTCTTATTTTTTTGCTTTGTCTTTTTAGGGGACACCAGGAGCTCCAGGATCCCCAGGAAGTACTGGCACTCCAGGAAAACAGGGAGAACTGGGACCACCGGTGAGTCAGTAAACATAGCTCTTTTCTTCACCAATCTGGGATTTATCTTTTTATGTGCATTTTTCAGCACCTTTCTCACAAATGCTGCTTTGGTAAGAAACCTTGCCCACTGTGTAAATATCCAGGAGGCAACAGGATATGGTGTCAGACAAACAGAGACAGCACACGTTGACTAATGCGTCTGTCAGCAGGTTTAACAGTTGCTTGTTCAGTCTGACGCTCGGTTGGCTTGTTTGACACCGACACACACTCACACACGAGGACATGAGTAAAGTGAATTCATGTTGGCATAGCAGTGGAGATTTAGATAAAAGAAAAACTTGTCTGACCCTGAAACATAGATAATTTAACCCATTTCGTGCTGCTGAAACAACATCAAACCCGTCAGTGCAATTATTTTTTTTTCCTTCATTAAAAACCAATAATCATATTTCCCATTTTCATTATTCCTAACAGAATTTCTGATGGCTCATAATTCTCCTTTTCAGAACTCAGAACTGGTACCAGCTTCCTAAATAGGTGCCCCCCCCAGTCTCTGTCACACTCACAGTCTCAGCTCACCATCTCTGCACGCTGGCTTTGACTTTAAGACAATATTAAAGTGCACCTCATGAATGGACTGTGCAGTGCAGCTCTGCCTCCATTACCCTATATTTATGAGAGTAAGGCTTTCATTGGTGTAAATAATCACTAAATGTTTGTTGACAATGTTGCTGTTCAGCTTGGCAGTACTGAACATATTTTTGAGTTTTGCTCACACATTGACTTTTGCTTAAGCAAAAGTAATTCTCATTTCGAAGCCATCTCCAAAGATGAAGTGACATTAATGTGGAAGGTGATAAACATCATTGCTGTGATGAAATACTGTGAAGCGTGTATTTGCATGTGCGTGGGTGGACCACAGATAATACTTCTCAGCCAAATAACACGCTGTTTTCACTGCTGGTCGCAGTGACCGCAGGTTTCCCTGGTGATTTAATAGATAAAAATGTACAGTAGCAAGTTTTTCTGCAAAACATTATTACGTGACAGAAGAAAGTTTTATAACAGTACAAGGTTTTACTTATGCAGCCTTTTTACCATCTGTTGTATTTCTTCTCATATTTGCATAATGTACAAATCCCATATATTTTTGGATGAATCTGAAAATTTCCTTTATAGATTTATCTTTATCCACTTTTTTACGTGTTTTTCATTATTTTTTGTCTTGGATCTGTTATAAGTGTGTATTTATTGAAAGACTGGCTGCAAATACGTGTGCTTTTCTTTGAGTTCGTGTTTCTCCGTTTCTTCTTTTACTCTGCTTTTAAGACGATAGCTTGATTTGGTACTGAAGGATTTATCACTGTGGTGATAAAATTAGTCAGTGTAAGTCAGTAAAAACATCTAAAAAGGTTTTATTCAGACAATCTAAACACACATGGTGAGAGATGAAATTAAAAAGAGAAATGTAGGTATTTATATATGCTTTCATAGCCTTTCTTAGTTTGATCAATGTGCCAAATTTTATAGTTAGCTTTTATAATCAACTCTCTTCTGTTGCAGGGTCCTCCTGGAAGCAAAGGGGAGAAGGGTGAACGGGTGAGTGTCTCTGTCCTTTAGGCACTAATGGTCTTTATGTCTGAATTACTAAACAAGAAAAAAGTACTCCACGCAGAAACTGGTCATCGGGTTAGTTTCTGTTCATGCTTGGTATTAAAATAGATATAAGCGTTTTCAGTCATTATTTTATGGGCTTCAATCCACACAAACCCACCGCCATAAACTTTTGTGAATGATTTCTGCTGTTGATATTTATGACAGATTCTGACAGGATGTCCGACTCAGGGTTCAAAGAGATTTCTGAAGGAGGACCATGATAAATCCTCGAGAATAGCTATTTGTGCACAAGTTTTAAATGTAAGACGTTACTATTACATCACGCAAAGGAGTCTGATCTGATCTGAGCCCGTTTATGGTCAAAATCGACTGATGAATGCTGTAATGTGGCTCATGTTAGGGAACCCAGTATATGATGTCATGTTTGTCCATGAATATATTTTTCCATAAATGAATGTAAAAAAAAGTTCAAATCTGAACCACTTCATCTGTTTAAAATACCTAGAGCTAGGTGTGGATTCACATGTTAACAACATCAGCAGTACAGCAATGATCACAGCTGGAAAAATGGCAGATAGAAAACATGGGATGAACAGTATAACCATCCTGCTCCCAGTTTATAAAGTTCTTCAGGACATGAGATAAACTGGGAATAACAGTATTTTGTTTCCGTCTTCAGGGTGACCTCCAGTCAACAGCATCAGTTCAGGCCATCGCCAGGCAGGTCTGCGAGCAGCTGATCCAAAGTGGGTGTCAACGTTTATAGTGTCACCATGACCCTTTTAAAGTGTTGTTTAAAAAGTTTATCAGAATTAGGGATAATCTGCACAAAACAATTTAAGATTACTCGTCAAGTGTGACTAGTCTGCCTAGTAAATGGTCTTGAGCAGTGGTTCTTTTTACTTTTAATACTGCGTACCACCTGAGAAACTGTTCAGCTCTCTGAGTACCACCATGATGACCAATTTTGAAATATAGCCATATATGCCTTCTCAATTAGCTTTAAACAAACAGAGATATTTATTTCTTATTGTGGTTATTTATTGTTGCCTGAATTGTTACTTTACTGAATCAGACATTTACAACTCTATCCAACAATTCTCACATACTCATATATTTACATACTTATATATATGTATACATATTTATAATATATCGTATGTTTCCGATTTTTTTAAAGTGAAAATGTGGAAAGTCATGACCTTCCCCCGCGTACCACCAGAGAGCCCTCGCGTACTGGTGGTATGCGAGTGAAGTACAAATCCGGTTTGTTACCAAATCATCAAATGTCTTCAAGTTTTAGAGGACATGCAGTTGGGGAATTTATACCCATTCTATGTGCTGTTTCCACCATCTAACATACAAGGTAGTCAATCCACTTCAAGGTCCGACATGTTTTGCCTCTTTAGCGTGATTTAGAATACTAGATATAATGTCTCCTTTCATTTGTTGTTCATTCACTATATCCTGTCCGAAATCATTCAAGTGCAAATTCTTCCATTTTGGGTCAAATGATGGAAATACATCTTTTTTCTTTTTCCTGTTACAGGCCACATGGCACGCTACAACTCCATTCTGAACCAAGTACCCAGTCCACCAGTGTCCATTCGCACAGTACCCGGACCCCCAGGTGAGCCTGGTCGACAGGGATCCCCAGGGCCCCAGGGAGAACAGGGACCACCAGGAAGACCAGGCTTTCCAGGACAAAACGGGCAGAATGGAAACCCAGGAGAAAGAGGTAAAGCAGTCAATAAAGACTGCCAATAAAGGAGATGCACTGTGATGAGCACAATTTGGAGAGCAACTTCAGATATATTCTGTTTTCTGTTATCAACCAGTTGTGGATGTGCTAAAACCACATCACAGCTGCACAAAGTGTAGAAGAGACTCATCAGCTACTACTGACATTGCAGTCTGGATTACTAGACTTTGTGTAGATACTCATGAAAGACAATTCACTTCTTTCACTTCTTCTCATTGCACACTTTTAAAAGTGTTCCATGCCTTGTTGTTCAAAAGGCATGTAATATTGGCTGAGTGATCTATCAGTGGTTATCTGTAGTGTGAAAATTTGAGCTTCAGAAAGTGTAAACTTAGCTTTCTGTATGTCTGTGGGAGGTCTTACCCATGTAGAAAGAAAAAAACAGATGTACCAACTGCTTCAAAGAGACATCTTGATTAAGATGTTTATCTTGTCTACAGGCAGAAATCAAAATCAGCTGTGTTTCTGTCAAAAATGTCAGCATCTTTTAGCACTTTTATTAACGCCTGTGTCCAGGGCAACCAGGGGAGAAGGGTGAGAAAGGATCTTCAGGGGTTGGTGTCCAAGGCCCCAGAGGACCACCAGGACCTCCTGGTAAGTGGACCCATCACCAAGGCATTCCATATGAATCCAGTCTGATCTCAGTCTGGTCTTGATTAGGGGTGAGTATTGGCAAGGACCTCGCAATATGATATGTATCATGATACTTGGGTCACAATACGATATTATCACAATATGGTGATATCATGATACATTGCGATATTCTACCCAGTTAATATCAAAATTAAAAGTAGAGATGAAAAATCAAGTTGCTGTATATGTTCAGATGACACTGATCATTCAGAGGACAAATTGAGTCAAAACTATTTGCTTCAAAACAACCTATTTATTGTTTATTAGTGTTTTTGCACATTTAAGTATTCATAATGCGTCTAATACACGTCTAATACATGAATACATGAATTTTCCTAAAAAATCGATTTTAGGAGCTGAAAAATCCATATTATATATATATATATCTCTATATATATATAGAGATATATATATCTCTATATATATATCTATATATATATATATATATATGAAACTATAATATATATTATGTGAATGAAATCTTAGATACCAAGTTTAGACTTCTAAAATCTCTTTCCGACATCTTACCAGGTGTCCAAGGACAAGGCAGACCAGGAAGCCAGGGCCCATCAGGGAGACCTGGAAATCCTGGAGCCCCTGGTCGATCAGGAGTTCCTGGACCAATCGGCCCTCCAGGACCTCCAGGATACTGCGACCAGAACTCCTGTGTGGGCTACAATGTCGGAGGTATGTCTGGTCCAAAGTAATCCCTACAGTGATTGTAAGTCTATTACATTTGCATCACTTAAGAATCTTGATGCCGAACTACAACTGAGTTGATCTTTGTGTCAACCATATTATTAGTCAACACAGGCATTCACAGTGATTGCTGTAATGACAGCAATAGACCAAGTTTCTAGTAACACTTACATAAAACCTCAAATTTTGTAATAAACAGACATTTAATGTTTTCTTCCACTGATGATAACAGCAAATAACTTACTTAAAATGCATATAAGTGTAAACTGTATAACTGAGCATGAAAGCACCTGAATGCTGTTAATACCTTTTGGTTTGAGGGTCATCAGGTGTAACATCTAATTCATTTGGTTGCTTTTCATGTGTTAAAGCTCCCATTGAATTAAACGGGTTGCATGCCAATGAAGTCATCCATCCCACACTCAGTGTATTTGAAGGTGAAACGCCCTGAAATACACTCACAGTTAAGATACTGAATTCCATTTTACTACCACCAGCTCCTCTGTGTGTGTCTTCGGGTTGCATGTCTGAAACACACAATAAATTCATATTGAGACAACAATTTTTAAAATTTTGCTCAATTTTCAATATCTCAGTACACTGAGCTTGTTTCGGAGAGCAAACATCCAAACAACAAGGTGTCCTGAAAGATCAACTGTGAGGAAAATGAGCTTCTTCAGTATTTGAGTCCTCAGAATTGTCTGTCAGTCACTACCCTTAAAACATTAGACACACAAACAAGCAAACATTTGTTGGGTCCAATTTTTAAACCTACATTTAAATGGTAATTAGTGCAATTTCAGCATCAATGCTCCAAACCTCAGAATGTTTGTCTTTAAAATAGCTCAATTTGGTACCAGGTGGGGTTTTAAAAAAAAATTCATTCGGGGGTCTGAAAAGGGACTAAATATGCCAGATAAACTGTGTGACAGTATTACTTTAGAGTTTTTATGTTGCACATTCATCAGTTGAAAATTAGCTTTCTACTTCACAAGAAAATGAAATGTGGAGAAAGAGGAAAGTGATTTAGAAAACAAAACAAAACAAAGTATTTACATCAAAGTAAAATATTTCCCAAACTGCTTAATGTGAGATGTTACATAAGATTTTGATTGAGCTAGCCAAGAGGAGCACTGGCTTTTACCAACATTTGTTAGCTCAGAATTCAATTCAATTCAATTCAATTTTATTTATATAGCGTCTGTTACAATGTCAATTGTCTCTAGGCACTTTACAGAGACCCAGAGCATGAAGACAACACAGAGATTAATCATGAGTAATTAGACATCAACTGTAATAATTTGCAAATTAAACCAAGTTTTCACTTGATTACATCCCTAAGAAAAATATATCTCGTAATGAATTGGGTGGACCAACCTTCTAATCCATTAAGCCCTGATGCAGTATTAAGGGCACTGCAGTTTTCATGCTTAGAGGGGTTATGAATGGCTTCAGCTGTCTTGACATTCTTGAGTACTCTTCTGCAGTATGCACCTGCATGATTTATCTGCAGCCAAATCACTACTGAATTCTGCATCTTAACATGTTGGTGTTCAGCTATTTAGGTGTCGGGAGTGTGGGATTGGTCAAATACTGAAAAGATGCTCTTTGAAGGGTTTTCTTGACATAAATTTGAACAACTTCAAATCAAGTGAGCAGACCTCGATGGAAATATTTACGCCATTCTGTTTTAATACGGATAACTGGATTCATCTGAGCTACATGTAGAAACCAGTAAATATTCAAATTGCAGAAAACCCCTCAGGAGTTGTCTTTAGCCATTAAATGCATGATTGTGTTCGTGTTTGATGTGTGTCGAGGTTAAACGTTGCATGGTACTAGTTCACACTGTAGAACTCGTAGCCGGCCGGGTTGTCATGTGAGTAACACCTGCACTTTGTAATCATTCTTTTTATGTTTTTGTTTGTGTCTGTCCATCTCTGTCTGTTCGCCATCCTCTTGTTTTGCATTTTTATGTATTTATTTTTCTTAACCAGCACAGCATTATAGTGACTACTGAGCCACATTTCACAAACACCCAAAGCAACAACTGCATCGTGGCTTTAACCGTTTCAAAAGCTGCAAAATACTCAGTCAGTGCATCAGTTGATTAGCTGCTCCAGACATAAACATTGTTATATACCTAGAGTTGCTGTGATTGTTTACTTAAAATGATTTTTTTTTTACTTGTCTTTGTCACAAATGTATAGTTAATCACACATCTTTATACTTTAAACTATTGATCAGACCAGAAATAACACTTTTACTCATAAAGTGCAAAAAGTATAAGAATATTATCTTTTGGCCTCTTATAGTTACAGCAGTCGATGTATCATTTTGAAGAATAACATGTTCATTAATTGATACTAAAACCAATTATGAATTGCATATTGAACCAATCATAAAGCGGTATATCATAAAGCATTGGATTAAATAAGATTGCACAGAGGTCCATCCATCCATCATCTATCCGTGCTTCCATATTATTCAGAGAACAGGGGTCTGCTATCTCAGTCTTTTGGGTGTGAGGCAGGAGCACACCCTGGACAGGCTGAGGTCACAGTCATTTTAGGGAGTATATGATGGTCATAATAAAGCAGTCATACCTTTACAGTGTTTTTGGCATTTCCCAAAAGAAGGCTGTAACTGAATATGTCTTTGTCTAATTCATCATCTCTTTATCCTCTGACTCTTATAATCAGTCTGCATCATGAACTTGGAACTTGTTTCATGAAAAAGATAATAGTAATTCAAAAAAACAAAGTATCAAGAAGCCTAGAGAACATTTGTACTCGTGGGACTGTTTTAAGCACTGGGTGAAAAACAAGAATGCAACTATTTGGGATATTTCAGGTTTTCAAGAATGAGTCAAAATAAAATCAGGTTTTGTCCTCATAACACCAGAATACAAAACAGTTTACAAATGTGTTATGATGGTAAATTATTATTATTATTATTATTATTTTTACTTTTTATTTTTTTGTGGAATGGATTCCAGGGTGAAGCCGGTATAGAAATGGATGGCTGGATAGGTTCAGTGTTCTTTAAAATCATTTTTGAGAGTTGTTGTAAGTAAGACAAATCTGGAAATGTTAAATTTTTTATATTGCAATTCGATGAGCTGTAGTGAGTACAAAGACCCTTCAAACCTGCACTGACACAATCATCCTTTCCTGACTTTTTCTTCTAGATCATCATTATCCAGCACCTCTTTTTTAACCTGTAGGCTTCACTGACTATTTCAAATGCCTTTAACAGAAATCACCTGTGTAAGAGGAATTAAAAGCTCCTTTGTGATGCACTTTTTGACATATCCTGCACGCTTTTTTAACATATTGTCAAGATTCGTTGATTATTAAAGTTAACACTTGAAGACACTGAAGGCAGGGTAAGGGATTATGCACGGCTTCTAACCCAGAACACTTTTTGTCACAGTGAATATCTCCTCATCATCCACTAACTGTCCATCTCATAGTACACGGGGATGTGTTTTCTCAGGGAACACTGGAGGTAGGGAGAGGGAGGACAGATGTGATATTATTCAGAAATCCCTTACCCTGTCTTTAAATGACTTTTAATAATGATAGTTTGAATGTCAGCTAATCTAGTACTTGCTATGTAAAACTTAGACATTTGCACAACATGTTTCAAATTAAACTCAAACATTGTTGTTTATTCTAACTTTTAACTTGAAGCCATTTGTCTTGAGCTTCTTACTTCATTCAGTATCCAGATGTCACTCCATAACCTTTGTAACCTCGGTAACTAATGTCCCTCTGTTTCTTGCTTCTTTCTTCTTTTCCAACCCCCTCTTCCCGCTAACCCAATCAATACCCAACAAATCACTGTTTCCTACGCTGGTGGGGGTCGGCCATCTTTGTTCTGGGCTTTAAATGTCCGTCCACTTGTCTGACTGGGTGCCGGTGGGCTCATTGGCTGGTTGGTTGACAACACAGAAGGTGAGGATGTCACTGATGGTGGCGCTATCCCCCCAGTCCAACTGCCTCCCGGCGTCTTCCAAAACTACGGTGAGGTTGAGGAGGACGACCCATACCGGTACTATCAACCCAACTACCCGGCACCACAACCAGTGTCGCCTGACGACCCCGCGCTCGCACTTGACAATGTCGAGCTGAGGTCCTCCAGCGTATACCGAAGCGCCCGGAGCGTAGGGGAGGAAGGAGGGAAAGTTGGGTCAAAGAGGAGGCTAAAGAGAGGAGCAGAGATGGTGCCTGGACTAACTAACTGAGAGGAAGTGATTGGAAGGCAGAGGGCGGCTTGCTGTTTCTGATTAGATGGCTTTGAGCCGTTATGAACTCATCAACAAGTGCCTGATGTAGAGGATTTCTTATGGACATTGTAGAGGGAACGGAATGGGTTTTGAGGTTGGGACTATTTAAACTCATTTATGGTATTGAATTAACTTCAAGAAAATGGTTTTATGTAGTTTTATTTGTTTTTCTCACAGTCTAGTAAACTGCTCTAAAAAGGTACTGAGCTGAACTGGGGTTTATATTTCACAAGACCACTGTCTGCAAGTTTTCAGCTGAGTGATCTTTACCCTCTTTGGTTTCAGTTTTTCCCACCTGGTTGGTTAAGTGCCTCTGAATGTTCTAGAGACTACCACAATCTACTACAATCTTTTTATTTTTCTTTGATGTTTTTTCTTTCTTCATTAAGTCTCATTTCTGAAGGTCCCATAGCAAACCAAATATTTAAATTCCTGTGGTGTTTGACAGTTTTACTTCAGCCTTTCATCTTTTTTGATTGACCAGTAAAAATGTAAAAAGGGTTTTGATTTGATACCATCTGTTGTGAAGTACATATTTCCTAGAAATCTTTGTAATCTGGTATTTTGTTCAAGTTTGCCTCATGTTGTGTAATTATTACCTCTATCTTTGTTACAAAGGCTCCTAAATGTTACTGCCATTTTTTTTCAGTCATCAAAATGTTATTTATGTAAGTTTTGCATGTTCTTTTTTTTCCCACATTGACCATGTCAGGAACTATTTCCTGATCTCATAGAGCCACATACATGTTTTACTGATTTAAGATTTGTTTTTGATTTTTTGTTGTTTTTTTTTTTAGTTTTCTGAGCAGTCATTGATACAGTATTAAATCCTTTGTGGTGTTCTGTGTATGATAAAGCTGATAAAAATATAAGTTGTAAAAATCACAAAATCATGTTTTCCTTCAGGAGAGGTGTTTTTGTCTGTGTTTTATGTTTATCGGGTCTGTCAAGCGTGATTAGATATAATCAGTGATGCAGATGTCAAACTTGACCGTTCATTTAAGGGTAAATCATTTTTAAGTCCGCCACCTGCTTCTCATCCTGTGCTTTTGATCATCACTCTTTTTTTATTTCAACAAATCTTTTTTCTTAAGCTAATTTAGATTAAAGTTAACACCATGTGTTCCAGAGCAAAACTGGATTTACATTATTTCTCTTATATTTTATGCAGCAACAATCGACTGATTTGATATAAGAAACTTTACGGTTCACCATTTGAAGTTGAAATGAATTAAAACATGTTAACATCTTTAATTACTTTTTTAGAGCTAAATGCCTATTTTCAATTCCAGCTATTTGGAAGACCGTGCATTTATTCACCTCTGGTTTTCTCTGTCAGAGTGAATTGAGCCAACATTTTAGCACACTTTCAACTTTTCCAAAAGTCTCTTTTTGAAATCTTGCCATCTGACCAGGATATTTAAAAAAATAAAAATAGAATAAAATCAAGAGCATAAGTTTTTTTTATACTTGATTTTGATTTTCCCAGAATAATAAAGCTGAAGTACAAGCGCGGGTGTGTGTGGACTGGTAAATGTTTTGCTGTCCCTCAGCAGGAGATGTGTCTAAACTGCGAGGTCTAATTAACCTGAAACTAGAAGCAGGAAGCATTCAAATGAGTTACAGGCAGCAGGAAGCTGATTGGAAACCCACAGGATAGTTTGACCGCCTGGTTCAGCTCCTGATGGTTGTGACTGAAATGTATATTTACCTCATCTTTTGTTTTAATCTCCAGTGTATCACCGTCACATCAAAATGCACCCGGCCAACTTTCCAGCTCGGAACAACACAAACGTCCTTCTTGTCTAACCCTGCATGCACTATTACTTAGGAAATTTTATTTCTCAGTATTTATTTTATTGTTAAAACAGATTAATTGTGCTACAAAATATTGACCACCTCCGAAGCTCAATGTTTGATAAAGGTGGGTTTTGTCTCAGAGTAGAAAATAATAGATAATGCTTTTTTCCATCACCAAAGCA
Organism: Hirundichthys speculiger; assembly: GCA_018398805.1. Classification (NCBI taxonomy): domain Eukaryota; kingdom Metazoa; phylum Chordata; class Actinopteri; order Beloniformes; family Exocoetidae; genus Hirundichthys; species Hirundichthys speculiger. The sequence goes on from JAGFBZ010002829.1 coordinate 1,565,887, forward strand.
AGATTATATTGTTGCAAGAGTGAAAGAAAAATGACAAATCAGTGCACAGACTGTTGGAAAATTAGAATGGTAGAAGAAAGCAAGTTTAAATATCAGTTTGTCATTTAGAAGAAATAATTCACTTTCAGAAAGTATTGCCATGCTTTGCTAGGCTCCTGTCCCGATTATCAGCAAAAAGGGAAATCAGAAACTCTGGACTCCGGTCCTGCTCAACTCTGGTGACAACTGCGTAAAATCTGGCATCACGATATCACACATCCACGACGAATGAAGCTAGCTCACAGAGTTACACTTAACAGCATCTCTGAGGTGACGAAGATGACAGAAGAACTGCCGTCAACTAGACCATAGTCCGTTGAAGCTACTGGCAAAGAGTAACCGTAAGTACAGTCATGGCCAAAAGTTTTGAGAATGACACAAATATTACATTTTCACAAAGTCTGCTGCTTCAGAGTTATATGTTTTTGTCAGGTGTTCCTATGTTATAATGAAATACAATTAGAAGCCTTTCATCAGTTTCAAAAGCTTTTTTTGAGAATTACACCTAATTCATGCAATAAGTCAATATTTGCAGTGCTGACCCTTCTTTTTCAAGACATCTGCAATTCTCCCTGGCATGCTGTTAATCAACTTCTGGACCAAATCCTGACTGATGGCAGTCCATTCTTGCATAATCAATGCAAAGTCATGTATCTGCTAATGTTAACATGGTGCCGATCGAAAACATAGAATTGGTGTCAATTCCCCGTCCTCCAAAAGTCTACTTAGTGCGATGTGATTGTGGTGTTAACCATAACAATCTGATAAAATAAAAACTGTCATTAACTTGTAATTAGATGTGGACTACTGAATGTAATATCTCTTGGCTCTAAGTCTCTGTTATCTTCTGCGATATCTTCTGCTTATCAGAAACATGGCTAGAAGAGGGAGAGTATGTGAGCTTAAAGGTGAGGTAGGTGTTCTTTTTTTGCAGCACTTTTTACAATATTGCCTGAAAACCTTTTCACATTCCCATTGCACCCACTGAAATAAAATGGTTGCAAAAAAAAAACAAAACGTTTTGGTCCGGTCTAGAGGGTATAATCAGAAAAAAACTCTGACCAATCAAAATAGTGATCATCGTTACTTTCATTGGCTGCCTAATACGTCCATCAAATATCAATGCAGTCCCACCCACCCCTCCCTCCCTCCCTGCGGTTCTTGTAGTTGTGAATCGTGTGAAGGCGTGGTTTCCAGGGGTGAGCTGAAGAGGAGGAGGCAGAGCCTTTGGGAGGAGGGAGGGAGTTGTATATTTTCAAAATCTCACTTGAGTTGGATTGCTGGAACCGTTTTTTCAAAGAACACCTACCCCACCTTTAAATGAGGCCACGCCACCAGGTTATATTAATTATCATATTTCCCAGAGTACGGATTGAAGTGGAGGTGTAGCAGTCGTCTACAACTCCAGTCTACGAGTTAAAAACAAAACCCAAATGCAATTATAATACATTTGAAAGCCTTACCCTTACTCTAACTATTCAGAGCTGGAAATCAGAAAAGCCAGTCATGTTGGTGGTAGTGTACCAGCCACCTGCTGGTGCTTATCTGGAGTTTCTGTCTCCGATTTTTTAGCTGATTTAGTGCTCAGCTCAGACAAAGTCGTCATAGTGGGTGACTTCAACATTCATGTGGATGTTGACAGTGACCAGAGGCGTCATCTGGCCTGGGCATCCGTGGTTTCAGCCCCAGATGTTTTTTTCTCTCGCCCAGAATGTTCCGATGTGACAGGCTGACAAAAATTATAGGCATTAAAAAAGTTTTTCCAATTTCATCAGCGAATACAACACAAGATGACGTCTTAACATGAGACCAATCAGAGAGTGGTTGCGTATGCTCGTCTCAACCTCTGGCGCCAAGTGGTTTTCACTTCAAGAGAGACAACAAGGAACGAAAAAAAAACAACAACAATTAATATACGTGTTTTTTTCTTTCCAAAAAGGACGTGGAGGCTGACTTGGCTGGGGCTCTCGTCTCCGAGGAACCACCACCAGAAGCAGGTAAATAAATGAATGCCCAATTCACATTCAGTTTGTGAAACATGAAGTTACTAAAGGGGCTGTGGGACAGGCTAGCATCCCCAGGAGTAGGCTACATTCTGAAAAAGGAGGAAAACAAAAAAGTCAGTGGAAAGCAGCAAGTGATGGAGGGAAGGAAGCAAGTGAAATGGAAGAAAGCAAACAAGTGAAACAGAGAAAGACACAAGTGAATAAAGTAAAGCAAACAAGTGAAAGCAAGTGAATAAAGGAAAACAATCAAGAGAGAATCAAGTGAATGAATGAAAACATGCAAGTCAATCAAAAGCAGCAAGTGATGGAAGGAGAGAATCAATTGAAAAGGATGGTGCAGGAAAGATGGAGGGATATTGGAGCAAGAGAAAGAAAAAGCAGAGAGTGAATAAGAAGGAGAGGTTAATCCTCTACATAATAATGATTTGACTTCATCTGAAAATACTTTCTGCTTTTTTCCTAAGATGTGTGATGTAGAATAAGTCCTGGTAAATCAACGGCAGTAGTCTGAAAAAGTGAAAGGTGCAGTAAAATGGCAAGATATTATCTGAAAATTGTTTGATTGAAATAAGAAAATGTTTATTCAACGACACCACAGCCTGTATCAGAAAGTACAATACAGGGTCACACAATAACACCTAACACCATATGTTAGTTGAAAAGGGGTTACAGCAGACTCAGGAGAGATGTTACTGATTAGAAAAAATATCCTGCAATAATCAATAAGTGCATCCAAATATCGGCTCACCTTCCAATATCTGTACTCCACAACCTTTAGAAAACTGTCCATGCTGTTATAATGTTAACTTCAAAAACTTTGTGCAGAAACATTCAGTATGTGTGTTAGAAATGATAGAAAAACATGTTGAAAATAAACTAATCAATAAAGTGGTAAGCTTGTTGTAAATTCATTACGGTGAATATAAATTTTGAATAGTAACTCACTTCTTCCCTCTTTTATCACCTACAAAAGCCTTTTCACTCACTTACAATTATCTTTCCTTTATTATGTTTCACTTTTCATCACCTCCATCCTCCTTTTTTCTACTCATGTCCTTCAAATATATAAATGTCTTCACATACTTTCTCTGTCCTTCTTTAATGCATTCATATTTTTCTTATTTCCCTCTTTCTCCTCTCTTTCAAAAAAAAGAAAGAAAAGAAAAAAAATGCCACACACCCTCATTAGGAAGTGATACCTCAGATTGTCCCTAATATATACAAAAAAACAATTGAATCATTAAAACAAGGATGAGAGAGAGACATTATCAGGAGATAAATAAATGTCACAGAGCCCAGCTCCACCCCCTCTCTCAAAGCAGCATCAGTCAACTATGAACGCCAGACATCACAGCTCCCTCTTCATTGTTGTTCCCTCAAACAGCAGTGTCTTGATATCAGAGTTGCCAGCCATAAAAGTTCTTTGAACAGTCTTTGTGTCCATCAGCGAGAGTCCACCTCACTTTAAATGCCTTTTGGAGATCAAGCAGCAGCAGAGAGGAGGTCTTGAGAAAAACTCTGTGTTCTTGGTCTGAGAGTTGAAGATATCTTCTTTAGAGGAAACTTGATGGATAAGGGATGGCCATAAAATCCAGAACCCACAGAGATCAAATACAGCCATAAAAAGGGAAGCAGAAGCAGAGTCCACAAACGTTAGACATCCCCCAACTAACAGCCCCTCTAGGTCGCAAATCTCTCCACCACTTTATGGCACTATGTAAAGTGAATGTAAGCACCAAAACAGAAAACATGTAATGTTCTGCTCACAGCAGAAAAAAAATAAAAAGACACAAATAAACCTGTGAAACTTAATATCCTAAAAATTATAACAATAAAACTCCATGCTTCACAGGAAATGAGTTCCAGAAACAAAAATCACCAACTTGTCTAACTCCACAAAAAAGTTCCAACAGCATTTAGGCAACCCCCCAAAAAAAAAAATAAAAAATAAAAAACTGCTAACAGTCATACACAGAAATAACTATAACTTCCCTTATCATATTATTCAAGTATCATTTATCAATTAAAATATAATCAATTTGATCCACCTTTATATTCACCGTATCAAATAAAAATGTATAGATAAAATAGATCAAGGCCTCCTGACCAGCCAATTTATTAATCAGAGACCCCTTATATATTCCTATAAAATCAATATGAGTGAGAGACTCTGCATAACATTAAACCCATCACATCTTATCCCACAGATGAAAGAAACACAGAATTAACAGGCAAAGACATGTCAAACAGAGTAAAAACTTCACCACAACCAAAGGGCAAAATGTTAGTTCTGACGACAGCATCAATAACATCAAACCTTGTATCAAAACACTCATATACAATGAAATTCTCCCACATATTCATCTCAGTACACCAACCCTCTGGTATACCTTATCATTATAACATGTTCTATATACTATATCATATAACATTATTTTAATATCAAATTAAAGCAAATCAATAATACCCAATATAAAATTCCTGGTATGAGGAACCATCAGGCTCCGCAGGCGTAAATGAAGTCGTTGGGTATAGTCATATTTCTGTCCTTTCGTCAGGTAAAGAGGCCCATAGTCAGTCTCGGACCTTTAAGTCAGTTCCTGTCAGCAACCAGAATATAACATGGGTCATATCCAGTATTGTCATTTTAGTCTTTGTAGGCCAACACACACACACACAAAATAAAATAAAAAAATGACCATGGTCTTTAAAGAACTCAGAGAAAGAATGAGGAGGAACACATGAGAGAAAAGAAAGGGAGGGTGCCGAGGGAGGAAGCCCAAAGAAAAAAGGAGGGGTTGAGCTGAGTGAGAAAAAGTTTTTTTAACTTCCAGTAATGCTCTGTATCTGTAAACTTCTTCAAGGCCTTATTTGTTATTTTGTTCATGAGATACCTACTCCATCATTTTCAATTTAGCCACCTATAAGCACCTTGCTGCAATTGATTAAATATTTCCACATCCTTAACCCCCCTAACTGCCGCGGGACAAAGGATCACTTCTCTGCTGTCTGTCCTTTGATTTCCACAATTTAGCAACTAAACCTTTTTCACCACCTTAACAACAAAATACCGATCCAAAAAAACGGATTCACTGTCCGACCAAATGTCACGATAAACAAATTCACCAAATACCCACATCAGATATAAAACCCAAAGAACGTGACAATATTGTAGTTACAATGAAGTACTTGGCTCCCATATCAACCATATGCATGCATGCTTGATCAGCAACCAGCAATGCAATCAACATTTCAGGAAACAAATTATTCTGGATAGACTATGAGTCACCCGTTGTCAGTTCTTCTGCAGCATCTGCCGTTGACCTGGAGGCTGCCAACAGGTCAAAGATTGTCGGGTGAGCTGAGAAGAAGGGGGAGGATAATGCTGATAATTATAGTGCATTAGACCATCACGATCAGATCGAGCAAAACCCGTAATATTGCAGTCTCTGGCCCATTGTCCCTGCTGTCCGCAACGAAAACATGAATTCTGAAGACGTCGAGAATTAGCCTTTTGGTTTTTCTTACATCCCCAATCTGGGACACCATGTCCAATCAAAAATGCTACATCGGAGGGACAGGGGGGTTTAGAAACACATATAAATTCTTTCTTATAAATCCTTTCACCACATATAAATTTTCATCATCTTCCTTTGATTTGTGTGGAGAATAAACTGCTGCAGTCTGAAGCATTTGAGGTGATTTGAGGCATTGTACTACCATTGTACTTGAAAGAAGTCTGCGTCAGAAGCATGTGATTAACGGGGGCAGCTCTCGTCTGTTGCGCAATTGTCAAGCGTATTTCGTCCAAAAAACAGTGACAATCCGAATAAAATCTCTCTGCCTTACCTAGGGCCTTAATGGTTTTAATCTTCTGAAAGACACTTGCCTGATCATTCTGCAAATCGGCTGCTTTCAAACTCTGCAGCTTGTTGTATAATTGATGTAAACTTTTCAGGATCGACTGCCCCTCCCTCTACTACTGACTGTGCATGAGGAAAGAGACCGTGTCTCTGCATTTCTTTGACCCACCAAATGAATCTCTCCTCAGCTTTCCCATGTTCCAATCTCGGAACCTTATTCGACCATCTAAACAAAGTCATATGAAGTACCGATCTCAAAACACCAGGTTCACTTTTTTTGACCACTTTCTACTCATTTTATCAAGTTACGACACACACGGACAAATAAAAAACATATACAGCACAATTATACACACAATATATCCAGCTGTGAACAATATCCCAGACAAGAGATCCGATTAAGAAGCTTCTACACAGAGCATTCCTGTGCGCTTAATCATTGAGGGTCATCTCAATCTCTTAACTGATCTTTAATTCAACAGGCCGAACATATCACCCTAAAAAAAAAAACATTCCCGTTTCCTATGCCAACCCAAAAAACCCCAACAGAACTTTATCCGATGATCCGGCCAGGTGCAGGAATTCTGCACACAATGGGCCTGATTTACTAAAGGTTTGCGTGCGTAAAACGTGTGCAAACTTGACACCACCCGCAAACCAATGTGCAAGCTGATCTACTAACAGCGTGCAAAGAGGACTGCGCCTCTCAAATGAGCAAAATAGCACACGCTGTTCATTTAGTACTTTTGCCCTGATGAATAATCAATATGGGGCGTACCCGCCAGAAAGCGCTAAATACTGTAGGGGAAAATGCAAATAGGGCCATTTACCACACGCAATGAGATTTACCAACCCTGAAAGTAATTGCGGGGATTGTGATTGCGTCTGTATTTAATACGTTCGAAAGGAAGGTGCTAATCTGCCCAGCATTACGCACCGATGGCTGCTGTTATTGTGGCAAGGAGGCGACATCGCCAAAATCAAAGAATACGCAGAGAGAGAGTCTTTCGGACTCGTGTAAATTTGTTTGGAATGAATGAAAACCAGATAGTTGAAACTTAAGGGCTGATTTGGAGCCGGTCACAAGCACATGCAAAAGGAGAAATATTTTATTTGAATGTTAAATCGAGTATTATTCAGCAAAAGGTTGCCACAGGAGGCACATTCATTTTTTTTATTTGTGATAATAAATAAATCACGTGTTTTCATGGAGAAAAAAGTGTTTCTTATTGTGCGCCTACCTTGTTCTGCAGGTTCAGGTTGGTTCTAGCGTGTCATACCCCAGTATCCCAGTTATCTGCTCCTCGCAGAAGGTGAGCTGCACCTGCTGCTCAATGCTGGTTAGAGGCATCTCTTCCGCAGGCCCTCCACCTGTCTTGTTTGCCGAAGTTTTATTAAAGGCCACTTTTTCTTTAGTTCTTTGCCTTATATCTTGCCACCTTCTTTTAACCTCATCTGCCGTTCTTTTTGTTTTACCAACTGCATTTATTCTATCGCAGATTTTCTCCCATATTGCGTTTCTTTTGGTAATGTTTAAATTTCTTTGCTGTAGTTCATGAATGTGTTTATTTGCCTCTTCCACTAATATCTCTAACTCCAACTCGTCAAATTTCATTTTGTGCTTGCGTCTATCCTGCTTTCCATCCAGACTCTCAATGGCGCAAACCGTAAGACACCCAACACCTCATTTAAATACTGCGGTTTGCACCCGTTATCAATTGCGTGAGCATTCTTAGTTGATCACCCGCAAAACACACAACAACAGCACGCGCAAACTTTTTCAGTGCACACGCAATTTAGTACTCTTTATTTAGGATCTTAGTAAATCAGGCCCAATGTGTAGTGTACACTGCAGCCTCCCAGTTAATTTATCAAATCGGATAAGAAAAGCCACCCACATTAATTTTCCATAACTACTTTGGTACCACATCGATCAGTCAGTACTGTATCCTTGACCAAAAAATTCAGTCAATCAGTCCCCGACTTATTTTACAGGTCCCATACCCAACCAGTCCCACACTGGATTCTCAGCTGACCAGTCCCCCTACTGGATTTTCCTACCAACCATCGGCCGTACTCTCCATCAGTCCCCTACTGATTTCACAGGTGCACTCTCCCTTTAACACAGTATTCTGAGGTCCCCCGACCCGAACCAGTCCCCCACTGGATTTTAGCGCTCTTCAGCTCACTTAGCTGGTATTTAAATATTGTGCATGTGTGACACCTACAAATGTATGGTCACAATTGTTAAATTGTTTGAATTATTGTGTAATTTGCTGTGAAAAGGGCCCAATTTAAATGTGTTTCTGGATGTGTTTTAGTAAGGTGCGTTTCCTCAACCCCACCACAAGAGGGAGTATCGTCAAAAATGAGCGCTGGTTGTAGTAATATGCGCCAGGCTTCCATCCCTCAAACAGAGGACAGCCTGTCGAAGCAATACAACTGATGGCTCTTGTCTGTACTTTTCCTGTACAACACAGGTTAGTAATGTGTGTAAAGTTGTCACAATGTATCCCGAAGGACTTATAAAGCCTTTTTGATGTTGTTTGAGTTAAGTTTGAGACAGAAAATGGGGTGTTAGAAACTTTAAGGGACGTAGCAATATAGCTTTCTTTTCCACGGTAAATAATGAAGCAAAATGGCGGCCGTACTGTCGATGTTTTCATTTGGTTGTATAGAGCTCCTGGGCATTTCCATTTCATTTCAAATGTGATTTTGATTAAAACTGTTAACTCATTGTACTGTGTTTATAAGGTAAACATGTTAAACAAGGTATTTTTGTATGGTTAAAAGACTGACATTTGTTAATATAAGGTCGGCATTATGGTTTAGAAATGTGTAAATGTGTTCAGACATGCAGTAGAAGCGAGAAGCTGCTAAGCGGGCTGTAAACACAGTGTAGTATCACTGGTGGGATATTTTAGCTAGGTTGGTTAAAGCAGCATGTGTAAAATGTGTGTTTTAGAGCACATTAGTTATCTACAGTGATTTGTAGTTAAGCTGTTACTGGTAATGACAGATGGATGTTATGTTAACAGTATTAAGTTAATTAAGATGTGATGTTTATTGGAAGATATGATGTTTAACATTGTGAGAAGAAATATAAAAGCCTGTTATTAATAAAACAGAGGACAGCCTGTCGAAGCAATACAACTGATGGCTCTTGTCTGTACTTTTCCTGTACAACACAGGACATATCTTCTGCTTACAGGTAACTCATGCTGAGGCCTGTAACAGAATTTTGGAGGCACCGCTGGGATCGGCGTCATATGCGAGGCGATGCTGATCCATTAATCCACGAACCCAAGGCAGACATCACAGGATTGGCGTAGTGGAGCAGCAGATGCGTGACTGAGGCAGCTACGGGACCACAGAGTGTGAGAGGGACCCCAGCTGGAGGAGTGCGGCACTGCTTGCTCAAGATTACTGTACTGTGAGACGCTGCTAGCCGAGGAAACCGACATGGAGGACGTTGAAAGGAAAGAACTGGCATGGGAGATAAAGAAAAGTCTTCACACGCTGACGGCAGAGGAACTCTTTCAAGTCGACAGGAACATCACACCAGTACCTGATCTGGATCCTTTAACTGTCATCCAGAGTGATGAGGAGAGTTGTGTTGATTACATATGCACATACGTGAGTTGCAAAACATTGCTTGATTTAGAGGACCAGGGATTGTCTCATTTGTTGTGTTTGAAAGATGTGATTACTGGACTTATTGCTATTCGTGCTACTGAAGTCAGCCAACCTGTAGTATCAGGGGGTGAGGTTGTTATACTGACATCAACACCATCTTCACCCACCACAGTAGCACAGCAGAGTAAGTAACACAGAAAGTAAGTCAGCAGACACACTTACCATCGATTCTGCAGATCCACAATTGGCAGAGTATCAAATGCTAATGGCTAATTATGAGGCTTTGGGTAAAAAGTTAACTGAGTTTAAAACAGCTCCTGTTCAAAATGCACCTACCTCCATTGCCACACAGCGGCCACATTCGAGAGCAGGAAGTCGAGCCAATAGCTACCTGACAACAGATTTAACACACAACAAACCTGATGACATGGTTTCCTTAAGAGACTTGTCATTTCTGCAGCGCAGAGAATTCAAAGTTCACGGGGGTCAGGTCGGGGACAGTACATCAGACATCAGCTACCATGGACTGTGTAAGCAGATTGATGAGGGACTGATAGCAAAGTATACAGAGAGTGAGATAATCCAAGGTGTACTACGCATCATCAAATCAGGACAATTTAAGGACATGCTGATAAACAAAGATGACCTAACCCTCAGTGAACTCAGAAGCTTCATGCGTTCACACCTGAGTGAAAAGAGTGGAAGTGAGCTATTCCAGGAGCTAATGAGCACAAAGCAACATGAGCATGAGAGTCCCCAACAGTTTTTATACAGAATGATAGGACTAAAGCAGAAAGTCATGTTCGCTTCCAGACAAGACCACATGGACATAGAGTATGAGCCCCGCACAGTTCAGAATGTGTTTCTGCGAACTGTTCATCAGGGTCTCCTTCCCAAATACAGTGACATTCGTAACGAACTCAAGCCTCTTCTCTCTGACTGCTCAGTAACAGATGAAGCGCTGATACGACAGGTGAACAGAGTATCCAGTGAGGAGAGTGAGCGACAGCGAAGACTCGGATATTCTTCCCGCCAAAAGGTAACCCATGCTCACACTGTTCAACTTGAAACTGATAAAAACACTGAAAAACCACCAGACTCCAAAGCAAAAAATAAAAACAAAGAGATAGAAGAACTGAGCTCAAAAGTCGATGCTCTGACCAGAATGGTTGAAGCTCTCACAGCCACTAAGACTGTGGAACAATCCTGTCAGTGTGTCCACACCCAACCAAAACACAGACAGACAGCAAAGAGATATGGTTGTCCTAAGTGTGTTGAAAAGGGCACAGACTCATGTAACCACTGCTTCATTTGTGGAGATGCAGGCCACAGAGCAGCTGGTTGTCTTAAGAGGTGGCAAGCAAAGAACTCAAGCCAGCCCTCTGCTGATGTACATGCGCTAAGCAATAGTGAGTGGCAGTACACCACAAAGGCAGAGCCACGACTAGAAAACCAGACTGATGTACAAACCAACGGTTTCACTTGTCCACTCACAAACCAAGAGGCTGAAACTAATGTAAAGGTGGCTCAGTTAGTGGGAAGGAAATGTAAGATCAAGTGCTACATTAATAGCTATGCAGTGGACTGTTTAATGGACACTGGTGCCCAAGTGAGCATCCTCGATCACCAATGGGTAAAGACTTATCTCCCTGACCACAAGTTGCGTCCATTGGCTGAACTGATCGGTCGGAAGACTCTCAGTGTGCTGGCTGCCAATGGTACCATCTTGCCATATGATGGTTGGGTGGGAGCGATGGTGAGCCTCCCAAACAACAGCGATCCAAACCTGGTAATACAAGTGCCCTTCCTGGTGAGCAGTGTGTCCTTGGACCGCCCCCTGATTGGTTTCAATGTGGTTGAGCAACTAATACTGGGATCAGAAGACGATGCTGCTCTCATCCCGACCCTTGTGAGCCTCATTCGTGGGGCGATGAACCTGCAGGATGACAAAGCAACTGCCTTGGTCAACTTCATCCAGACCAAACTCACCAATGAGGATGACCTCAGTCAGGGTGTGTTGAAGGTGGGTCCGCATGATGTGGTTATCCCAGCAGGTCAGGTCAGGCATGTTAAGTGTAAAGTACCATCCACATTTGACACATCAAAACCACTCGTACTCTTTGAACCCAGTGAGATCAGCCCTCAGTTACAACAGCTGGATGTTGGTGATAGCCTCATAGAGATTTGCCAGGCAAAAGTCCCCTATGTGCGAGTTCCCATAGGTAACCACACAAAACATGATGTGACCCTGCCCAGTAGGACTGCACTAGGGAGCATTGAGTCAGTAGTTAAAGTGGTGCAAACTGATGAGCTAGATCAAGCCACACCAAGTGTCATTCAGGTAGCTGATGGTGATGGGCCCCCCATAGCGCAGCTGGACAAGGGTGACAAGAGAGGCAGTGTGGTAGAACAATGGGACCCGCCAGTCGACATTAGCCACTTAAGTGAGGAACAGCAGAAAATGGCGAAGGAAATGTTGCAAGAGGAGTCAGGAGCATTCGCACGAGACGACAATGACATGGGGTGTATAAAAGGCTTGGAAATGTCTATCACACTCAATGACAACACTCCCATTCAGAAATCATATACCTCCATCCCAAAACCCCTTTACAAGGAGGTAAAGGAGTATATTGAGGACCTTCTGGCAAGAGGGTGGAATTTGAAGTCTAAATCCCCTTACTCAGCACCTGTCGTCTGCGTGCGTAAGAAAGACGGAACGCTCAGACTCTGTATCGATTACCATCTCCTGAACCAACGGACAGTCCCAGATCGCCACCCCTTACCAAGAATCCAAGACCTCACAGACACTCTGGGTGGGTACAGTTGGTTTTCCATTCTAGATCAAGGGAAGGCGTACCACCAGGGGTTCATAGCAGAGGGGTCACGCCACCTGACTGCATTTATTACCCCCTGGGGTCTTTATGAGTGGGTGCGTATACCCTTCGGACTCACCAATGCACCTGCTGCATTTCAACGCAGCATGGAAGAAATGCTCTCACCCCTGCGAGATGAGTGTTGCATTCCATATTTGGATGACATTCTGTGCTATGCCCGCACATTCGAGGAGCACGTGGAAGGGCTGAGAAAAGTCCTGAGAGCCCTGCAGGACCACGGGGTCAAACTCAGGCCCACAAAATGTGACCTGTTCAGACGAGAGGTCCGATATGTAGGTCGTTTGGTCTCAGCTGAGGGCGTGCGCATGGATCCGAAGGATCTGGAGGCAGTGTATGTGCTGAGGAAGGAAAAACCTACTACTGTCGGAGAGGTAAGGAGGATCGTTGGCTTTTTGAGCTACTATCGCTCATATATTCAAGATTTCTCAAGGCTAGCGAAACCCATCTATGAACTTTTGCAACAAAAGAAGAGCCCAGAGCAGTCTCAGGGGAGGTGTGGGGGGCCGAAGGGAAAGGGAACCCAATTACCATCCAAGACCCCAGTCCAATGGACTGAGACACACCAAGAGACGCTGTGCAAGCTGATTGACATGCTGGCGAACCCCCCTGTTCTCGCCTATCCGGACTTTGAGCTGCCGTTTGTACTCCACATGGATGCCTCTGATAAAGGACTGGGAGCAGTCCTTTACCAGAACCAGGGTGGCACACTCCGAGTGATCGGATATGGCTCGAGGACCCTCACACCCGCTGAAAGAAACTACAAGCTCCACTCAGGCAAACTTGAGTTTCTCGCTCTGAAGTGGGCCGTCTGCGAGAAATTCAGGGATTACTTGTTCTATGCCCCACATTTTACCATCTTCACAGACAATAATCCCTTGACGTATATAATGCGGACTGCTAAATTGAATGCTGTTGGCTTCCGGTGGGTGGGTGAACTGTCCGATTTTAGGTTTGACATACGCTACCGGCCCGGCAAAGTGAATGTTGATGCGGACACTCTGTCAAGATGCCCACTCGACATTAGTGTGTTTGTTTCAGAGTGCACAGAGGAGCTCCCTAGAGAGACTGTCACTGCCACGTGGGAAGGCTGTAGAGCAGACAAGGATGGGGACATCGCCTGGGTTGCTGCCCTGGCTCTGTCACAAAGTGAGCAGGCTGAATTAAGCAGTAGGGAACCCATACAACCCATTGACCTTGCTGAACTGCAAAAGGCTCAAAGGACAGACCCAGTGATAGGTGAGATCCTAAAGATGAAAGGCTCTAGCCAAACTCTCACAGAGGACATGAAGCGGAATGTGACAGGCACAGTGAGAAAAATGATGCACGAATGGACCAGACTTCACATTGAGGACGGGATCTTGTATCGTAAGACAACGGAGAGATGACAGCTAGTCTTACCTACTAGCTTTAAACTGCTGGTCCTCAAACATTTACATGATGACATGGGTCATGTCGGGACTGAAAGGGTCCTCAACCTGGCAAGACAACGGTTCTACTGGCCCTACATGAGGCGTGAGATTGAAGCCTATGTGACCAAGCGATGCCCATGTATAAAGCGAAAGAAACCAGTGACTCACATAAGAGCCCCAATGTCCAGCATCAGCACAAGCTCACCAATGGAGCTTGTGTCCATTGATTATCTGCATCTGGAACCTAGCAAAGGAGGCTACCAATACATTCTGGTTGTGGTAGACCACTTTACTAGATACGCACAAGCCTACCCGACCCGCAACAAGTCTGGTAGAACGGCAGCAGAGAAGATTTTCAGTGATTATATCCCCAGGTTCGGCTACCCCTCAAAGCTGCACCACGACCAGGGGCGCGAGTTCGAAAATGAGCTCTTCCGAACTCTGCAACATATGAGTGGAGTGGGACACTCACGCACGACCCCTTATCACCCCCAGGGTAACCCAGCTGAACGGTTTAACAGAACTGTATTGCAGATGCTGCGGACCCTGGGTGAGAAAGAAAAGGAAAGGTGGAAAGAGTACCTTCCCCAGATTGTGCATGCGTACAATTGTACGCGCCATGAAGCCACCGGGTACTCACCTTTCTTTTTGCTATTCGGCCGACACCCACGGTTGCCCATAGACCTGTTGCTCAGGCTGTCAACAAGCAAGGAGCCCCAGACAGCGAGGAGTTATGCTGAGAAGTGGGCGGAGCGGATGACTGAGGCATACCGCATAGCTTCAGAAAACAGCAAAAACTCGAGTACACGGGGAAAAAGGTATTATGACATGCACACAAGAGGAGTCGTGTTGCAACCTGGAGACCGGGTGCTGGTACGAAATCTAAGTGAAAGAGGTGGTCCGGGCAAACTGAGGGCATATTGGGAAAATGCTGTGTATGTCGTGGAAGAGCAAATCAGAGACAGCCCAGTCTATAAGGTCATCTCAGAGAGGGACAGGAAGAAGTCACGTGTCCTGCATCGTAACCTGTTACACCTCGTCAACGACTTACCAGTCGACCTGCCTGAAACAGGGGAGAAAGCAAAGACAACCCCAGAGGAGACAAAAGGGAAAAGAACTGTAAGAGGGACACAACTGCAACAAAACAGTGAAACAAGCTCTGGTGAGGATGACGATTCCACCTATTACCAACTAAGATATAACCTGAGAACTGGAAACAGAAAGAACGTCATACCTACCGATGAACTCACCTGTGTTCCACAGAGGAATTCAGCTCCTGCTGAATCGAGTCACATGGCCAGTTCTGGAAAACCTGCAGAGGAAAGAGAATTAAGACAGACCAAGGAGACACCTGTAAGACTGACACGAGGGCAAAGAGAAACCGAACAAGAGTGGTGTGACAAACAAAGCATGGAACCTGACGTGTTTGTTGAAGAGGGGAAAAATGTGAGTGATATGGAGTCAGGGGTCATTCACGCGCCAGTCACAGAGAGTGAAAGTGAAACTGGACAGCCTGTGTCAGAAGAGACTCATGCTGGACCCGGCCTGGCCCCTCAGTCAGATGAACAAACACTCAGAAGGTCCAGTAGAGATAGGCGACCAGCAGCACTGTTCACCTACAACGCTTTAGGCCAGCCTTCACTTCAGATTCAACCATCGGTTGATAGTGTAGAGGTTTTTGAGGCGCCACACATGACATTTTGGAACATGCAATCATACACTCCGACACCTTACTCTGTTCCAATCGCACCTCACATTCCATCACCATACCTGTCACCACCATACACATGGCCAGTATATTATAACATGCCTATGTACACTTAAGAGATTAAGAAGGAAGCAAAGATAGCACTGAGAGTTGAATGATATTGAGTAAATGAGTTAAAGAGAGTAAAATGTCAGGAGCCATTTTATTTTTTTGTTGGGGAATGTGTGACACCTACAAATGTATGGTCACAATTGTTAAGTTGTTTGAATTATTGTGTAATTTGCTGTGAAAAGGGCCCAATTTAAATGTGTTTTCTGGATGTGTTTTAGTAAGGTGCGTTTCCTCAACCCCACCACAAGAGGGAGTATCGTCAAAAATGAGCGCTGGTTGTAGTAATATGCGCCAGGCTTCCGTCCCTCAAACAGAGGACAGCCTGTCGAAGCAATACAACTGATGGCTCTTGTCTGTACTTTTCCTGTACAACACAGGTTAGTAATGTGTGTAAAGTTGTCACAATGTATCCCGAAGGACTTATAAAGCCTTTTTGATGTTGTTTGAGTTAAGTTTGAGACAGAAAATGGGGTGTTAGAAACTTTAAGGGACGTAGCAATATAGCTTTCTTTTCCACGGTAAATAATGAAGCAAAATGGCGGCCGTACTGTCGATGTTTTCATTTGGTTGTATAGAGCTCCTGGGCATTTCCATTTCATTTCAAATGTGATTTTGATTAAAACTGTTAACTCATTGTACTGTGTTTATAAGGTAAACATGTTAAACAAGGTATTTTTGTATGGTTAAAAGACTGACATTTGTTAATATAAGGTCGGCATTATGGTTTAGAAATGTGTAAATGTGTTCAGACATGCAGTAGAAGCGAGAAGCTGCTAAGCGGGCTGTAAACACAGTGTAGTATCACTGGTGGGATATTTTAGCTAGGTTGGTTAAAGCAGCATGTGTAAAATGTGTGTTTTAGAGCACATTAGTTATCTACAGTGATTTGTAGTTAAGCTGTTACTGGTAATGACAGATGGATGTTATGTTAACAGTATTAAGTTAATTAAGATGTGATGTTTATTGGAAGATATGATGTTTAACATTGTGAGAAGAAATATAAAAGCCTGTTATTAATAAAACAGAGGACAGCCTGTCGAAGCAATACAACTGATGGCTCTTGTCTGTACTTTTCCTGTACAACACAGGACATATCTTCTGCTTACAGGTAACTCATGCTGAGGCCTGTAACACATGGCCTAAAAAATTACATAAACATAATACAAATTTATCAAACGGTATTTGTTACAAAATTCATTCATGAATTTATGAACGTGAGGAAGATCCTTTCAGAGAACCAATTATACTTCAATAGTAAATTTGCAGAAAGTTTCTATTTATTCAAAAGCGGTTTCCTGCTCACCGTGCGCTGACCAGCATTGGATGTCTGATCCGATCTCCCAGCGTTCTGGTCACAAAGCCTCACAATCAGAGACTTTAGAGACGGCCAGATTCAACGTTGGGGTCACCATTTAAAAGTAATTCTCTGTGTTCTTTTATCTGGCGCCTATTGACAAGACTAGAAACAAAGGTCAATTAAAGAGTTTAATACAATCATGAATACAAAGAATCAATATGCCATGCAGAATATTTCGGCCGATGGTACACTTCCTAACATCACAAGAGATGCCAGGGAAATGCACGCTGGACGTCAGATTCTGCCCGTCTTTAAAAGATCCAGAGGAGGCGGATCCTTGGTTCTTCTGAGTTTTATGGCCCTTTGTCTTCGAGTTCAGATGACCAACAGCTATCCAATCTTACAGTCCAGGTTAATAAACAAACTGTTTATCTGGGGGTTGCAAACAGTTGGTGGGGGTCGGGGAGGATGTTACAGTAATTTAAGTCATAAACCTAATCTGAGGAAATCACTGTCATAAAAGGAGACAGCATTCCTTCACGTCATAAAGTTTTAGTTTTAACAATTAAACAGTCCTCAGATATTTTAATCATAACACTTCTCTTCTACAGCAACACTTCAGTCCCTTAAAAGTCCATTCTTACTGTTCTGTCTGTCTTTCCACCTTCTCTGAAATCTATATAGACAAGCATGGGCGTGGTAGTGGGGGGAAAAGTGGACCTGACTACCCAGGGCACGAGTTTTTTTTTTTTTTCAGAATGATCTGGGCCCTCTAATTAATCGGTGTCATGCTTTATTTCATATATTGATAACATCAGCTGAGAGAATGAACTTTATGTCACAGTCCTCCCAACATATTGGATATTCTAGGGACCCAGTCTTGGAGGAATAAAATGGTTTAGTCCGCCCGACAGCGACCGGCAACTAGTGTAACATTAGTGAACCCACATTGAATTGGCATCATGCTGCCCAAAAAGCGGAAATTGGGCTATTGCAAGAAGAAAGAGAGAGAAGAAAAACAAAGAAGGCAGAATGAGGGGAGGCAGCTGTTGACTGCTTTCTTTCCCAAAGGTAAACCGAGTTTGCTTGTTATGCAAAGTCCAATTAAAGTTAACGTAGTCCACTCCAGACAGCTGCTGCTGATGTCTGTATGCTCACGTCAATTCTTTAGCTTAGCTAGTTGGCAACCAGGCTGCTTGCGGCTGTAGTATAAAGACAGTTATGGGCCAGCTAATGTTAGTTGTCAACATGAACCAGTTTCAGAAACAAACAGTGGCGCAGCCGCAGCAGCAGGATCAGTAGTGGCCAGTCCTGGCGGCTCTTCTGAACATGAGGCTGAGATAATAGATGAGCAAGGACAAAGTGAGATCGTTGTTCAAGTTTTCAAGGACGAGCTCCCCCTTCCGACTCTCCCTTACGGTGGTATGATGGTTTTGCGCCTGTGAGAGAGTAAGAGGGAGAGAGGGAGAAAGAGAGAGCGAGCAAGCGAGCTGCTGACTGGTAGATTGCTGCCTAAATGCGAGTTGTTTACCTTATGTTTAAAGTAAGTCATCCTTTTATACTAACATAGCTGAAAGTGAAACTCTGTGCTGAGACTTGATAAATGATCCACCTAGCAATATTTCTGCTGCATATATCAACATGTAAATAGCCTACCAATATCACTGTAGGCTCAAGTGCACACTAGTAATATATTAATTGAGCAATAAAGCAATTTATTATTTTTGTCTGGTAAAAAGCCTTAGCATTGCAGTGCAGTGCTTAAAAGCTATTGTCAATGCTCAATAAATGCATGATGTTACCAAAGCCAAAGAATAATCATGTTGAATAACTGTGATCTCAATATCAATCAAAAATAATTGTGATTATGTTTTTTGCCATAGATAGATAGATAGATAGATAGATAGATAGATAGATAGATAGATAGATAGAGAGAGAGAGAGAGGTGGGTAGTGAGAACATAGAATAACAATTAGCTATTCCTCTCAATCTGGCTGAAAAATGGCTTAAAACATTTTTGCCTCTGCAACTTGCTGACCATGATGAATACTGAGTGTTATAGCAAATAATTAGGCTAGTCTAAGCATCCATTGTAGGAAAGCATATCTGATGTTTACTTCACATTTGACTTTTAATGATCATATTTGCAACCTTTCACATTATCTTAGTACTTGTTTAAATGGTAGATGTCAACCGCTGTCAAGTGCCCTCTTGTGGATACTAACCAGTTATGACTCTTTGGTTGAAATAACTACTCATCAATATAATCTGATCTGATTGTAGCTTAAAACCGTATTTATGCTTTTTTATTTTAAATAAATACCCCTTTTTTCCCATTTTCCTTTTTTATTTTTGCTCATGTGCATCGTGCACTGGCATGGATAGAGGCCCCTGACATTGAGAACGTACAGGGCCCAGAATTTGGTGCTACGCCCCTGTAGACAAGTGCTTAGAATCTGGAATATTTTACCGCAGCCAGGGCTCGAACAGATAATACTGGAATAATGATTATCTTGGTGGGACCTCATCAGTCCAATTTACATTCTCCATCCTGATCGAGGGAGGGAAAAAAATGGTTTGAACTTCCTTCTCCATGTTCTCCATTTTTGTTCTTTCAACATCCCTTGATGTTGTTTTAACAGTTAAATGTGCACAATTATTTGGTCATATATGAGAAAGACCCCACCCCCCCCCAAAAAAAAACAAAAAAACAATTTTTTTCCAATTTTTAGAGTCAGTTGAGGCATTCACATTCAGATGGCAATTGAAATGTTCAAAATGTTAAGATTTTATGAAAACTTCCCATTCCTTTGATGTGTGACTGCATTGTTAAAAGAAAAATACAAAAACAACAGAAACCTTAGCAAAACTGAAACTGGAGAGGTTAATGAGAAAAGAAAAAGCTCCTATTAAGGCAAGATAGGAAGAGTTAAGAGAGCAATGGAGCATCACTGCTTTTAAATCCACTCCAGAAATGATAGGTCTCATTTAGGACCAATGATTTTTCATTCACTTGTCCACATATGCTGTTTAATAGTTTTAGAAGGATTTCTCCTCAGTATGCTGTAATTATCTCCCCAGGCAAAACACAATCTGCAGCTCCATTTTTATTTATTTATTTTATTTTTTTCATGTAATGTGTGATGTTCGGAGCAGGAACACTGTGGTAACACAGACACCATCCGAGGTGAAATCACTGAAGTCGCAGCATCACAGAGTTCAAGTTCAGACCTGCCTCTGGTTGACGATGGGAAACTGCAGGGATGCATAATAATCATCACCTCTCAGAGAGTGAGATGAGGAGTGAGCAGCCGACCACATGCAGGTGCCAGAGCATGGAGATTTCCCTCTTTTTCATCCCTTCCTTCACACATTCCCGAAAGCTGATTGCAGAAAAATGAGAGATGAGCACAACCTCAAACAACACAAAATATGCAGTTATTGAGATACTTCAGTAATGTTAATTCCCTCTGTCATCTCTTCAGGCCCAGTGTAAAAATGTCTGCCATAAAACTGTTTTGTATTAAGGTATATTTACCTGCACTAGATTTACCCCTCAGTTTTCTTCAACTACTTTCATTTGACTTAAAACCTCTCTGCTGATATCTGTTTTTATACATGTAAAGGCAATGTTCCTGCTTTACCACTTCAGATTTGTTGCTTTTTGATGTTTTAAAACACCATTGTCATTTAACATATTTTAATTTCCAAACTGCAATCATTAAACATTTGAGAGGTTATAACTTCTGCTAATATCATAAATTACTTACGCCAGCACAATAAATGATTATAGATTGGAGTCTTAAAAATGGTGACGTGTGCACAGTTGCACAGATGCTGAAACCATCATAAACAATCAGCTGGAGATGTCAAAGTATTTACAAAAGGTTGACTATATCAAATACAAACTAGAAAAGCGCTCAGAGATCGCAGACCTCCGCCAAGCGCAACAATTATCGAAAATTTGAAAGTGATCCAGAACACAGGATTTCTTCCGGATCACACCCAAAACGAAATCAGTTCTTCCTTTTCACATTTTCGACAACTCCTGAAAATTTTATCAAAATACATCCATAACTATCTTGTACACAGACAGACAAACAGAAAAATAGACAGACAGACAGATAAACGCCAGCAAAAACATAACCTCCTTGGCAGAGGTAAATATTTCAGCAGCTGTTTTGTCACATAACTTGGCAGGAGCAGCCAATTTAAATGTTTCAAATGATCAAATCACTTGTTTGTTTCGCTTAGAATGGATCACCAGCTGTTCTTTATCTCCCTGAATATTTAGATGTTATTTTTTGAGAGGTAGACATTCTTCATTGTCTCATTATCATCATTCAAGGTCTGAGTCATTACAAGATTCAAGATTCAAGATTCAAGACAACTTTATTTATCCCTTGGAGGGCAATTCGATTCGGCAGCTCGCTCCCCAACACACACATAAAAAAAACATACAATAAAAACACAGGGAGAAAAGTTGGCAGCTATGTGCAAAATCTGCAATTTGTTGCATAAGAAAAAAGTGCTAATACCAATAAATACATCATATATATATATATAAAAATTAAAAATAATAAAAAAAATGAAAACAAATAAAAGCCTATACAAACACCGGATGAAATCTTTCCAAGAACGTACACAGTAACTAGTTGCACAGTACAGACAGACCAAACAGATTCACAAGGATAAATTTAACAACCGGACAGCAGAGGGGATAAAAGACTTGGAAAAGCGATTGCCCTTACACAAAGGTTGGGCATAACGACGTCCTGAAGGCAACAGTGAAAATTCTTTTGCTAAAACATGTCCAGAGGTACCCAGAATACTGTGAGTCTTCCTCAAGACCTGTTGTTGCCATAGGGAACCTAGGTCTTTCTGCTTGAGTCCAATAATCTTGGAACAGATTTTCACCACACTGTTAAGACTGTTTCTGTCCCTGAGTGACAGGTTGTTGAACCAACAGATAAAAGAATAAGTTAAAAGGCTCTCAATGAAGGACTGATAAAAACGACAGAGAATCACTGGACTGACAGAAAAGGAATTCAACACACGAAGGAGATGAATCCTCTGCTGTCCACGTTTGACCAATGCTTCAGTGTTGACATCAAATTTAAGCTGGTTGTCAAACACAGTGCCCAGGTATTTGTAGGAACTAACAATTTCAATCTTCTCTCCATCTATGATACTCTCAGTGAAGGCCTGCTTGTTATGTCTAAAATCTATCAACATTTCTTTAGTTTTGGATGCATTCAACTCTAAAAAGTTGTCCTTACACCAGTCTACAAATGCAGGGAGAGCCACACCATGGTTCTGTTGGGCCCTCTGAAGGAGAGACAACAACACAGTATCATCCGAAAACTTGACAAGGAAGCTGCCCTCACAAAATGATCTGCAGCTGTCAGTAAATAGGATGTAAAGAAGAGGTGACAGTACGCACCCTTGTGGTGAACCTGTGTTTGTCTATCTACTGTAAATCTAAAATCAATAAAACAAGTTGATTTGATAGTTTAAAATCAGAAATAAGTCTCTCGATTAGAAGACAAGGTTGCATGTGGTTAAAAGCAGAGGAGAAATCTCCAAACAACAGTCTAGCATGGGAATTAGGTTTCTCTAAATGTTTGTACAAGGTGTTAAGAATAAAAATCTTAGCATCCTCGACACCCTTTCCAGCCTGGTACGCAAACTGCAGAGGATCAAGTTTACCCTCGATGGCAGTGAGAATCTCATTTTTGATTAATTTCTCCAGGATTTTCATAATCAATGAAGTGAGGGCAATTGGCCTAAAATCATTAGGCTGTCTAGGGTTGCTACACTTTGGTAGTGGCACAATATGTGATATTTTCCAAATGTCAGGATATTTAAAAGAATCTACTATTATTTGAAAAATATATGTAAAAACACCACTAAGCTGCATGGCGCAGTGATGCAGTGTTCAGCCACATATACCATCAGGACCTGGGGCCCAGGTCCTGCATCAATTAAAGAACTTAAGTTCTGATGTTGTTGATTATAATTATATCTAAAACAGGCTTTGAAGTACAACAATGGATAAAGATGTTTGTCTAGTTTCTGTTTTAGACACAGTCCAAATGTAAAGTTAGAAAAGTTGCATGGAAATAAACATCTCATAACTTTATTTTAGACGCTCTGCGGAAACATGTTTTGATGACATCCCAGGCTACAAGATCTGGGAAGAGAAAAAGATGAAAATAATTAGTATAAAGGTGCCCAGTTATTCCTTAAACTATAGAATACACAACACAACAGCACAACACAACATTTTTCTTTTCCTTTTTCTAACATCTGTTCTCTTCTCTGTCACATCTTATCTCAAAGCAGGCTGTTGAATTATGCCAGAAATCTATTTAAATCTGCAGCAATCTGCTTTGAAAGACTCTAAATGCTACCACCTTGTGGCTAAAGTGACAACATTCTTAAAAGTGCAGTCACATGTTGAGATAAGCTGCTTTTCTGAGAAACCTGATTCAAGAGTCACGGCTTTTTCAGGTTTAATCATATTGTGGTCATGAAATTTACTCAAAGAATTGTTGGGCATGAACGAGCTTTAAATTATGACTCTGTAAGCAAAGAACCTACAAAGAAGCTTTTAAATGTTCCATTTTTGTTCCATGTTTTCTTTATTTCTTTCTGACAGATGGACAGTTGGTTTCTGACAACATCCATTAAGTTACTTGACTATGAAGATATTAGATTATATTGATGCACTTGTAATTCATTACCAGCTAATCAATATAAATGAAAATCTTCTTTGATAAAAAATACCAGTGCAGTACACCCCCTCAGCTCCAGGCTGACAGAGTCTGGAAAAGTACCACTTATATTTGATATTTCCTTTTATCATTTTTGGGTCTTTTTGTTGTTGTTGTTGTTGTTGTTTCACATCACTGAAGATAAACTCAATGGGATCCAATGATTAAAATAAAATAAATAAAAATGTTGATCACCCTGCACTGAAATTGAAGAAAAAAGACTCACATAAAAGACTGCTGGGTTATTCTGATCACCCAAATAAAGCAGGCTGCTCAGTCATATGTTGGGTTGGTTTGACCAAACACTGAGTCCAAGATTTTGGCCCAGCTTTTTCAGATAGAATGGAGACTTGAAAGGAGCCTCATCACTCTTTGCATTCTCCCATTTTTAACAAGAAGACCTGATCAGACCTCCCTGGACCTCTGCCATATGATGTAATAAGAAACAGTCAGTTGATGGAGCCAAACTGAATCAAGATGCTGTCATGAGTTGATGCTACCACTTCTTTTTCTCTCTTTTGTCTTGTGTGAGTGAGTGTAGGAGAACCAGTCTGAGTGGAAAACGTATTTTCTGGATTTACAATCAGAGCAGCAGTTCCATATTTCTAGTCCTCTTCATCACTCTTTCATTAATTTTCATTTTATTGATTCATTCCAGACATGTCAAAACAATTTTTTAAAGCATGACAATTTTAACACCAGCATGAATCTATGTATCTGAAAATAAATAAATGCATAAATCAGTAATCACAAACACATGTGCATAATCATAATTTGAAACATATAGAACCTCTTGTAAATAAATCTAAAATAATGAAATGAAAATGAAATGAAAAATATTTTATTCATCCCAGAAAGGGAAATTCAACACTGTTTTTTTTCAACAACAGATAAATGACAGCAAAAACAATAATATTAATTGATAATAATAATAGTAGGTTTTATGTCTTGTTGTGGAGGCTGATGGCTGCTGGCAGGAATGATCTTCTGTATCTTTCTGTCTTGCAACGGACCTGAAGAAGCCTCTCACTGAACACACTCTGTTGTTTGATCACTGTGTCGTGGAGAGGGTGTGAAGAGTCCTCCATCATCTTCATCAGCTTGTGCAGCATTCTTTTTTGAACAATCAGCTCCAGTGGCTCCAGAGTTACACCCAGCACACCCATGTCCAATACAAATGGACATGCCCCCCCCCCCCCCCCCCCCCCCCCCCAAAAAAAAAAAATAAATAAAAATCAACAAATTTATACCCAATGTATACACACCTATCTATATACATATTTATTCACACACACATACATATGTATATATATACATATATATACATATACAGAGGAGGAAATAAGTATTTGATCCCCCGCTGATTTTGGCAATTGTCATACTAAGAAATAAATGAACAGTCTCCGATTTTTATGGCAGCTTTATTTTAACAATTATAGAAATAATATAGAAAAAAAATGAGAAAATTACATGAAATGAAAAATAAAAATTTCTTTGTAAGTTATTAAGGGAAATAAGTATTTGATCCCCGACCAACCTTGACCAGTGTTGGTTCCCACAGACCACTGGCATACTCCTAATCTCACTGAAGTAATTACCTGCATGAGAGACACCTGTTCCAAATAGTCACCTGTATAAAAAGCCATCTGCCCACAGACTCAGTAATACTCCACCATCTCCACCATGGGCAAGACTAAAGAGCTGTCAAAAGATGTCAGGGACAAAGTTGTTAAATTCCACAAGGCTGGAATGGGCTACAAAACCATAAGTAAGAAGCTGAATGAGAAGCTGACAACTGTTGGTGCAATTATTTGGAAGTGGAAGAAGTACAACATGACTGTTAATCAACCTAGGCTGGGGGCTCCATGGAAGATATTATCACCTCGTGGGGTCTCAATGATCATGAGAAAGGTTAGAGATCAACTGAGAACTACACGGGAGGAACTGGTTAAGGATCTCAAGGCAGCTGGGACCACAGTCACCAAGAAAACTATTGGTAATACACTGAGACGCAATGGTTTAAAATCCTGCAGTGGTCCAAGGTCCCTCTGCTCAAGAAGGCTCACGTCCAGGCCCGACTCAGGTTTGCCATCGAACATATTAATGACTCAGAAAGAGACTGGGAGAAGGTGCTGTGGTCAGATGAGACCAAAATTGAGCTCTTTGGCCTCAACTCAACTCGACCTGTTTGGAGGAAGAAAAATGCTTAATATGACCCCAAAAACACCATCCCTACTGTCAGGCATGGCAGTGGAAGCCTTATGCTTTGGGGGTGTTTCTCTTCTAAGGGGACAGGTCGACTTCACCGCATCGATGGGAAGATGAACAGGGCCAAAATCTTGGGTGACAACCTCCTTGCCTCCACAAGGACAT
Organism: Hirundichthys speculiger; assembly: GCA_018398805.1. Classification (NCBI taxonomy): domain Eukaryota; kingdom Metazoa; phylum Chordata; class Actinopteri; order Beloniformes; family Exocoetidae; genus Hirundichthys; species Hirundichthys speculiger. Next base: position 1,591,999 of record JAGFBZ010002829.1, read on the forward strand.
TGAAAATGGGTCATGGATGGGTCTTCCAGCATGACAACGACAAAACATACAGCCAAGGAAACAAAGGAGTGGCTCCATAAGAAGCACATCAAGGTCATGGAATGGCCTAGCCAGTCTCCTGACTTTAATCCTATTAAACATCTATGGAGAGAGTTGAAGCTGCGAGTTTCCAAGTGCAAGTCTCAAAACCTTCAGGATTTGGAGATGATCTACAGAGAGGAGTGGACGAAAATTACATTCCTATGTGTGTGCAAACCTAGTAAGCAACTACAAGAAATGTCTGACAGCTGTACTTGCCAACAAGGGTTTTGCCACCAAGTATTAGATCATGTTTTGCTAGGAGATCAAATACTTATTTCCCTCAGTGACTTGCAAATTAATTTTTATTTTTCATTTCATGTAATTTTCTCAATTTTTTTTCAATATTCCTTCTATAACTGTTAAAATAAAGCTGCCATATAAGTCTGAGACTGTTCATTTATTTCTTAGTATGACAACTGCCACAATCAGCGGGGGATCAAAGACTTATTTCCTCCACTGTATCTGGTTTAACATGTCTCAAAAGGGGTAGGAAGAAGTAAAACTTATTTAATCCTACTCCTTCTCCAATGTCCCATGATTGCCCTTTAAATTTATCTGGATTTGAGGCCTAATCCTAAATTTTAGAGTTGAAATTTCATATCCAGATAGACATAGACATCTAACCACATACATACTGATACACACACATTCACTCCACAGTACATGCTACTTATACTTCACCCTGCAACATTCACACCCACACACACAGTGCACCCGAAATCACCTAGATACCCCCCATCTCACCATGCTGCACCCTGATACCAAACCTATATATATATATATATATATATATATATATGATTTCTTTTTTTTTTTTTTTTTTTTAAAAGGTCATTTTTTTTTAAATTTGCACCAACACACATGCAAAACAGTTCATACAAAACAGGAAATGTTGCTTTCACACCTACTTTGATGCTGTTTTTTTTTTTTCTTTTACATTGGCATTTATTGTTCTCAGCCAGGCTGTATCTTTCACAAAGTTAGGTTGTGAACTTTGACAAATGAAACAGGGTATAAGATCTCTGACCATCTTGTCTGTTTATTGTCTAACAACAACATGCTTTCATGGTATCTGGGGCTTTTCAATGCTACTGCAACCACCAGACCAAATCCTGTAACGCTGAAAAAAAGACAAAATTTAAAGAAAACGTCAGGCAAATACTGGGGGCTCTGAGGGCTGACAAAGTTTTAAACTATAGCAATTCATAGTTGCAATGAAAGTTGGATAAAAGACCTCCCTAATTTGCCACCACCTGACTCCATTCTATCTTGGTGTGGTGACAACACTAAAAGAAAGCTTCTCATCATCTTTGGTGACTTGCTATCTCTTCATGAGCAAAAATTAAAGGCAAACAAGGTAAGTAGAGAAATAAGAGACACTGGTAAGCAGAGCAGATAATAAGAATTAGTTGTTTTTAAATGTATTGAGTTTTGCCTTAAAACAGAGGAGGCGATGCTTGAGCCTTCACTTTATTTCGGCTAATATGAAAACACTTTCGCAGAGTTCCTCTCGGCTCATGTGGGGAAAGAATGTATAACTGCTTGCTGATTCAAAGTCTGTGCTCAGAGTTCAGTAAATTTCAAAAATGTTATAGTGTGTACCCTCATACTTGAAAAATAAAATTAAGGCCCAGTTTTGCTATCTGTCCCCACAGATTTGTAAACTGTGGACACAGATTTCTTTATTGCATTGGGGATTTTACTCCTGGCTGGATTTATACTGTACAATCAATGGCATCAGAATCATCAGAGGTTATTTTATTGAATCTATAGTTGAGGATTGGTGAATATCTGTGTACTGAGGTTAGATATGGGGAGAGAAATTGCTCTGCTCAGACATGCTGCTATATCACAGTGATGATGGTCTGGGTGAGAGAGGATTCATTCCTGGTAGACGCATATCCAGTCAGGAGAGCTGGTGGGGCTGAAGGATGGTGACATGTTGAACAAGAACTCTGTGTTATTAGTTGTCTTTAATGATAAACTTATACAGGCAAACATTGACTCAAAATGCAAATTGTTTATTTGTTTTTCCTTTGAAACAAAGTTGTGTCACTCCTCCCCACAGTCACTCACAGTTACTTTAATCCACATACCAGTAGCAGGTGATTCAGCCTGAGGTCCTGGTTGCGATCACCTGTTGTTGCTGAGGAAGTGTTGGAGCTCAGCATCACTGTTTTATGTCTCTCTTCTGGACTGCTTAAACTCTGGTGTGAACTAAGTGGTAACATTCAACATCACAACACATCTGCTGCAAGAGCAAACTGAATATAGAAAAAGGGGTTTTGCCATTCTTGGCAAAAACCTTCTTGAAGACAGTTGTTAAAGATGAAGGATACGAAAATAATGATGTTCACACTGATGCCAGGTTTTAGATTTTCCCAGCAAAACTTTGTATTTCAACAAGATGAGTTGTGTTTGACAGGTTATGTGAGTTTATAATGTCATGGAACCTCTTACAACTGAATGTTGTCAGAGTTTGAGAGGGTGACATTCTTGATTACTACAGATAATCATCACATGAACAGTAATTAAAGCACTTCAGATCTTCTGTCCACCTTGCAGTGACATTATATCTTTAGCTGAACCACTTATCACGTTAATGAGATCTAATCAAGTGAATGTTCACAAATAGGTTTCTAAACCGACTAAATGCCGCCATCTCGTGGTTAAAGTGATATCACACAAAAAGAAATGAATTATGTTTATTTGCATGTATTTCTCATTTAATCACCCTTCTTTTTATGCAAAAATCCCTCAGAGACTCCAGACAAAACACCTCACTTAGATTTTTCTGACTTTTCAGTCACTTTTATTTTATTTCTTTTTTTCTTTCCTATTCTTGTTTTTTAAATAACAGCAGAGTCAGTGAGAATTTGAAAGCTATTCACAATTTCTGTCTTGAAATGAGATGGATGATCTTGATGACCCTGATAAAGGCCACAAGTTAAAGTTTAAATAAAGATTTTGAAGTCCAGATGCCTTGATAGATTGAGGTTAAGGAGCTCTCAGTAAGTTACTGATGTGGACATGGGTTATACTATAATTCCAGCCATTTTGAATCAAGACTTTCAGTGTAAATGCAGTCTTTGAACCTCTGTTCTTTCTTGAATTTAGCATAATCTTTGCCTCATCTCCTGTGTTGTAGTTTATTTCCTGTTTTTCTTGGTGTGTGAGTCTTGGTCCTGACAGCTCACAGCTGTGTCCCATCAGCTCCGGTGAGAAAATCTACTTTTATTGCTCCTCAGCTCTATTTTCTTGTTTTGTTCACCTTTTCCCTGGCATTGTCAGCTTTGTGGTCTTTTTTAGATGACAGTTGAAAGTGTGAGAGATTTATTTTTGTACCACAAGTCATACCACATAAATGACAGCACTGGCAGTACAGACTAATGATTTTGTGCTTTTAAACTTGTTTTCAGTGACTTTAAACATTTTTCAAAGTTTCCTGTTCACACAATCAGCTCTTCTCAATAAATGATATCTCAGGAGACTGATGATTTTTGTTTGCAGAATTAAAGTCATGGGGTGCATTCCATGCTCTTTTTTACATCAGGTTGCACAACACCTGAGGCAGAAAGCCAAGCCTTAGTAATTAAGCTGATGATCACCATCTTGGTTCCAATTTTTTTTTTCTGATCCTTACTTTTTTTTTTTTCTATAGCTGAATCTCCAAAGGGAGCCTGGCTTTGTTTGAACTCAGGCTGTGGTACAGACTCCTGTACTTGGGTCTGTAACTCTTCCATACCTCTTCTGATATCAGGGCTTTTCACCGGACCCACAAAAAAAAAAAAAATCTCTTTTGAACACTGTAGATGTGTCAGCACTATTATGTAATCACATGAATCATGTAGCATTTTGAGTAAAGAATCTCATGATATCTGTAACTTAGATGGTGACTATAGAAGATAGGTTTCAAACTGAGGAACCTTGTAAGGAACATACAAATGTTTCTTTCCAACGTTATATTTGAACAGAAAATGCAGATTAACTGTGGTTAACGTTAAACCAAAACACACGAAATGAAGCTGACTTTTTTTTTTTTTTAAACACAATGACAATCCCTGAATTTTGATTTAATATCAACACTAGACTTTGTGTGTCCAACAGAACCATTCAATCCAAGAGTCATTCTCGGGACTATTTGGAGTATTTCATACCTTCAGGCTAAAATGCACTTTGAATTTTGCTCGTTCGTTGTTTATTTCAGTCAATGTGCAAATGAAGCAGGAGCATAAACTTAAAAGGAGGATGTTTTTACTTGATGAGTCTTCAACGATTTTGCACATATCAAATTACAACCCCAATTCCTGAAAAGTTGGGATGCCATGTAAAACAAATAAAATCAAAATACACTGATTTGAAAATCATATAATTATTCCCAATAGAACAGGGGTGTGAAACTGATCTGTGAAAGGGCCGTGTGGCTGCAGGTTTTTGTTCCAACCATGCAGAAACACACCTGACTTGTTTCATTTAATCAAATGAACTGGTTCAGACCTTAAGTGAAGACAGCTAGTTGGTGACTAAAACAAGTCAGCTGTGCTGCTGCATGGTTGGAACAAAAACCTGCAGCCACATTGTAATGGGTGCGGCTTATAACAGGTGCACTTTATAGTCCAGAAAATACGGTATTTACAGTGGAAAAACTTTCATTTGCAGAGTCCCTTGCTGGTCTTTTCTCCAACTCTGTTAATTGCACTGTTGAATGATTAGTTTGAATATGCCTGTGCAGGTTGTTTGTGGAGCCTGCTCGATATGAAATTTGTATTTTACAAAGTGTACACTCTGCCTTTCTGGAGTCCAACACTTCAAAATGTGTCCAAATTTTACTCCTTTTTCTGTTGTCACTCATCTTTGGTGAAATGGTCAAATCCTCAACGTCTATGTGACTACACTGAGTGTGTGTGTGTGTGTGTGTGTGTGGGGGGGGGGGGGGGGGGGGGGTTACAGACACACCCACAGCGGCGCACACGACCAGGAGGCAGAGAGACGAGAGCGAGAGAGTCAATCGTTGAGCTCCGCCGGCTCAAGGTGGGCGGAGTTATATATATATATATATATTATATATATATATATATATATAGCAGGGGTCGACAACCTTTTTGACATGGAGTGCCAGTGTGAAATTTTCTTGTCAATGAATGTGCCATAATTAACAGTAGGCTAAAACAAAGTTAAATCAAGGTATGACACAAAATACAAAAACATTTCCAACATATCTGGAATTTTATTCCATACAAGCCACATGCAAGCATATTTTATATATCTTTTTTCTGTTATTCACAACAGGGGCTTACAAATTATGCATGGATCCCATTTCAAAACACTGCTTTCAGTAACTCATTTAAAACATATTGCACTGAGAGAGTAACAAAACAAAGAATACAGTGCACCAAAAAATCTGTAACCAGCCACATATTTAGACAACCAAGTGTAGGCTGAGGCAACAACAAACAGATATTTTTCTGTTATTCACAACAGGGGCTTGGGATAAAGTCAGTACAAAATTATTTCAAAACACTGTTTTCAGTAGCCTAACATCCTTTAAACATCTTACACTGGGAGGAAATGTCAAAAACACTACAGTGCATCAAAAAACTGCATTATATTATAATAAAACATCCACATCAACATTTTAAGGAAGTGGGCAAACAGCCACATATTTAGACTACAACCAAGTGTAGGCTGAGGCTACTAAACAGGTGCCTGCCAGTTAGTGTGATCCTTAGCCCTGCTTTGCTTGGCTGAGCTCCATTATTTGGGGCTTGTAGTTCGTCACTTTAAGCTGCAAACATGCCTCCGAGTGGTCCGTCGTTAAACGACTGTGGGAGGGGCTGAGCACATTTTTCATGTGTGAGAATATCTGCTCACAGAGGTATGTTATACAATTCAGCCTGCGTTGTTATGTGAGAAGCTCCATAAGTTCCAGGTGGATTCCTCCACAACCTCCTGGATTTATGACTACCTCACAAACAGACCACAGTTTGTGAGACTGAAAGGTTGTGTGTCTGAGATGGAGGTCAGCAGCATTGGAGCACCACAAGGAACTGTTCTCTCACCATTTCTCTTCACGCTCTACACCTCTGACTTCCAGTACAACTCTGAGTCCTGTCATCTGCAGAAATACTCTGATGACTCTGCAGTTGTTGGGTGTATCAGCAACGGACAGGAAGCAGAGTACAGAGAACTGATCTGTCAGTTTGTGAAATGGTGTAGTAACAATCATCTCGTATTAAATACCAGCAAAACTAAGGAGATGATTGTCGATTTCAGGAGGAGCAAGAATCAACAAAGCAGTGTTTCCATCCTGGGAAAGGAGGTGGAGGTGGTGGAGGAATACAAGTATCTTGGAGTTCAGCTTGACAACAGACTGAAGTGGAAATGCAACACAGAATACATCTACAAGAAAGGTCAGAGCAGACTCTACTTTTTAAGAAAGTTGAGATCTTTTAATGTCTGCACCAAGATGTTGCACATCTTCTATAGGTCTGTTGAAAGTGCAATCAGCTTTGCAGCCATCTGCTGGGGCAGCAGCATCAGAACCAGAGACCTGAAGAGAATCAACAAACTGATCAGGAAAGCTGGATCTGTGCTGGGTGTAACTCTGGAGCCGCTGGAACTGATTGTACAAAAAAGAATGCTGCACAAGCTGATGAAGATGAGGAAGGACTCTTCACACCCTCTCCACAACACAGTGATCAAACAACAGAGTGTGTTCAGTGAGAGGCTTCTTCAGGTCCGTTGCAAGACGGAAAGATACAGAAGATCATTCCTGCCAGCAGCCATCAGCCTCCACAACAAGACCTAACACCTGTTATTATATTATTATTTCTGTCTGTTTTTTTATAAAAAAAAAAAAAAAAAAAAAAAGAGAGAGAGCCCTTACTCCATTGAATTTCCCTTTATGGGATAAATAAAGTATTTTTCATTTCATTTCATTTCATTTCATTTCATGTTGAACCGAAGACTGACAACAGAGCCTGTGCAACGTTCCGTAGACAGCCGAACTTCTCTGGTACAGATGTCCAGCAGGTGAGGATACAGGCTCCGTGATCTTGCACTGCTGTGGTTTCTAGCTGTTTTCGGAGTTCTGCAAACTTCTGCACCCACAGTGTTGAGCTTTTCAGCTCGATCAGCTGCATTTCCATGTCCTGTATATCCATCCAGTCCATCAGAGATACATCCAAATCATGTCCATCAAAGCTGTCGGGCTTGATCAAGAAGGAAAACATTGGTCCGTACCTCTTAAAATCCCCAAATCACGTTGTGAACTCCGACTCAAGCTCACGCATGTATGCGGCGATTAGAGCGGTGCTGATGTTGCGCTCAGAGGACAGCTCTCTCAAGTGTCTGAAGTAGCGGAAAGTGGAGGTAGCAATATCCTTTGAGAATACTGCCAGCTTACCGACAAAAGCCGTCCATGTATCAAACATGTCCAAAACAGTTTGTCCTGCACCTTGCAGTTTGAGGTTAAATTCACTGAGGTGTCCCGTAATGTCCGTGAGAAACATAAGTTTCCCAATCCACCTCTCGTCCTCCAGTTCTGGATAGTTTTGGCCTTTTTCCTGGCGGAAAAAGGCCAAAACTATCCAGAACTGGCCTTGATAGCAGCTGACAAATCTCTCCAAAACTTTACCGCTGCTCAGCCATCTGACTGCTGAGTGGAGAGGGAGATCTTTGTACGCGCTGTCCATCTCCTCGAGCAGGGACTGAAACTGTCGGTGTGTCAGAGCAGATCGTTTTACTATGAAGTTAACAACCTTTGCCACCGTAGCCATAACTTCACCCAGATCTGAATTTGACATTTTTGCACACAGATTTTCTTGGTGTATAATGCAGTGGAGTTTCATGATGGGGTGGCCGACTTTTTCTTCAATCAATTTGACAGCTCCCTTTTGTCTCCCAACCATAGCGGGGGCGCCATCTGTAGTCACCGCAAACACTTTGCTCATGTCAATCCCCCGTTCCTCAAAATGTTCAATTGACGCCTTAGCTATGTCTTCGCCTTTTGTTGTGTCAGGCATTGGCTTTAAGCAGCAGAGTTCCTCTCTTACAGATAAATCACAGTACCTTGCCATGACTGCCAAACACGGGATGTCGTTTACGTCCACGCTCTCATCAAGTGCAATGCTAAATACCGTAGCATCTTTTAACCCCGCTGTTTGCTGAGCTCTGATATTTTCTGCCATTTCATCGACACGTCGCTGAACACTTCTAGCTGACGTAGGAATGTCCTTGATTCTTGACTTGATTGTTTCTTTGTTTGGCAAGTTTCCAAAAAGCACATCTGAGCAACTGAGAAAAGCGTCCTTAATATATTCTCCATCGGTGAACGGCTTTCCATGCTTAGCAATGCAATGAGCAATGCGATAACTAGCTTCAGTGGCGTGATTTTTAGCAGTGGCAAAGTCTTTGAGGGCGCTGGCTTGTTTCCCATACCTGGACACAGCGCGTTTAATCGACTCTGCTTTATCTGCTTGGTCTTTGAAGGCCGTCTCGTGCTTTGTCTCAAAATGTCTTTTAACACTTGACGTTCGGCACACGAACGTCAAGTGCACACGGCACGGTCCTTCTGAGACACAAAACCAAACTCCTCTGTCCAAGAGGGCTGGAATGCCCTAACTTTAGCTTTCTTAGCAGGCGGCGTTGCCATCAGCAAGATAACGTTACGGTTTCCACATCTGAAGCACAGAGGCGGCGCTGGGGGGTAGTTTGCAGTTGCTATAGCAACTCCAAAATATGGCCTAGCAACCTCAAAGCAACCCCAAGAATGGAGACTATTAAAAATGAAAAAATCTTAATTGTGTTAAATAAAATAAAAATGGTGACAATTTAATTTAAAATTAATTTCATGTGTTTTTGTTTTAAATTAAAATAAAAGGAAGACAATTAAAAACGATGAGAGAGAGACTCATCTCGCGAAAGCTGGCCATCAGGGGTCACGTGAAGTCAGCTTGGGAAAAAAAAAACAGGCCGTTAGAAAAGTGACATCAAAATGGATCACTATTTGTAAGTCTGCCAGATCTCTTCTGATGTGTACTTATGTGAAAATTAACTGGTTAAAATGTGATGAACAAGTTATTGTTAAGTGAAGCATGCATCTCTGTGGTAAATGTGGGCAGGGCAGCATGACAGCGGCTGCACCTGCAAGCTGTGTTGTGTGGGCGGGCGTTCGCGCTGTCACTCAAACTCACACTGTCACCACAACCCTTGAGGGGTGATTTTAAACGATAGGCCGACCGAGCGGGCCTTTTCCAGTGTGCCAATGATTATGCCGCTGCGTGCCAATCGTGGCACGGGTGCCTGAGGTTGCCGACCCCTGATATATATATAGATATATATATATATATATATATATATATATATATATATATATATATATATATATATATATATATATATATATATATATATATATATATATATATATATATATATATATATATATATATATATATATATATCAGCAAACCTCTCTGAAAAGGAAAAGAAAAAAAAAGCCGTCCAGAATATGTGCAGGTTTATACTGTTGAATCTGTTCTGTGAAAAAAAAAAACAACAACACTATATCCTAGAGGCAATTTCTGTCTGTAGCCAAGAAAAAAACTTAATATTTTTGTAACGTGACTTTAAAACCCATTCTTCACTTCCAAAATATATATCTAAAACATAACCAACGATCTCTGAGAACAGTCCTCAGCTAGCAAGGCTGCATTTTTTTTCTCTTTTTTTCTAATACTAAGTTACTGAAATTATATAGCACAATATTCAATTAAATATACACTCATTTCCACCAATGCCCACGAGACTAAGCGTGAGTGCTTATTTTGTCCATTCATTCTGCAGTAATACTTAGGTCTTTGAGGACATTTGGGACATATGAGAGCACTAAAAAGAAATAATAATAAAAGTACAAAATAAGACCGTGTTTTACATTCAATAGAAAGTAGAACATAATTTACAGACTTTTTTTGACATCTTAAAACGTGTCAAAATATATACATTTGTATTTTTTTTCTATTCGACTACTCTGTGATAGAAATTACAAATGGACTTTAAACACCGTTTCACATCCTGAAGCAGCTCATCCAGACAAGTGCAAGCGATCCCAACAAACGCCAAATAACATACTTTTTTTTTTTTTGAAGCTGAAAGCCTCAGCAGTCCTTCCACCACACATGCATTCAGCATGTCTTATCACAGAGTGATACATTTGTTGATGGCTGCTTCAGTTTTTTTTTTCTTTTTTTGAATAATGTCCAACAAATACGCCGATCCAAGTTTGAACAAAAGACCGCGCGAACAACGATAGGAACAGACAAGTTTTGTGAAAACCTACGGCAGGTTTCTGGGAGCGACCCGCTGAAATGAAACAGAGTGACACATGTGTTGTAGAGACAATCTTCTCCGGACCGCAGACACTCCAACTTCCCTCATTTTGCTAGGCAACAAAACAACACAATCAAATCCTGTGAAACGGTCCGTTAATACTTATCTAAGAAACGCAAATCCGACGCTTTGTTTTTGGCGCTTAAGATTAAAAAAGAAATATTCGAGAGGCGTCTCTTCTGTTATTCAGGGCCACGATGAGACAACGGCAGATCACTCAGGGGGCGCTGTTGGACACCGAACATGTAGGACGTGTCTCCCTTTTGCTCCACGAGTTTGTGTTTATTTTAACTTATTAACACAGTTTACTTTCATCAGTTTGGTCGGTGCAGTGCTGTGTCAGTTCCAGTGTGTTTTAGGAAATTTTATTTGGAAATTTCTGACGATAATGGCAGCTGCACGGGGAAACTTAGCTTGCACTAGCCGCACTGCTAAGACTTCTACCTCGACTGAGCCCCCATCTCCACCGAAGGTGGACACGGACCCCGAGCACAGACCCAACTTGGATCACCTCCGGGCTATGTTAGACCAGCTGAGGGAAGACATTTGTGGCAAAAAAGACTCATTGACTCTGGCGATTTGGATGGGCAGTGCACACTGCACGGCTGGATTCGCACGTTACTCAGAGCTCAGACTTTAGAGAGTGGCAGTAGGAAACTAAATACAAAAATATCAAGTTTTTTGACAAGAACATACATTTGATAGTATACCATCATCACTCACACATGGGGGAAAAAATGATTGATGGCTTCTTTTTTTTTTTAACTGCTCTTGGGGGGGGGGGGGGGGGGGGGGGGGCTAGTGGTCATGGCCTTGGGACGGCTCTGGTCTTTACTTCATGATGAAAGCATTTCTGATTAATAACAGATTCCCAACCTGCTTTTCAAAACCTGATTCTCTCCCATATGAATGACTGTGTTACCAGCTGGGAAAAAAACAGAAAGAACTGTAGTTGAATCAGTAGAAAGACTTTCACAGCTGAGAAAATATTGGATAAAAAGTCAAGCTCATTCCATGACTGTCTAATTCTAGTGTTGAAAGAAGGAAAACTGTTTGAATCTGCAAATGTTTCACTTGTTCATAATTATATATATATATATATATATATCCATCCATCCATTATCTATACCCGTTTCATCCTTGAAGGTTCACGGGGATCTGCTGGAGCCTATTCCAGCCGTCTACGGGCAAAAGGCAGGGGTACACCCTGGACAGGTCGCCAGTCCATCGCAGGGCCACATACAGACAAACAACCACTCACACTCACATTCACTGCGACTCCTAATTTAGAACCACAAATTAACCTGACATGCATGTCTTTGGCCCTGTGACGGACTGGTGACCTGTCCAGGGTGGATCCCTGTCTTTGACCTGAAGAGCTGGAATAGGCTCCAGCAGATCCCTGTAACCCTGCAGAGGACTTAGCATGCATAGGCGGCTGTGGCTCAGGTGGTAGAGCAGGGTTGTTCGGTAACCGGAAAGTTGCCGGTTCAATTCCCATGCTCCCCTAGGCTACATGTCAAAGTATCCCTGAGCAAGATACTGACCCCAAGTGCCCTGGTGAGCATGTGGCACCCTGCGTGGTAGCCTCGGCCATCAGTGTGTGAATGTGTGCGTGAATGGGTGAATGTGAGGCCAAATGTAAACCGCTTTGAGGGCGCCTTGGGCTGATAAAGCTTAGAAACACCACAAATTAAATCTAACCTATATGTAAAATGAAACACTGGTTTCAATTGTATTGTAGGTATTTTTTAATTTCATTGCAGGAGAATGAATCCTTGGGTGGTTTCAGCCATGGTGGATGTGCCCAGAGGACCAGTCACTAACTACTGGGAGCATCCCATCTGTCACGAGTTCACCTCTGAGAGGAGCATGATGGTAAACACTCACTTACACGCTCACACACACTCCATCCACACTGACTGTGATCTGCCAATCACAAGACCTGCTTCACTGTCCTTTCAGATCCACAGGTTCAGACTAAATTTCACATTCAAAAACCTACAAGACAGGTTGTGTGAACTTTAAAGCCAGTACATGCTCTCTGTGTGAAGAGTGTTATGTTCTTCACATCTCCACATCTCTGTGTTTTTAATGGTCTGTAAACAGAGATCCAGACTCAAATGTTATAGTAGCAGGAAGAAAACTGTCTTTACTATATGATGAAAGCATTTCTGATTAATAACAGATTCCCAACCTGCTTTTAAAAACCTTGTTATGGCAGTAGATTCAATATCTTTGTAATTCATTAAAGCACTTTGAAAAGAATGGACGCGAGCAAGCTGGGTTCTTGATAAACAAAAAATATTTATCTAAATAATTAAACGGGTCTTCAAATACAATTTCCTTAATACAAAATTACACATTAAGCACGGTCAAAAAACGATATACATCCATGCTCCATTAGAATTCTTCTGGCTCTTTCCACCTTGGTTGCATCTTTCTTTTTGCACGCTTTCAAATTAAAAGTAATACATTTAAATGACTGTCAAATTACTTTTAACTAACAGTAAACCTTTCTTACATGAAACAAAGCTGAAATTACAAAATACTAAATTTGAATATTCTTTTAAACTACAGTGATCCCTTATGTTTTGCGGTTAATGGGGACACACACACACACACACACACACCCCGCGTAAATCAAGATCCATGAACTGGAGCCGGAGCCCCCCGAGCCTCAATAATGTGTTTAAAATATGTTTAAAAACCCCAAAAAAGTAGCGAGGCACTGCAGCGAAACAAGACAAAGGCTCAACTGTGGTCTTTCTGTTACCTTCACAGCCTCTGGTCGCTGAACCGTAATAAACAAACTGCTGGCACTGTGCTATTTTTGGCTCGTAATTAGCGGCTAACACACTAACAACAACAAAACAAAAAGTCCGGTTTTCTCTGCATGGAACGAGCACTTTATTCTGGCACTGCAGGAACTTATAACATCACACAGGTTGTATTGTTCGGCTCCTGTCGGTTAACAGAGAATGTAAATCTATACACGCTGGGCTGCTGTTTATGCTCACTCCACTTCTCATCTAACTCCATTTTATTCTGCCGTCCCACAACACACACACACCATTACCCATAAGGCCACATCATTACCCATAAGGCTACCTTCTTAAAAGGGCCCAGGCTGGCTCACAACATTTCTTCACTGTGAGAGAACGCGAACAACATCCTGATGTTTCCGCAATTTTTTAATTTTTTTAAAAATTATATATTTCTGAAAAATAACTAAAACCGCAGAACTTAAACCGTGAATTGGCAAGGGATCACTGTATATTCCAAAACATTTCCAAAATATCTCATGGCTCTAATAAACCTGATTCTCTCCCATGTGAATGACTGTGTTACCAGCTGGGAAAAAACAGAAAGAATTGTTGTCGAGTCAGTGGAAAGACTTTCAAAGTTGAGAAAATATTGGATAAAAAGTCAAGCTCATTCCACGACAGTCTAGTGTTGAAGGAAGGAAAACTGTTTGAATCTGAAATGATTCACTTGTTCATAATATCTTTTATGGATTGGCTTCTATTCAGCTGGATAACCTTTAATTTAGTTAGAAAATAAAAAATAAAAAAAACATTTCCACCAGAACTGTAACCACAGAAGTTTGTAAAAATGTTATATCTTGAGTTGTGGATGTCATCTCTGTCTAAATATTTGTAACTGTGCTACTGTTTTTTCATGTCCATGCAATTTTATTTGTTCTGTGCTTTTTATCTCATATCAGCCAGTCTATTTATTAATTTTCTCCTAATGCAGCATACACCACCAACCTACCAGTGACTGCAGATTAAAGTAGCCTCTGCTACATTTACATAACAGACTGCATTTCACATCCTGATCAATGTGTGTTGTGTCTTTATGACATAAATGAACAAAAATGTGCAGCAAGTCTCTGGTAGGTGAAGCATTGTTTAAATGCCTAACTGTGTTATTAACTTTCTGTATCTATGTGCTTCATCCTTTTTACCCTCTTCCCCCTCACCTCAACCCAAACTCTGCTACTCCATGGGTCATTTCTAATAGGGAAAACCTGTTGGGTGAAAGCATTACTCAGTCATAAGCTACACCAGCATCAATGTGGTGAAGGAGTCAACTGAGCTTTTCTACAGAGAAACAAGAAGATGTGACCTTTCCAGAGAAATTACAGGGGTTGAAGAGATGGAGCAGCATCCAGGAGAAGACCAGAAAAAAAGGCACAGCACATACAAGAGAAAGCTCTTTCGCTGGAGTGGCCCCCGCAGCAAACGCTATGGTGACTTCAGGAACAGCTCAGATGACTATAACAAGAAGTCACTGCTGAGCCTCCTCAAACAGGTCTTTGGTAAAGGTGCACAGTATTACAGGACAGAGTAGTGAACAGAAAGAGGGAAGAAGATGATCTGCAACAGAAAAATGTTCCTAAAACAGCAACTAAATAGAAAAATTGTGTTTGTGAAAGCCTTTA